>CM037791.1:14452738-14502738 GCA_021229015.1 Solen grandis
GGCTAAGGCAAATTTCAAGCCAGGTCTGAGATCAAAATTTTAAAGGGCCAGATGGTCCCCTAATCGCTCACTTGAGAACACTGGTCAATTTTGTATTATGAGTCATATTGAATACTGATCCACACAGAAGTACAGCAAATTATTTAAATTCCACTATAAAACTGTACCGCCATCCAATATTAGGAGGTTATAGCTCTGATACCTGGAACCTTGGTTCCAGAACCCAAGTTGATCTTGAACTAGACCACCATTTCTTGAATGTTTTAACTTGTGTGACTTGGGTTGAGTTTTTTTTGTCGATCTATATATACATAATTCCAGGAGTCATTTTTCCAAGGGAGGAAGTGTTTTACCAAACTTCATTTTTCACTATTTCTTTATTGTGCTTAAGCCAGTATGTTTGTTTTAAGAAGTATGTGTTCATTCATGATTGTGTCTTTGTTCACTGTAATGTAAGCGTAAGTTCTTTTTAGTTGTGGAACCTTTGGCAGCTTGACCACTGTATCTACTTCTTTATTCTAAATTTACCCAACAAACACATTTCAAAGCTATCAATCAACTGACTAACTGTTCACCTAAACCTCACTTGGGCTAGGTCTTGGACCTGAAAACTACTCTGTTCGAATCTCCTAAGAAGATTAATTTGGTCAGCTTAATTTGCATTCTTTGACGCCACCACTAGGTAATTTTTTCTTTAAGATTCATTTGTATAACTTAAACTTAGAATGCATTTACTTAGCAAGAGAGCATTGAATATTGATTTTTTGCTATAAGAATATAGGAATCACAGTCTGCCAATATACTTGACAATTATAATGAAATGAAGAGAATAAACGAAGACTTGCGGAAGATGAATAACTTCTTTTGGGCCTGCCACTCCTTTGTGGTATGGCCTGCTTTGTGGTATGCTTAATATACTCACTGTGAATAACTGCCCTAGAGCATGTTCCAGAATACATTCTAGAATTGTTCTAGAACTATTCTTAAACCTAAGCTTCTAGAACGGCCATTTAATGTTTATGAAACTGTTCTAAAACGTTCTAGAATAATCCTTGAACCTACGGTTCTAGAACCCTAGAAAATTTTCCAGAATATGTTATATAGGTTTCTTCTAAGACAGATTGTTCTAATTTCACAGGGACAAAATAAAGCATAGAAGCTCAAGAACCGTTTTTAGAACATTTTTAAAAACTTGTGTAATTAGTTCTTGAACATGTTCTACAATTTTCCTGAACCTACAGGTTCTAAAACGGTCATTTAATGTTCATAAACTGTTCTAGAACATGTTCCATAAAATGTTCATGAAGGTTTAACCTATTTATGAACTATTCATGGAATTGGTCAGGAACTTTTATGATAATTAATAAATTAACAATTCTTGAACAGTTTCTTGAATTAATCATGAATAAAATAGGAACAAAGACTTCTTCAAACAATCTTCATTTGTTCTTAAGATATGAATATTGTAATTTCCAAACTGAATATTTTTGACAATATTTTTTTGTTAAAGAACATCATGTTCATGTCAGAATAACATGCATTAAAATGATGCACATTATAAGAAAACTTAATGATAAAAAAAAACATTAATGAACCACAAACATATAAATTGATGGACTATTTCTTATTTAATTGTTATCTTACATTAGATGAAAATACACAAATTATATAAAAGCACTTAAAATATAATCGGTTGTGTAGTGAATCCAACAAAACTTGTTCAATTTTGCCAGCACATCTTAAAAATGAGTTCCCTATTCAGTAATTGTCCATCTAATGGCATGGTTTTTTTTTTCATTGCCTACCCAAAGAAAAAAAATCACTGGTATTCCAGTGGAATACCACAAGATTCCATTTGAATCTGAAATAGCAATGGTATACCTGAAAGAATCCACTTGAATCTGGAATACCAATGGAAGCCAGACAGATTCAACTGAAATCTGCTATGTTTACTGGAATGCCAGATAGATTCCAGCATTTTGGTTAAATTAAATAACTTTAACACTATTTTAATCAATTTTAGAGTTAACTGAATCTTCTTAATTCTTGTTGTTTTTTTAACATTCATTTTAGTATAAGGAAAACATAAATAAAACATCAGTTTCCTCACTTTGATTCATGGTGTGTTATTCTGTTATTGTCATGCTCTGGTACGCAACCCACGGTATGTATGCTTTGAAAATAGATTGGAACTCATTAATTGCATAGGTATAATGGCATCATTTGCTTCAAATACTAAGTAGAGACAGAAGATTTCGAATCTACCAATTTACTGTAAGTAAGCTAAATATATTGTTAGTTTTCTCCTTTGATCACTTAACATGTTTAACTTTGTAAATAATTGATCAATTATTTAAATATTTAAAATGAATAAATCTTGTGATTGATTTGGAATTCCACTGGTATTGATCTGGAATTCTAATGGTTTTGATCGGGAATTCCACTGGTATTGATCTGGAATTCATTTGGAATTCTACTGGTATCTATCTGGAATTCCACTTTTTAGCTCACCTGAGCATAACGTGCTCAGGGTCCGTAATCCGTCGTATGACGTGCGCCGTCAACAATTTGGCTTGTTAACACTCTAGAGGCCATTAATTTAAGCCAATCTTCATGAAACTTGGTCAGAATTTTTTTCTACATAAAATATTGGTTAAGTTCGAATTTGGGTCATATGTGGTCAAAAAGTAGGCCATAGGGTCAAATTGTATAAAAACATTGTTAACGCTCTAGAGGCCACGTTTTTAGCCCAATCTTCATGAAACTTGGTCAGGATGTTTGTTTCCATAAAATCTTGGACAAGTTTGAATTTGAGTCATGTGGAGTCAAAAGGTAGTTCATGAGGTCACATCTTTCTTGGACAAGTTCGAAGTTGGATCATTTAGGGTAAAACATTAGGTCAATATGAAAAATCCAACATATGTTGCTCATTTATAATCAGGTGAGCGATTCAGGGCCATCATAGCCCTCTTGTTTTTTTGTTGTTGTTTTTTTTGTTTTTTTTTTTTTTGACTGGAATAACACTATTCTAGTGAAATTTAATACCAGTGGAATTCCATACAAATTTTCAGTGTATTCAGTGGATATTTCCACTGGGGTAATAACTGAAAAGTACTCAGAATACAATGAAATGAACCCTTATGACCTGAAAGGAGGGCTGCTTGAGTTAAAGCAGATGAATATTTCTTAAAAAAGACAAAAAGGTGGAGAGACAAAATAGAAAACAGTTAAGTAAATAACAGGAAGTAAGAAGTTGTGTGTCTTCAAGTATTAAAAATAAAATACACTTAGGACTCTTAAAATACAATGCGGAATGGAAAATCATGTATTGGCAGTCATTGACTAGATTCCAGTTGATTTGACGTTTTACAAATGAAAAGCTGCATGTGTCCCTTGGTATAATGGCTTATGATCGAAATGTAGTTAAGTCACTTATTTAGATGACCCTGGTAACCTTTTTGAAAGTCTGTTAAAAGAGTGCTTACCTTGAAAAGTGTGTTATTTTATCTTTCTTGAATAGCTCATGACCTGTCACAATTTTTTTTTCTTCACAGGGCGGGGGCGTACTAAAATACGTTTTAATATAAAAATAAAACTAAAAAAGCAGCAAAAGAGTGCTATTTGATATGGGTCAGGTTCAATTTTTAGCTGTTACTTTTTATTTCTCTCTTATTTTTTTCAAGAAAAATGCAGTAAGTTCCTTCATGTATATTTTTCTTGAAACGCTCATAAAGAAGAACTGAACTGCAAATGAGAAAATAGAATGATTTCATGAATATTTTGATTTATTTCTTTTGGCATGTTTAATTCAGAATATTTATCCATATTTCATGAAGCTTAATGCACCAAAAACATGCTTGATTTCATGCATTTTATGCATTTGTCACTTTATATATTTAATGCACATTATGCATTTGTCTCATTTTCATTTCCTGCTTTCCTCATGAACTTTTCATGAAGTCTCCTCTTGCACATTGCATGAGTTATTCATAATGTATGATTGTACATTTGACAGGGAAGGGAACCATCCTTAGATGACCTTATGATGCACACATTATAGTTTTTACATAAGAAGATATCAGCCAAGTGTTTAAACTCTGATATTACAAAATGCAGAATCATGATGCAAAGTTACATTTTCATAGATAATGGTATAAATCTCTCACGAGTTTGGGTTACTTATATATATAGATAAACTGTCATAACAGGGTCATATTGTGTCCGTGTTCATTATTTGGGTTTCTTTCAATTTTCTGTTTATTTACATCATCTAAAATCTAAAATGACATTTCAAAATATTAAGTCTATATATCAACTTATTACAAAGGCACACTAGAAAGAGATACTTATCTATTTTCATCATTCAATGGCATGATTTCTAAATTTATTTGATCTGACCCTCCATATATTTATTAAACATATCATAATAGCACACATAAATATAACTGCTTTGTGTGGTAAACATTACAATACACTGAAATAAATGACATGAAAATTGAGCTTTCTCTTTTTCATTGATGTTTGTCCTCAACAGAGAAAAAAAGGTAAACATATTTCCCTTTAAGGGACCATGTTAAGCCCCCTTGTCATTACCATTCCTTGATCTATAAATTGTTATAAATAAGAATGAAGAACATTGTATGTGGTTTGGGTGTATTTCAGAAAAAAAAGAGGTCACCATAATTATGCATCTGTAAGTACATGACTGGTATTCTAAATCTTAGTAAATTCATAAACGAAGCTTTGTCACAAAGATATTCTTTATAATATGTAAATGTCATTTACTTATATATACAATTATCATGTTTCCAATATATATGCTCTTTATTATTTCAACCGATTTTCTACTTAATCTTTATTTATGTTGAATACATGTATATGTATATTGCATAACTTATATTCCGTTTATTATTGAAGTGCTATAATTGAAATTAATCACTTTATATCTCTGTAATAGATACATATTTGAAATGTCCATCCTCCACAACTGAAAGTCTGTGTAATTGCATATGTATATATGTATAATTTTAGCGCGCGGAGATTTTTTTAGTTATTACAAATCCTCGCGAGGATTAAAAATAAAACCTCGCGAGTTTTTTACAAATCCTTGCGAGGTTTTTACAAATCCTCGCGAGGTTTTTGCAAACCCTCGTGAGGTTCCTCGCGAGGTTTTTACAAATCCTCGCGATACTAATCCTCGCGAGGATTTGTAACAGGCCCGGATTCACCGGGGGGGGGGGGGGGGGCGAGGGGGCCTTGGCCACCCCAGCTGCCCTGGGTATAGGCTATAAAATCCATTGATTACATAATGTCTGAGCTGTCTAGATGAAATCCCCTTCGTTGGCCCCCATACTGAACCAACCGCATAACCACCTGACCAGCCAGACTCCTATTGTCTTATGGCCCCCTGCTGTTAATGTGTAGGTAATCCGAATCGGCAGTCATCCATGACTTAGTGATAAGCATGTGTTTAGGGTACTGTGTATGCAAATTGATTGACACCTTCACTGATTCACAGGCTATTGTCGAGATATATATTCTTTATTTACGTCTCATCTTTGTTCGAGTGATACCTAAGGACATCTCGTCTGCCGAGCGATCTAATGATTGAAGAAAAATAGGCAATTACAAAAACTTTATATCAGTAAAACTATTCTAGACAGGTGATGTTTAGGAAATAACATAAAAATCGATTAGTATAAAATTAGCCACTAAAAACAACAACTAAGTTGGACTTTAAAATGTAATTGCTTCGAAATATTTTCACTAGAGCCCAAAAAATTATTGATTTAAAAACAACGAAATTTTAAATTCACTTTTCTCTACATCTATAAAATTTTAAATCTTGAATTAAAAGCGGGCAATTTAACTGCCAGGTTGATGAACTTTCAGGTATGAAAAATTGCCGATTTTGTTTCGGAAAAAAAAATTAAAAAGCTATTCTGCGGGGAAGATGCATACCTATCGCTAGCCATGTAAATTAAACTTTATCAGAAATGGGTTGTGTTTCTAAATGTCATCAGCTATACTATTTTACATAACTTGTAAGTATTATTTTAACGAAGCAGTTAAATTCTTCTTAACTAACTCTCTCTCTATATAAATACAAAAAGTAGGTCTATACATCATCATGTTCACTTTTCTTATTATTTACGAATAAAATAATAATAATTATTATAAAATATGTGTAATTTAGATTTATGAATATAATTAAGAAATGAAAGAATTTGAAAATTGTTAACTGTCATATTTTGGGACAATGTATGTGTAGATTATGATTACTAATTCAAATCAAATCCAGGTAATCAGTTATTGTTCAATGTTACTGATAAGTCAATGAATACTAATGCACAGAATACACAATTTATGTGCAAAATAAAACGGATATTAAAGATTTTATATTAAATATCAACATCTATTGTTTGTTTTGTCACTGATTAAACATTTAGAAAAACCAAAATGTTTCAACTAAAACTAAAAATGTACACAAAAAAATGACACTCAAAAGGGGCCCACACCTACCCTATAACGTGCGCCTGATTTTTTTTTCTGAGAATTTCTGTGTGAAGACTGCTTCCAGATCGACAATTTGACAGCCAATATCATTAAGGTCGAACCTATTCCCTTCAACAATTTTGACAAAATGATTATGTTTAATGTGAAAATTGATTTTTTTCTCAGTCTTTGACAAAACTGTCTTTTACACTGTTGAGTCAAAAACTAATGATCACAAATCACTTTTTGTGGAGGTTCAGGAAAACCTTATTAAATATTTTATGCCAGTTTGTGAATGAAAATACAAGATAAGCCCGTATTTCTTACTCGGAAGAAGTAATGCCCTTTCAGTAATATCAGTGCCCCCCCCCCCCCCCCCCCCGTTTATTTTTATTTTATTTTTTTGATTGGGGTCTGTAAATGCAATTGTAATCAAATGTATACGATTGCAGAGCAGTTATTCAATATTTTGCGCCAGTAAAAGATAACATTATATCGCTCAGTGCTTAAGGCTCGGTCCCACTTGGCATTTTTTTTTTTGCCTCGGGATGGGATGCATACGCACTCCCGATGGAAATAGTGTCGCGAGCCATGTGGAGTCATCGGGAGGCCTCGGGTGTACTGCAAAAAGAATTCATTGAAAATTTCCCGATGTGTTCTCGATGTTTTATCGGGAAAACAAGCTGGGGAAATATCCGCAGAGAAGCTCCGGTCAGCATTCACGGAGCTTCCGCGATTTTTTTTTCTCCGATGAATCCCCGATGCGTCGGTGATGTCTTGCCGAAGTATAAGGGGGGCATTCGGGGATATTAGGCGGCCTTTCTGTGACACATTCCCGATCTTAAAAAAAAAAAAAAAAAAAAAAATGGCAAGGGTTGAAAAGCGCACCCAGAAATTAGTTTCTGTTTTGGCCAGTCTTAGACTGAGACGGTCTAAAAGGCCATTGGACATTGCTTAGGGCATCCCCTTAAACCCCGCAAAAATCTTCTCTTGACTTTGTCCCTTAATTCCACCATCAAATTTTCATACTCTCAATAATCTTCCCCGAGACACGTAGGATGGTTCGCAAGATCCCCTAATCTACGGGGATATTCCCCCGATGATGTTACAAACTCAGTGAAACTCCGGGGCACCTTCGCCGATCATCGAGGAGGTCCCCGGTATTTTTCCAAACATCGGGACTCAAGGCTATTGTGTCATAGCCGAAACAACAGTGAATGTTCAACGGACCAATCCCGAAGCCTAATAATTGTCATTTTCAACGGACTGCTCAGTCTTTTTTTGGCTCAAACATCGGGAGCCATCGGTAGAAAAAAATGTTTATTTCCACATAACCGATTTTTTCCCCGTGGGACCTAAGCCTTCATGTTTCAAATATATCGGATTTAAAAACAACAACAACAACAACAAAAACCTTCACTATTATTCCCAGATACCCTTCAGAATGCATCTCCATCACACTAAAAACTTTTTTTCCGGGAGCATGCCCCGAACCCCCCCCCCCCGGGAGGGGGGGGGGTACCACTCCTATCACATTCGGATTTTGGCCCCCCCAGCAGAAAATTTCTGGATCCGGGCCCGTGTAATAACTAAAAAATCTGCGCGCGCGCTATGTCTATTTTGTAGATTCAATCAAATTCCTAATGCGAGACTTAAGAAAGACATGCGAGAATTAAGACGATAATTATCGCCCAAAAACCTCGCGAGGATTGTTAAATCTCGCATGTATACATGTTTTTTGGACATGCGACAACGCGATAATTATCGTGTTGTCGCGTGTTGGAGAGGCGAGATTTAAACTGGTCCGATCAGGACACCGTAGCGAACACATTACATATAAGATGAAGAATGCATGGGTAAAAAAAATTCACTAGAGTAGTCGATTTTTTTTTTAAAACTAAAAATTAAATTTAAAAAAATCGACCTCCCCATTTATCATTTATACATAAAGACGTCGATATTTTATTTATTTTTTATTTTATTTTATTTTAACCCGCGTCGGTGAATTTATGGAACGTCGTTTTATCCATAAATTTCATGCGACACTTATGCCTGTACATTATTAACCCATATATTCTGAAAGAACATAGTTTCCAGTTTCCAAAAATAGTATCTTCAAGAAAATCCATCCATAAATAGAAAAAGATACAGCGATTTAAAAATCAACATCTCCGATCGGAATTCGCTCCGACAGGGAAAAGATCGATCGGTACCTGTCCGTTGTCGGAAATTTCCGATCGAATTTCAACAGTCCGACCGGAGAAAAAATATTTTTCAGAAACATTGGGTGGTTGTTTATTGTTAGCACCTGAACTTAGAATGCAAAATAATTATTGATTTTTGTGACGATGATGACGTTATTTGCGTGAATTTATTCGTGTGATTAATTATAGTGTAATCAGGGTAAAAACAAACACAGACGTAGAGCGTCTACCGATACTGAAGTAACATATTGTTTTAAACGGAAAATAACTAAACATTTTCTTATTTTTGACTTAAACAGTAACCTATTTTTACTTTTTAATGTATCTCACTGCCTCTCCTCTTCTATCTCCCCACTTTCTCTCTTTCTCTGTTTTGTTGCATATAAAATAATGTATCTATGAAGTAGGAAAGGCGATTGTTTTTCTCAATAGACCTTTAACTGATGTTATTTTTTATACGCAAGACGCTACTAAATGCATCTCTCTATCTCTATTTCTCCCTCTCTCTCTCTCTGCAAGAGCATTTGCGGAATTTATCCATAAATACATCAGTTATTGTTTGTTAGATTCAAAACAGAAAGATATTGTTTCTTTGTAATTTAGTTGTCTAGATCTACATCTACTTATTTATTTATTTTACTCTCCATTTTTTGGTCTACAAGTGTTACCAAATTCCGATTAAGATGACTCTCATGCTTTTGAGTCCATTTCTTATCTGTAGATATCTTTTGCTGATTGTATACTAGAGCTTGTCAAGAATGAAACATACTTGTCTCAGGGTGAAAAAAGTGCAGCCTGGCCTTCACTTACCAACTGAGCTACCAGTGGTGGCAGCTTACACATGATTCTCATCTATTGTGAGTTATTGGTATTGTGACATACTTCCCCAGCAAACTGAATTTGTCCTTGAATTTCCAAATGGATCCAGAGAACCTCACAGCACTTAAGCACTTGCCCAAAATGTGTTCCAAATGTCACAGGTTGAGAAAAATGTGCAGCCTGACTGAGACGCTTTACTGGGACCTTTCCCAGGCGACCCTATCGGATGAGCTTCGTGACCTCATAGACATGATTCTCTTCTATTGTGAGTTATTGCTAATGATTCAAATGAGATGTAACAGACCACACCAGGATTTGAACCTGAGATCCATGATCAAAGGGATGGGTAAGCTGCAGTACCATATACAGAAATCTATCATAGATAAATGTTATGGTGAGAAAAATGAACCTCTTGCCTGGGAACTGAACACAGGGCCTTACCCTTAAAAGGTAATTACCTGTACTGACTGAACTACCTGATCGTTTACACACAGTGTAATGATTTCTTCCCTGTTGTGAGTTATTGGGTACCATGTCATACTCCCTGCCAAAGTGAACAAGATGAATATGATCTCTGATCACATGCAGCCTGGTGATGTTGGGCTTCATATGTCACAAATTAAGAAAAATGTGCAGTCTGACCAAGACATGAACCCAGAAACTTTGGATATCAGGAATGCTTTACCAACAGAGCTACCCAGCCACTTATGCATAGTTTTCTCCTATTATGAGTTATTTGTACCATGACAAAGAGTTACTTATATGAGTAGGCAATAGTTTTTTCCTGAATTCACAGGACAATGCGGACATTAATATCCAATTCAAAATGATAGCATGGAAAATTGAATGCTGGTTTTCCACATGCACAGATCTAGAGGGTAGAGGTAGAGGGAGGTGGGGCTTGGTGTCCAGATAGACCCCTCCTGAGAATAAGCTATTATGCATAAAAGAATAAGAGACATGACCCTATTGGACATGATTATTATTGCTGTTATACCCCCCCCCCCCCCCCCTCCAAAATGAGACAAATTGCTGAATCTGCGCCTGTTCCAGTTTACACCTCAGTGGACATTACCAATCTCAAATCAATAGTATGTGCTATCACTCTCCTGGGATATGATATTTATATAGTGTATCAGAGCAGGATTTGAACCCAAGACCTCTGACTTATAAGGGGTTGGGCTAACAGACTGTTCACACAAATCTCTTTCTAATAATGGTTACCAGTACTTAAATATTTAGGCCTTTATATATGAATTTGCATATTTTGATTTTCCTCAGGCCAGAATTCATAGAACAGCACAAATTACTATGTTCTTGACAAACCCAAGGGCGATATATTTGAGAGAAATAATCTAACCACTTGGCCACTGCAGCCGGTTTCTCTTCTTTATTGCTCTGTATATATAAGACAGTTCACCAATATCATGCCACTTATCTAATGGCTGACATCACAGACATGTTTGTATCATGTGATGTTGACAATGTGAATTTCAGACATGATGATATTTCCCTGATTGAGATAACTTTAATGACATATTAACTTTTGACTTCACATACACTGTATTTGTTAAAAAGAACTTTAACAGACTGATTGATGGATTTGTAAATTCAGAGAGTGTTGTGCATGTGCACTCCAAGCACTCTAAGGGGAAATCTAAATGTTTTGTGCCCATAAAGACTTTGTGCACTAGAAAAAGTTCCAACAGACAGTAGATCTTTGAAAAAAATGTTTAAAAACTGTTTTTGCAAATTATATGGAATTATATAATACTGTTAGTTAATACCTGTCCAGACTGCTTGCAAATGTTTAATATTTTTAAGGTCTCTCTTAGTGCACCTATCAATATTTTGCCTCAGGAGGGGTTTAGGCTAACCTGACAGGGGAACTTGACTTTTTTTCTTTCCTCACCAAAGAACAATAGAAATTTGTCAAATGGATATGCTTTGCAGTTTGCACAGGATTCCGGCCTGTTGAGAACATTCTTCTGTCAAAAGTCCCATGTATGCCCCTCCCCACAAACCCTGGGGCAAAATATTGATAGGTGCATAGGAATTTCTGAATTCCAAGAGTTACATAAATTACTTTAAAGCAGCATAACACAGGCCTATGTCATAGTCCAGTAGCAATATGTTTGATACTAAATGTTTTTGAGGAAATAAATGTTTAGCAGCCATGGGAGTCAAACACAAGACCCCTGGTATACTCTAGGAATGTGCAGTGAATTGTACTGTGACACTATATTCATATTATAGATCCTCCTTGAGCAACAGATTCAAAGGGATTGCAACATAAATTCTTTCACCTGTTTTTCTGGTGTATTAGTTGTATTAGGGTTTACCGTCGCTGCGATAGTATTTCAATCATATAGCGACGTCCAGCTAATTACAGGTGGAGGAAGACCCCGAGTACACAGAGGTACCCGGGTAGAACCACCGACCTACCGCAAGCCAGCTGGAAGGCTTCCTCACATGAAAAATCCGAAGTCCCTACCGGGATTCGAACCCACAGCGGTGAGGGGCTGAGAGATTTGTAGTCCACGACTGTAACCGCTCGGCCACGGCGGCCCCTTTTCTGGTGTAAGTCGATAGCTAGAGTTTATATATGGCAAAGTAATGGAATGAAAGATGAATTTGCTGAAAATTTGATTGTTCTCCTTTTTGTAACTGACAGAAAAGTGAATCTTTTATAATTGTGTATACTTATATACTGTAGTTTATAGTTTTATGCAACATGGTTCCATTTTGTCAGGCACTTCTGTAGAATATTCATTGAGTTGTGCTATGGCTATTCCATTTAGAAATGTTTTGTTCCTGCAGTTTCAGATGTATAGTGAAGCAAACTGTGCTGGAAAAACTGGTGAATTTGCCTTGTTTTATGAAATAATTTCTTGTTGTATGTTGTGATATGTATTCATGATAAAAGACTGTTTACTTTCAAGGCATTGTTTACATACCATTTTACTATTGTGATGCCATATCTTTAATTTTTGCCTCAGATGCAAAGGTAAACAGATAATAGGTATCTTCTGTTTGTTCATGTGCATGCAACAATGTAAATCGTACTCTAAAAATGTGTTTTCATAGACCATTTTAAGTTGGATAAATGAATACTCATCAAGTCAAAAAAATGTAAATGAATACATATATCTATGAGGTACAGCTTTAATGGAGGAGTTTTGTGACACATTTGATACATGTATTTATAAACAGATACTTTTGATCATATTTCTCCCTCTCTATCAGGTACGCAACAAAACATATGCGCAAGTTTTACTTACTCAGTTTATTTGACAACTTTTCATTTTAATGATATAACAAAATTGAAGTAATTTTATGACAGCTTTTTGTATTATATAGGTTTCTCTCTGACTTGGAACCTTAGCAAAGTCCCTAGTACAGATATAAAATCCCTTTTTCCTCACCTTGGAAATCATTTGAAAGGGAAAAACTTTATGTTCATGTAATGTGCAGCTCCCAAAATTGTAAAATTTAAGTGTGCCATTATGATTTGTGTAATGCATCGAAAGAGGATCAGTGGGAGCCCTATTTATGGGGACTGAGGTTCATTTTGAAATAGTAGCAACATAAATTTTAACAAAAAGCAAAGCAAAGCAAAGCTACCCCCCCCCCCCCCCCCCCCCCTCGAGAAAAAAAGTTGAGGTCATCAATCTGATTTCGGTGTCATGGCGTTGTTGTCGGATAAAACTTTAACCTTGGCCATAATTTCTAAATATTAAAGCTTCTGTCATCAAACTTCACATATACTTGTTCAATATAACAAGGGTTTATTTCCGTAAAGGTTCATATCTCTTAAGTCCATTTTGACCAATTTTTCTCCTTTTTTTTTAAATATGTACAGTGAAAAACGTTAACCCTGACCATAACTTCTAAACAGATAAACCATCTTCTCACATAATTGTTGTCGAGCCTGCTTAGGGAGCTTGACATTAAGTCATCACAATGTCCTCAAGGTGTATGCACATTATGGGTGTAATTTGTAGTCCTTAAAGGATCTTTTAAATGACATTTAGATTTTGAAGATCAGGGTTAAATCAGTTGAGTTATGGCAGAAAATAGGAAAATTATGTTACCCCAAGTAAATCTAGCTGCTTTAATCTCGAAATTGATTTTTGTAGATAAGAGTATGAACATAATTTGAAAAACTATTCCTTGTTTATTTTAATTCTATTTACATTTTAGCTTGATGCATTGCTTTTATAATGTTTTGTATGTTTAAATGAACAGGTTATTACTTTCAAAGTTGTCGGTGGAGAAAAAGTATTTGACATAGGCATGTTTTTGCTCTTTTGTTTGGGTTTGACTGTTCATATATCAAACTCCGTCAAAGATAGGTCCAAACATGAAGCTATCGAAATGTTGGGAATCTGAAGACCTTTCTTATGGTACCTAGGTTTTTTTAATAGGACCTAATACATGTATAAGCAAGTTACATGAAAAATAAGAATATCTGAATACTGGTTTTTCAAATGCCTTGCATTTGGTCCCATGCATTGTTCTAGCTTTTTTTCTATTACATTGTAGTTATAATGTGCTGTTGTTATTTGTCCAAATGCCATATGCTCACTTTTAAATATATGTAAAAACTGTTTGGTAGGAAAAGAACCTTTTTTTGCATGTAAAGAGGACTGGGGGTAGTTTACAGCCTTGTGGTACACCAATTTTAAGAAAATTTGAGGTTCATTTTAAAAAGGGTTCCTTGAAGATCCAGCATCATGAAATTGTAACAAGGGGCATAACCGTCCAGAAAAAGAACATTTTTGTAAAGGGATGATATAGATCTCTGAAGCCTGGAAAGTATGCATCATATGCATATAAATATGCATCTACAGGTACTTTTGGTAAATAAGACAATTTCTCATATCATAAATACAGGAGTCCCTGTGCTAAAATCAAAAGAAAATGATATAGCAATCTCGTTGTATTATGTGAACTCATTTATAAAAAGCTGTCCAAAGTAAGAAATCTGATATCCAAAGCCAGCCATAATAACGAAACAGTAATCAATTTATTATGACCTTGATTAGAAGGAATAAATTCAACGAGAAAACTCTGTGTGTGTGTGTGTGTGTGTGGTGTGATATGCATGTATATTTCATGTAATTAATGCATCCCGAGCTCCCATCAAAGTTTGCTGCGACTTTGTTTATTTACACAGTCTACTTGCTCTGCAGTGTGTTGACCTACATTTACACCGTACATGCTGCTGGCCAATGGCAATAATCACGGGATAAGTAGTACAACCGGTAACCCATGAAGCTGTGTTAAACCAAAGTATGATTTGATTATAAGTAAGAGTGTCACGTTCAAAATTTTGAGCATACACAATTTATGGCAATTAAATTCAACTAAATGTAAATGAAACATAATATTTAGAGAAAACTTACACCTGTTTTTGTAATATGATTCAGAATTTCACCAGAATCTTAGATAAAGTAACATTTCTTTTAAAAATCATGATATCACCATAGAACTTCTACCACAGTGGCATTGGATTATACACCAGAACCATTTAATGATCTCGGCAATCAGTATTAGACCAGATAAGTTTATAAGTATCCCACAGGAGGTTGATCGGGTTTTGTGTTTGCAACTCCTCATTGGGGTCACCATTGCAATCAATTTAGCATATTTGCTTCAATGAGGTTTAAACAAGGGTGAATTAGTACTTTCAATTAATGGAAATCCTCTCTTTACCCCCTCTTTCTCTTTATAATAAGTAATCTCTCTTCCTTTTTCATTACATTTTTTTTTTCTCTCAAATGTCTCTTTATGATTGAGTATTTTTTGCTTTCTCTCCCATGGGTATCTTTAATACAGGTATATTCACTTTAAATCTCCCACGCTCTCTTAATAATGAGTCAATTTTCTCTCTCTCTCTCTATCTTTATTATGGGTATATTCATAATGTCCACAAGGTTCAAAAGATAATGTAATTATTTATGGAATGATATACTAGGCAAAATTTCATCATGCTTGGTGACTATGTCATTATGTTTGATGACAATGTCATTTGCTTGGTGTTATTCTTGTGTGCTTGTTGATATCGATGAATGCGTTTTGACAAGTGTATTATATGTGTAGTAACATTCGCATTCTGCATGATGGTTAAGTGTTTCGTTGCCTTCCATTGTCCTTGGTTACAAGGAAATCATGCTTTATGAAATTCAAGCAACACCATGCGTGCTGATATCGCTCACTGCAGCTTGACACTTGCATCGTGCTTGATGATAATGACATTCCGCTTTGTTTCAAACCGTCTTGTGGCAAGCAGTTCACTTACAGGTGTGATAACTGTGTTTGTAGGGTATTCCGTTAATATTGAAATGGTATGTGATTCGAATACCGGTGGAAGTTCATTTGTTCCGCTTCTGTTATACATGTATAAAGATGAAAAAAAAACCTGTAGTTGATACTATTTACATTTAGAGTTTGCCCCGAAATTTCTATCCAATCAGTGAGCCCGAAATTTCAAATTCCTGGTCGATTTAATTTGTTAAGAGTTCGAGATTTTGCGAGACATGTCTACTTAATTGAAATTTAACTGTTAAGAGTTTACGGCGAACTGCGAATGCCATTATTTCAAATTATGCTCCTCCCTATTCACGTGATAGCCATATATGGCAGTGTTTACTACATCGATCCCTACACACGAGGTATGCATATCATTTAATTCCACACTGGCGCATGTTGACGTCATTTGTAAACATTGAGTAAGAATGAAGAGCTTTAGATATATTTTCGCAAAATTATGATTACCAGCTCAATCCAAACGGACTCCTATGCTAAAATAAATATTAAAATACAAAGATATTTTTTTTATTTATTATGTTTAACGTGCACCGACAGTATTTAAGTCATTTGGAGACGATGTCTTCTGAGACGGATGTAGTGCTGTCACACTGCACAGTATCACGCCGTAGACAGCATAATACCACACCCACTCACATTATCCTGACACCGGGCCAACCGGTCCTGGAACTACCCTTATTATGCTGAGCGCCAAGCAAGGGAGCTATAACCAGTACCTATGTTTATGACTTTGGTAAATACAAAAATTGGAATTGATAAAACGTTCATAAACAATTTACAGATTATGTATGAACTCGTTTGATTTGATATTTCCAGGGTATTCTTAGCCCTGATATCTTCCGCTGACAGAGGCTATTCTATAGATCTACGATTATTATCCACATATTTCGTTCTTTCCTTAACGTCAATCATTTGCTGTGTACTGATGTCTTAACTAATAAAAATAAAATAAAATAAATAAATAAATAAATAAATAAATAAAACAGTCATCTCAAATTAAATTTCCATGTTATTATTAAATCTGAAAAGAAATGAGCCGACGGTGAAAAAACGCGCGAAATTTATGTGTTGCATCCATATTTGGAAAACACGTGCACGTGAGTGAATACTTTAACAACACGCTGACGTAACAATTTTATTCCCTAATATAGCAGTGTGACGCAGTAATAGGGCGGGACAAACTCGAAGTTAGTGTTTATTAAGAGAGAATTTAACAGTTAAGAAGCCGTCACTTGTTACGCTCATTCTGTCTTCTTAACTGTTAAATTCTCTCTTAATAAACCCTAACTATAACGTAATTTGATATTTACCGGTCCCGGTGGGCGTGTGATTAGAGCATCCGCCCCGAAATCGGATGGGGTTGGGTCTTTGGTTCGATCCCCGGCCACGATATACCATAGTCATAAAAATGTATTGGTGTAACTCCCTTTCCTGGTGATCAGCATATAGAGTACATCCAGGAATGGTTGGTAATGTAACTTAATACTGTAGTGTGGCAGGGCTTTGTCTGTCTTAATAGGCATGCATAGTCTCTAAATAACTGAAATTCTGTCGGTGGGATGTCAAACCGATATATAAAATACAATGTTTGTGTTAAAATATGACCATTTACATTTCCGTAGCTCCAATTTTTCGATTTTCAACTAGGTTGCTTGCAATTCTGTTTTGTGGTAGCACACAATTCTGCATCGAAAACATTTCGGGGCTACTTTTACTCTCTTAAGTTCTCTTCCTCTAGAGAAATGGTTCCAAATTAAGTTTTCTTTTCTTATCACTTAGTGCTATTGAATTCATGTTTATTTAAACATGACTGCATTTTTGTGGTCGAAACTGAATTGAAATGTGAAAGAAAGAAAGAAAGAAAGAAAGAAAGAAAGAAAAAAGTAAATGCACAAGTGAGTAAATTAATTCGGAGATATTTGAACCTTCTTTGGCTGGATTTCATCATTTGAAATTATCTATAAAATACATGTATACAATTTCGTGATGAAGAAACTACCGATATAGATCAATAAATATGCTTTCTATGATAACGTTCATTACGCAGTCTCTGTAAGGGAAGGTCACGGGTTCGAATCATTTTTAATATTAGATGCTAATTTCAATTAACCTATATTAAATAAATAAATTCAAATAAAATATATACAAGACAAAAATAAAAGATGAGAGTTTGTTGTACGTTGTATATTTGCTTCCTTTTGATTAAAATACACAGAGTTATGTATATTTGTAAACTGTATGCAATGCAGAGAGAGAGAGAGAGAGAGAGCGAAGAGAGCGAGAGGGGGGGGGGTGCTTATCGTATGCAGTCCATTAAAACAAATTTCTATAATTTTTGTTTCGACCTTATTACGCAAGTAAAATCGGGTTAATAATTTGTGATTGATTGGCGTGGCATGAACATTTGATTTTCGTTTATACGAAAAACAAGAAATATCTTTAACAAAGATACTCGGCCGTCGTAACCAGCTTGATGATTAGTGTCTGAATGGTTTGACGTGTAATAAATTTTGTTGCTGGTTAAATAGTTGTGTAATTCCTGTGTCAGTGCAGCTCTTTCAAATACCACGGATCTAAATAATGTGTACAATCTTGGTAGACACTTACAACCTTAAAACATCTGCGCATTAGACTTCATTTCGTGGGCTACAAAACGAAACCGGATGTTACGTTTTTGTTGAATATAGGATCTGTCAGGGTCGAACAATCAATTCCGAAATATATGTGTTTCCTATTCTTTAGCGTTCTACTCTTCCAGTTAATAAGTCTTACTATTCGGGACAAATCTTTCGTAGGGGGAAAATAACTTTTAAAACAACAAAGATCTAAAGAACTTGTTTCCGCAGCTCCTTTTTTTTTTTTTGATTAATTTTACAATGACCACTGGGAATTTAGCAAAGTATTTAATAACAAATGAAAAGCCTAATTTTATTCCGCTTCTTTACTGTGAGTTTCACAGGAAGTCAGGGTAAAAATAAACGGCTTAACGGCCGAAAAGATACAAGACCATTAAGAAACAAAACAAAATGTTATATACCTCCCTTGCTTGGCGCTCAGAATATAAGGGTAGTTGCAGGACTGGTTTTGCCCGGTGTTAGGATTATGTAATTGGGTGTGGTATCGTGCCACATGTCTACAGCGTGATATTGCAGTGTGACTACATTGTATATATGTCTCAAATAGACATTGTCTCAAAATAACTGAAATACTGTTGGTCGAAGTTTAACCCAACAAACAAATAATATATATATATATATATTAAAAATAACAAAAAAAAAAAAAAAAAAAAAAACGGAATCAGGGTGTTGTGGGTTCGATCCTCAGCCGCGACATACCAAAATCTTAGAAAAATGGTACTGGTACTACTTCCTTGCTTTGAGCTCAGTTATCGAAAAGATTGGTACTTCAAGTTCGGCAATCATACACAAGGCAGTAATTACAAGTAATTAAAGATTTTAGAAGACACGAAGCACAATGACACTGTCATCAAAGTCAATGCCGTTTTTACAAAGCGCAATAGCATTGTCACATAGCATAATGGTACGGTCATCAAGCACGCTGTCATTCTCACAAAGCACATTGTCATTATCACAAAGCACGATGTATGCAATTTTTGCTTAAATATCATTTCATAATTTTTGTCATTATATAAAGTTATGTTACTTTATTGCAAACAAAAGCTTCCGTAATCAAAGTGAACTATTTAAGTATGAATAACAGACACAGTTTTTGTTTGTTTGTTTATGTTTGTTTATTTATTTGGTTTAACGCCCCACCGACACTATTTTAGTAACTTTAGACGATGTCTACTTGAGACAGATATAGTGCTGACGCACTGTAAGTATCACGCTGTAGACATGTGGCATGATACCACACCTAGCCACATCGGGCATACCAGTCCTGAAACTAGCGCTAAGCAAGGGAGCTATGTAGGAGCACATTTGTCTCGGAGCACATTTGTCTCACGAGGTGTGACCGATGTGCTCGTAAACATTCGTATTTGCGACAAATTGGAAATGAGACGGATGTTTTCGACACACAATAGGAAGGACACTCGAAGCACATTTGTGTCACATTCTTTCATGTCCTACTAAAGTTCTACTTAAAAGAAAAGCTGTTTCTGCTTAGTACATTGTAATTGTCCGAAAAGGCGGATATAGAAATTAGCTGCCTGTCTGTCTCTCTGTCCGTCTGTCTGTCCACATTACAACCTGAAAATTATCTGCGATAACAGACCTACTTAGAGATGTATTATAAATCACTTAATCTATTATAAATCACTTAGTCTACACGATTAAGAAACCGCTGTCAGTCGTTGTCAGTCGGACGAATCCTTCATATTCGGTTTATTATCATGCTAGTTTTATCGAATGGTTAATTTTTTTTATCAATTCTTCATTTATTTATTCTTTTATTTTAGTAATAAATTTTGAAAAAAGTACGTCGCCGATAGAAATGAGAGGGTACTTGAAAGTTTTTGATCTTTCATCCTTCAGAAGAAAATACTGTATTTTTACTTGTGTAGGCTAAATAAATAATAATCATATTTTCAGTTACTCCGCATAAAAATATCCATATTTCTGAGGCTAAGATAAGTATTGTAATGCCCTACAGGGATTACCTTATTTGTTCTTCTGTCATTCTTTGTATACATGTATTTAAATCATTTTAGGTGCTTATTACTGGCGACACTACATTCAGCTAGTTGTTCTCCTTGTTAAATTTACAGGTAGACAACTTAACTCAAAATAATATGCCAGTTTTTCTCAAAATCATTCACTTTAGAATCGATCCCCCTATGTTTTCCACGGTAGAATCCTGTTGATGTCATGGGTACTTTATCCATTTTAAGCCGCATTTAATGTAAATCTAGTCAGTATTTCCTTGTCAGAATTGTTTATTCCATGTTTGAATTTAGTTTGCACAGTTATTGTATTCGATCACTTGGTAGAAGGATCGTATTTTTCTTATGTTATTTAGCCTTGTTCACGTTGTGAGCATCGTCCGCCATTTTGATTTTTATGTGTGCAGTTACCTAGCAACTGCATCGGCGGGTATATTTGATTTTCTTAAAGAATATATACAGAATTAGAACATGAATCAACTGTCAAATTCAAGGAAGAGTAGTTTCGAGGTTATTGTTAGTTTTCTTATCATTTATTTTATATATACATTAAGTTAAGAGTTATTAATGCCATGTATTATACAGGCTTCCATTTCTGTGAGCTTTAAGCCCACAGTTCACGCAGTGAGCTGTGTGTCTACAGATCACAGTGTGGGGTGTGAACCTCACATTTGTGGGCTGTGTACCCCTGTTTAGTATAAATACCGAGTCCACGGGTAGTTCGGGGACTCCAACGCTTCTGAATTCCACGCTAGGCCGCATTTTGACTGTTTTATTTTTTTTTCTCATTGAAGTGGTGCATTTTCCCAGTCAAACTTAGGTTCGATGCTTTAATAGTGTATTTATAAGTGAATATCCTGTTTATTTCACAGTCGCGCCCTGAGCCTATATTTCTATGATTATTTTTTAATAGAAATACTTATTCTAGATAACGATACAGTTGTAAAGCATACTTGGTAAACTATACGTTGATGTTTAAAACTTTATTGTCAGCTTGTAGCCCACCGTACGTTTTGTTATAAATTTATAGTATTTTAACGGGTAATAATAGATCTAGAAGTCTACCTCGCAATTTTCCCGACGTGCTTACTGGTTGATCGAAACGGTTTATGTTATCGCACACGTAAATTTAGATTCACATTTGAGTGATATAGCCATTTGGTTGTGATTGTGAGTGAAACTCGAGTCGTGATATCTGATGTGATATAGATCTAGATATATTATATTTAAGTTACTTACTTTCATTTATTAAATTTGTAAACATTGAAAAGTCTTTATTTACTATTAAGTCCCTGTGGGAATACACGGCCTGTTAGATCTAGTTACTAATTTAAAGCCACTCAGTTATTAAAGTTGGAGTCCACACAACACAGATAGTTAAAGACTTGGAGACCTGTCGGGGGTAAAGCAAGAGACGGCCATCTTAGACCTAGGGTGACCGGCAGCAGTGATCCGGCAGTGTTCCATACGGGCCATTTTGACGTTGAGTAAAGCAGGCGCACCCGTAGGGCGTAACATATTTTGGTGTCAGAAGTGGGATCCCCAAATTTTCAAAGAGGATCCAGAGATTCGAACCCATTACACCTAGAAATTAAATATTAAGCGATGCAAGGCCACACCCCTGCTGGAAGCGACAGAGAGGTGTTTTTCAGGCTCCAAGAACCAAGGCCAGAGAACCAAGGTACACTGTCTAGGGCAAGCAGCATGCAAAGCTTAGCAGCCTACGAAACCTCAGCAGAATCGTCAAACCATGTACAATGTGACGCAAGGCCCGAACAAAGTAATATGCTACAAAGGGCTGACACACCGACAATCACGAGGGTTAATAATCAAGGCCTAGTAAACCAGACAAGCGTTTTAAATGACATCTCGGGTATTTTGAAGGAGGTAGTGTCCGAGCTAAAGGTACTGAAACAGGCAATGCCTCAAAGTAATGTCAACATTCCGCAACATATTGGGTCAATGAACAATGCTAGTGTTGTTATGGCGAATGGCGCAAATGGTGGATCCGAACCTCAGATGGTCAGAGACCAGTTTGACTACAGGAATGCGGGGCAGTGTAGTAGCAATCAGGCATGGCAAAGGGGTTATAAAACAACTCTAATCAACTGGTCCAATGATCTCAGCATTTGAACATAGGACAGATGGCTGTGGAGGTTATGGACGGCAGGTTGGTCCTAGAATGAATCCGTTGGAACAAATAGGAGGGTATGTCACTCGAACGGGCAGCAATGTTAAGATACCAGCTTTTACAGGAAAGGAGGAATGGACTGTGTGGATAGCCAGATTTGAGGCAATTGCAGAGAGGCACAATTGGAATGATGAAGATCGTCTGGATCAGCTTCTGCCACGCATAGAAGGTCAAGCTGCACAATTTCTGTATGGACAACTGCCAAGAGATGCATTAAGAAATTACCGGGAAGTAATCAAGGAGATGCACAATCGGTTCAGAGTGGTGGAAACAAGTAGGGCATTCGCGGGGAAATTTAGTCGGCGGAATCAGAAGACTGGGGAGACAGCTGAGGAGTATGCCGCCGACCTAAAAATGTTGTACGATAAGGCACATGGGTAAAGAGACAAAAGAACTAGAGAGGAAGATTTAGTGCGGAAATTTTTGGATGGGCTTAGGGACGATGAAATAAGATTTGAAGTTGAATTTCACAAGGAACCGGAGACAATAGATGAAGCTGTATACCATGTAGTCAACTTTATACAGACTCGCAATAGCTGGAACACAGACCGGAAGTACAGGACAACAAGACGAACAGTGCCAGGTGAAGAGGTGAATGAGGGCAAGGTTTCCAGAGTACCAGAGAGGGGTGCATCACAGAGTGGTAACAATACTTGGGGAACGACGCTGAAGGGCAATAGCGAAACCGACAATGAGAATGTCTTGATGACGATCTTGGAGAGGTTAGGAAAATTGGAAGAGGCTCAAAGAGCTGTACAGGCTAGGAAACCAGGGGTACAAAGTAGGAGACCGGTAGAATGCTTTAGCTGTCATGGTATAGGCCACTATGCAAGGGATTGCCCAGAAAAGAGGAGGCAGGATGCATCAGGAAACAGAAATTGGCGTGGTGATGACTTGAACAGAAAGAGGGAGGTAAATGCACCCAAAGAAAATCAGACTTTAAACTTCAAGGGACCCACTCCAGTGGCCGAGAGCCGGTCCAGTTAGAGGAAAAAGGCCACATAGAGGAAACCAAAGTTGATGGGACTGGACAAGTGCTCAAGGAAAGTAAAGGACTTTGTGACGGGATTTATGTGCAAGGGGAAATAGAGGGGGTCAAGTTGTTGGTAACTGCAGACACAGGTGCGGCAAGGTCAGAGTTGTCGACGAGGGTCTACGAGAAGATAGAGAGAAGCAGGAGGCCAATGTTAAAGAAGTCATGCAGTCTGCGAGGTGCAAACGGATCACCAATAAAGGAGCTGGGCAAAGCAGAGTTCAGGGTCGCTCTGGGGGCGTATTGTAGAGTGCACGAACTGGTAGTTGCCAATATAGAAGACGAAGCGCTTCTGGGGTTTGATATATTGATGGATGGTGATAAGGGGGCAGCAGACTTGCTACTGAGTAAGGGGTTGATAGTTCTAGAGGGTATAGAGATCCCTTGTTTCCAAGTGGGTAAGAGGACAAGGTCAAGACGAGTAACAGTTGCAGATGATGTATGTGTGCCAGGTAAGGCTGAGGCAATTGTCGATGTGTATGTAGAAAGGGAAGAGATTGATGACTGTGAGAGGG
This sequence comes from Solen grandis, assembly GCA_021229015.1. Classification (NCBI taxonomy): domain Eukaryota; kingdom Metazoa; phylum Mollusca; class Bivalvia; order Adapedonta; family Solenidae; genus Solen; species Solen grandis. The sequence continues at coordinate 14,476,953 of CM037791.1, forward strand.
CAGCGGAGTACCTTGTCGAAGCAAATGAGAACTTCACTGAGAACTACCAGCTGATAATGGCTTCAACTTTGGTAGACATAAACAGAGGACCGACTTGTAAAGTAAGGATACTTAATCCTTTTGCATGTGACATTGTGCAGCGGCAAGATGCCCATATAGGCAAAGCGGAGCAGATAGAGAGAATTGTAAGCGTCCTAGCTGACAGGGAGAATGAGAGTGAGGAGGAAAACTTGTGTAGTGTAAGAAGAGTGGGGACACTGAAGAAAGAGGTAGTGAGCACTAGTGTGAGGACAGTAAATCACGATACTGTGACTGTATCGGATCACTTGCAGGGTCTTTTTGAGAAATCAACAGCGGGGAAGAGCCATGAAGAGAAAGGTGCAGTTGCAGTTCTGCTTAATAAATACAGCGATACCTTTTCAAAGAGTGAATGGGACATTGGCCTCACCAACCTTGCAGAACACCCTATTGACACAGGGGATGCAGCACCCATCAAGCAAAGACCTAGGCGTGTTCCGCTTGCATCTGCTGCCGAAGAGAAAGCAGCCATAGAAGATCTCTTGAAGAAGGGGGTGATACAAAAGAGTACGTCTCCATGGGCCAGCCCAATAGTTTTTGTTCGGAAGAAATCAGGTGCTGTACGACCCTGTGTAGACTACCGCAAAGTCAATGCCCTTGTGAAACCGGATGGATTTCCGCTTCCTAGGGTACAGGATTGTCTTGATGCTGTGGCAGGGATGAGTCTCTTCAGCTCATTTGATCTCACCTCGGGGTACTTCCAAATTCCTCTGAAAAGTGATGACATTCAGAAAAGTGCATTTACTTGTAAATATGGTCTGTTCGAGATGACTAGAATGCCGTTTGGCTTGAGCAATAGCAGCAGCACCTTCCAGCGTACGATGGAATTAGTCTTAAAAGACCTACAATGGCACACATGTCTAGTTTATGTAGATGACATTATTGTGTATGGTGCGGATTTTGAAGAACACATGGGAAGGGTTGACGAAGTTCTCTCTAGAATAAAGAGAGCTGGGTTGAAGTTGCGGCCTGACAAGTGCAACCTACTCCAATCAGAGGTGGTTTTTCTAGGCCATATAGTTTCTAAACAGGGCGTGCGACCAGACCCCACCAATGTATCAAAGGTGGCTGACTGGGCAAAACCAACGACGTCAAAGCAAGTTAGGCAGTTTGTAGCGACAGCATCCTACTACCGGCGCTTCATCAAAGACTTCGCAAAAATTGCAAGGCCGCTGACTGATCTCACTAAGAAGGACGCCGCCTTCCATTGGACGTCTGAATGTCAGATGGCATTTGACTGCTTGAAGGCCAAACTAATTGGGGCTGATGTAATGGGCTATCCATTAAATGACGGGGGAGACTTTTACCTAGACGTTGATGCCTCAGGGGTGGGGATAGGCGGAGTCTTATCTCAAATGCAAGCAGGTCGTGAAACAGTTATCTCATACGCAAGCCGATCATTGAACAAGGCCGAGCGAAATTACTGTGTGACCGAGAGAGAGCTCCTGGCAGTAGTATACTATGTGCAGTATTTTAAGCAGTACTTACTTGGGCGAAAGTTCATAGTTCGAAGTGATCACCAAGCTCTGGGTGTGGCCTTAAAGAACCTAATGGAAAAGTTGCAAGGTGGGTTGAGATCCTCGCTGCGTACCATTTCACTATCCAGTACCGTCCAGGGAAGCTCCAAACACATTGTGACGCTCTCTCTAGGTGTGAAGATCCACGGGATTGTGATTGTGAAAATGTTGACACCAGTGAACCCCTGAAGTGCGGGCCATGTAAGAAGTGCCGTAGGCGGGCGGAGCTGATGGCATCATCTTGGCGAATGGGAAAGTTGCTGTCTGATAGTACCGACAGTGCGGTCACAACTCCTGATCAAAGCATAAGTACACCAGTCAGGATAGTTGCTGGTGATCCTGCCGTTAAAGCTAAACCATGGCTTGAGGTGATTACGGCAGAGAAGCTGTCAGCATACCAAGAATCAGACCCAGATATTGCTGTAGTGTATAAGGCGTTAAAGGCCAACAGAAAACCTGAACTTGCCCAGATAGAATTAGAGAGCCCTGCAGCAAGGCATTATTTGTTGTTATGGGATTCCTTGTTTCTTCAAGATGGAGTAATGTGCAAGACCTTTAAAAAACAGAATGGGACAGACGTGTACTGCCAGCTGATATTACCAAAGGACATGAAGGGTGACCTCCTGAAACTTGCACATGACAACATATTGGCAGGTCACCTGGGTACCAAGAAGACGAAGCACAAGTTACTGAAAAATTACTATTGGTTTCAGCTGAGGGAAGATGTAAGGCTCCATGTGCGTGCCTGTGACATATGTGCAGCTAACACAGAACCTATTAAAAAGCCGAAGGCTCCATTGGGTCGCTTGCCAAGTGGCGCACCCTGGGACACATTGGCCATTGATTTTCTGGGCCCGCTCCCCGTAACTGCCGATGGGAACCGTTACATCATGGTACTCACAGACCATTTTACAAAATATGTCGAGGTACTTCCAGCCTCCTCGCAGCACGCAGATACTTGTGCTCTCAATATCGCCAATGAGTTTATTGCACGATGGGGCTGTCCTTTGTCAATACACACAGACTTGGGAATGACATTTGAAGGCAAGCTGTTTAAAGACCTATGTAAATTGTTTGAAATCCGAAAGACTAGAACTACACCAAGAAACCCGAAAGCAAATGGCCAGTGTGAAAGGTTTAATAGAAGTATAATAAAAATGATAAAGGCTTATATAGTTGAACAGAGTGACTGGGATTGCTATCTAGGTTGCCTAGCTGGAGCTTATAGGGCCTCTCCAAATGAGACAACAAAACTAACGCCCAACCTAATGTGTCTGGGGAGAGAGGTCAGGATGCCTGCTGATTTGATCCATGGATATGCAATGAGCAAGGGGCCAGTGTCTGAAGTTGTTCATGTTCAAAAGATCAGGGATCGAATGCTGAAGGCGCACAGAGTAGCACGCCAGTACATGGGAGCAAGCGCTAAGCGAAGCAAAGACCGCTATGATGTACGAGCCTGTTTACATGACTACCGTGTAGGTGATGTGGTATGGCTGCTTCATGAGGCAAGGAAGGTAGGTGTTGCCCCCAAGCTGGAGAGGAGATTCGATGGTCCCTATGTGATTGTACAGAAGTTGTCTGCTGTGACCTTTAATGTTCAAATCGACCCACGAGGTGGACGAAGAATGGCCCATCATGACAAACTTAAGAAGTATGAAGGTGTTAATGTGCCAAAGTGGGTAAAATCCCTGGTGCGCAAGCTGGAAAACCAATCAGCAAGATGTAGCCAATAAGCCAGTAGACCGCCAAGATGGGAACAGTTAGCCTCATGTCCTAGATTAGTTTATTAACATGTATGGTCGATTCAATATATGTACAAGTAGTATAGTAAATCATCGATAGCAAACAATTTCAAATTGACAGTTTATAATGCAACCCCTGTAAGAGTAGAGCCAGAATTTAAAATTATTTTCACCACCAGACACAGACACCCATGGCGCGCGCGTCGCAAAATAGTTACCGGTATACAAATGATTTTAATGCGTCCTCTGATTCGCGAAAGAAGATTAACCGACGGATAGCTTATTCCACACGCGATGGAAACTGGGCTACAAGCAATTCTACCAATCCATTATATCTTCATGTCTTTGAGGATCTCTTTATATGTATTTGCAGACAGCAATGGAACCCAGCAGCAAAGTGGTGAGAAGAGGGCGGCTGTACGCCTGCCTACATTGTAGCGGCCGCAAGCTGTCCTACATCGCAGAGAGGTACCGTGTGATGGATCACATACTAAAACATCACCTTAGTTTGGACGAGGCAGCTCACTATTGTAGTCTCTGCATGTTCAGGTGTCTTACCAAAGACCAACTTGAAAAACACCTGACCGGGTACAGACGACACCTTATGATGGCAGATACACTTGGGGCCAGTTCATCCGGAAGGCAGTATCTTGTGTCTAACCCAGCACCACGACAGATCCTTGAGGGCATTGACTGCCGACAAGCGCTGCTGGAGGACCACATCGAGGATCAGTTTTCGAGGCCAGCCGATCCGTTCGAGGAGTCAGCACTACCCGAGTCTACCAACCAGGAGCTGGTGACTGTCAGGGTGACGCCAGATGCCCTTTCGGCCTTGCTGTCACCCAGGTCCTCATCAGTAGAACAGCAGCCACTCCCTGTCCAAAAGTCAGCGAGTACTGCTGTGGCCAGTACTGTGCAGCCATATGACCCCATGCGGCCTTGCCTGTCGACAACGTCCTTGTCGTCACCAGGTGCGGAGTACATAGCAACCCCTTTGGCAGCGACGGGTTTGATTCCATCAGCAGGGTATCAGCCCGTAGCCTCCCTTCCAGTGCCAGCGTATGTGCCATCCACCATCCGGGCATCAGGAAGTCATCTGTCCCTGATGAGCCCTCCCCTGCCAAGACGTGATCTGAGCCCATCAAACACTCTAATGAGTTTGGCGTCAAATCAAGAGGAGGATGTGCTACGGCAGATCTTGGGGACCGGGACACCCATGGCGTTTTCCCCACTTGGTGGGTGCCAGGACAAAGAAGCCAAGCCTGCACCCAAGGAGGCAAGCTGCCAGACCGCTTCCAGAGAAGAACCGCCTGCCATGCAGTTCGCTCCAATCACGGCGACCATGGGACACTTAGACAAGACCCTGGAGTTGGCCTTTACCAGGATTGCTTCGTCGATGGAGGCGAACAACCGCATGACACGCCATATCAGCCAGACGCTTGATGGAGTGGCTGATAGCCTGAGGTCCATATCCCGGTCAATGGAGAAAGTAGCCGACGAAAAGAGACGACAAGGGATCAGGCAAGAAGCCAGTGATAGGCATCAAAAGCGTCCCCGTTTGGAGGAAAAGGAAAACGCACCGAGTGTACGATCGACTGTGACCAAGAAATCTTCAAGGAAATAACTGTCATTACCTTGTTTAACTGTTAAATTGGTTATGTAACTCTATTTTGGTATTGTTAGGCAATTTACTTTGTACAGCTCAAAGAAACATTTTACTTATATGGACTGCTGTTAGTTAACATGCCAAGTATTTAGTATCTTAGAGATGTTAAACTTAAAAAGTTGGTTATTATGATACTAGTTATACACACCTCAGGTTAAATAATAGGGTTAATCTTATTTGTTGTTTAATTATATATGGTCATTTTTTTTGATGCGATATTTGGTCCATTGTTATGTAATGTGTTATGCTTGAGACTATGACAAAGTGTACCAAAAAGTGTTTAAGGTGGTTCGCTACTTTTGTATCTGAGGTTATGTGAGTACGTGCGACGAAGTTATGTTCTTATCAGATACTCTTCGGTATACACTTCAGTTTTTTTTAATAAATTTATTTAGGTATATCAGATGTTGGTATATACGTTATTTTGTATTGTCAAATATTTAAGGAGCTATGAGGTGTGATTTAAGGTAGTTTAAAAGGGTCTATTATTGTTCAGGAAAGTGTATGGCAACAGGAGTTTTGCCATGGAAAACAGGGGGGCAATGTAATGCCCTACAGGGATTACCTTATTTGTTCTTCTGTCATTCTTTGTATACATGTATTTAAATCATTTTAGGTGCTTATTACTGGCGACACTACATTCAGCTAGTTGTTCTCCTTGTTAAATTTACAGGTAGACAACTTAACTCAAAATAATATGCCAGTTTTTCTCAAAATCATTCACTTTAGAATCGATCCCCCTATGTTTTCCACGGTAGAATCCTGTTGATGTCATGGGTTTTCGCGGCTGTACTTTATCCATTTTAAGCCGCATTTAATGTAAATCTAGTCAGTATTTCCTTGTCAGAATTGTTTATTCCATGTTTGAATTTAGTTTGACACAGTTATTGTATTCGATCACTTGGAAGAAGGATCGTATTTTTCTTATGTTATTTAGCCTTGTTCACGTTGTGAGCATCGTCCGCCATTTTGATTTTTATGTGTGCAGTTACCTAGCAACTGCATCGGCGGGTATATTTGATTTTCTTAAAGAATATATACAGAATTAGAACATGAATCAACTGTCAAATTCAAGGAAGCGTAGTTTCGAGGTTATTGTTAGTTTTCTTATAATTTATTTTATATATACATTAAGTTAAGAGTTATTAATGCCATGTATTATACAGGCTTCCATTTCTGTGAGCTTTAAGCCCACAGTTCACGCAGTGAGCTGTGTGTCTACAGATCACAGTGTGGGGTGTGAACCTCACATTTGTGGGCTGTGTACCCCTGTTTAGTATAAATACCGAGTCCACGGGTAGTTCGGGGACTCCAACGCTTCTGAATTCCACGCTAGGCCGCATTTTGACTGTTTTATTTTTTTCTCTCATTAAAGTGGTGCATTTTCCCAGTCAAACTTAGGTTCGATGCTTTAATAATGTATTTATAAGTGAATATCCTGTTTATTTCACAGTCGCGCCCTGAGCCTATATTTCTATGATTATTTTTTAATAGAAATACTTATTCTAGATAACGATACAGTTGTAAAGCATACTTGGTAAACTATACGTTGATGTTTAAAACTTTATTGTCAGCTTGTAGCCCGCCGTACGTTTTGTTATAAATTTATAGTATTTTAACGGGTAATAATAGATCTAGAAGTCTACCTCGCAATTTTCCCGACGTGCTTACTGGTTGATCGAAACGGTTTATGTTATCGCACACGTAAATTTAGATTCACATTTGAGTGATATAGCCATTTGGTTGTGATTGTGAGTGAAACTCGAGTATATTTAAGTTACTTACTTTCATTTATTAAATTTGTAAACATTGAAAAGTCTTTATTTACTATTAAGTCCCTGTGGGAATACACGGCCTGTTAGATCTAGTTACTAATTTAAAGCCACTCAGTTATTAAAGTTGGAGTCCACACAACACAGATAGTTAAAGACTTGGAGACCTGTCGGGGGTAAAGCAAGAGACGGCCATCTTAGACCTAGGGTGACCGGCAGCAGTGATCCGGCAGTGTTCCATACGGGCCATTTTGACGTTGAGTAAAGCAGGCGCACCCGTAGGGCGTAACATATTTTGGTGTCAGAAGTGGGATCCCCAAATTTTCAAAGAGGATCCAGAGATTCGAACCCATTACACCTAGAAATTAAATATTAAGCGATGCAAGGCCACACCCCTGCTGGAAGCGACAGAGAGGTGTTTTTCAGGCTCCAAGAACCAAGGCCAGAGAACCAAGGTACACTGTCTAGGGCAAGCAGCATGCAAAGCTTAGCAGCCTACGAAACCTCAGCAGAATCGTCAAACCATGTACAATGTGACGCAAGGCCCGAACAAAGTAATATGCTACAAAGGGCTGACACACCGACAATCACGAGGGTTAATAATCAAGGCCTAGTAAACCAGACAAGCGTTTTAAATGACATCTCGGGTATTTTGAAGGAGGTAGTGTCCGAGCTAAAGGTACTGAAACAGGCAATGCCTCAAAGTAATGTCAACATTCCGCAACATATTGGGTCAATGAACAATGCTAGTGTTGTTATGGCGAATGGCGCAAATGGTGGATCCGAACCTCAGATGGTCAGAGACCAGTTTGACTACAGGAATGCGGGGCAGTGTAGTAGCAATCAGGCATGGCAAAGGGGTTATCAGCTCAATGACAACTCTAACTCAACTGGTCCAAGGATCTCAGCATTTGAACCTAGGACAGATGGCTGTGGAGGTTATGGACGGCAGGTTGGTCCTAGAATGAATCCGTTGGAACAAATAGGAGGGTATGTCACTCAAACGGGCAGCAATGTTAAGATACCAGCTTTTACAGGAAAGGAGGAATGGACTGTGTGGATAGCCAGATTTGAGGCAATTGCAGAGAGGCACAATTGGAATGATGAAGATCGTCTGGATCAGCTTCTGCCACGCATAGAAGGTCAAGCTGCACAATTTCTGTATGGACAACTGCCAAGAGATGCATTAAGAAATTACCGGGAAGTAATCAAGGAGATGCACAATCGGTTCAGAGTGGTGGAAACAAGTAGGGCATTCGCGGGGAAATTTAGTCGGCGGAATCAGAAGACTGGGGAGACAGCTGAGGAGTATGCCGCCGACCTAAAAATGTTGTACGATAAGGCACATGGGTATAGAGACAAAAGAACTAGAGAGGAAGATTTAGTGCGGAAATTTTTGAATGTTGAATTTCACAAGGAACCGGAGACAATAGATGAAGCTGTATACCATGTAGTCAACTTTATACAGACTCGCAATAGCTGGAACACAGACCGGAAGTACAGGACAACAAGACGAACAGTGCCAGGTGAAGAGGTGAATGGGGCAGGTTTTCCCGAGTAAAAGGGGGGGGGGGAAAAAATTAAAAACGGGGGAAAGGGCAATAAAACCCAAAAAGGGTGTTTGAGACGATTTTGGGGAATTGGAAAAAAAGGCAAAGGCTGAACAGGGGGAAAAGGGGGGGAAATGGAGAGGTAGAATTTTAGCTTCGGATGGCCCCCAAGAAGGGATTTCCCAGAAAAAAGGGGGGGTGAAAAAGAAAAAAGGGGGGGTATGACAAAAAAAGGGGGTAAAAACCCAAAAAAAGATTTAAAATTAAACCCCCTAGTGGCCAAAGGGGGAGGGAAAAAAGGCCCAAGGAAAAAAGTTTTGGGGGAAAAGGCCAAAAAAAAGGGTTTTTGGGGTTTTGGCAAGGGGAAAAATTGAGGGGGTCAATTTTTAAGCAAAATCGGAATTTAGATTTAGGGGTTTTTTAAAAAAGGGGCAACCAATGTTTTAAAAATATATCTATCAAAAAATCAAATAAGGAAAACCCAAAAATTCCCCTCTTTTTTTGCACCTTGTTGCCAAAATAAAACAACCCTTTTTTATTTATTTTTTTCCCCGCTTCTTTGTAAGGGGGTTTATTTTTTGGGGGGGAAAAACCCTTGTTTCCAAGTGGGTTTAAAAAGGGGGGTAAATTCAAATTTTTGCCGGGGGGGGAATTGCATTTTGTTTTTAAAAAAATTTTGTTTTAAGGGGGGCGGGGGTACCTTTTCAAGCAAAAAACTTTTTTGGGAATAAAGGGATGGCTTCAACTTTGGGGGGATTAAACGGGGGACTTTAAAATTTGGTTAAATCCTTTTTTGTACATTTCTCGGCAAACCGGAACGGAGCAGATGGTTTTTTTTAAAAAAAAATGGGGGAAAAAATTTTAGGTGAGGGGGAAAGAAAAGGTATGCACGTTGAGGGGTAAAAAACTTTTAGGACCTTCAGGGGTTTTAAAAAAAGGGGGAAACAAAAGGGTCAGTTCGGGTTTTTTAATTTTAAGCGTCCTTTAAAATAAACATTGGGCCCCCCAAAAATTGCAAAAAAAATACAAAAGGCACCCCTGCCCGGCTTTTTTTATTGTGGGAAAACGGAAGTCCTTTAAAAGGGGGGGACAAAAAACGCTCCAGGGCCCCAAATTTTGTTTTTGTTTGAAAATCAGGGGGCTTAGGTTAGACCCGGAAAGTCAATCCCCAAAAAGGGGTTTGCTTCCAGGGGGCAATTTTTTTTAAAAAATCCTTCACTCATTTGATCTACCTCGGGGGCTTCCCTTTCCCCTTTAAAATTTTTTAAAAAAAAAATTATTTTAAAATTGGCTTTTTGGTGCTAAAGGGGTTTTGGTTCATGCACAATTTTACGTTAATGTTTTTGTCCCCGCTAAAACAACAGTTAGTTTTTGGGGTTTATTTTTTTTGGCAATTTTAAGAAACCCTAATTTACAATTTCTTAGAAAAAAGGAGGGTTTAATTCCTTTCCCAACCCCCTTTAAAAAAAGTGGGTTTTTTAAAAAATTTTTTAAAAGGGGGGGGACCACCCAAAAAATTTCAAATGGTGATGGGAAAACCACAGAAAGGTTTTGGAGTTTGTTCGACAAAGCTTCCTCTACCGGGGTTATCGATTTGAAAAACAAGGCCCCTGTGATTTAAGAAAACCCGGGTTCCTTGGGGCTGTGTCGATCATTTCCTTTTGGGGGGAAAAAAATTGGGGGGAATTTGGGGGATTTAAATGAGGGGGGGGGTTTTCCTAGAGGATTCCCGGGGGATATATTTTATTAAACAACGGTTGCAGTTTTCTCGCAACCGAAACATTAACAAGGCCGGGTTTTTGTTTAAAAAAAAACCGGATTTTTATTGGCAGTTTTTTTCTCTTATTGGGGGAAAGTTAATTTGAAGTATCCCAAGCCTTTGGGGGGCTTTTTCCCCTTTAAAAAACCGGAAAAAATTTCCTTTAGTCCCCGTCGTACCATTTACATCCGTACTCCCGGGGAATAACCTTGTGACCTCCCTTTTTGGTCCACGGGGTTTATTTTTGTAATTTACACCGTGCCCAAGGGGGGTTTTAAAAATCCTACCCCTTAGGACATCTTTGGGGAAAGGAAATTCTTTGTATTTCCGAATGGGTTTAAATATAAAAAATGCACCGCAGGGTTTCTTGATTTGGTTTAAACAAACCCCGGCTTTGAAATTTTGGGGGGGGCCAAAAACCCCGTATTGGTTGTTTAAAGGAAGCAAAAAAACCGAATTGGGCCCTTTGTTAGAGGCCCCCCAACTTATTTTTTTAGGGTTCTTGTTTTTCAAATTGGAATAAGTCCCTTTTAAAAAAAAGAAACGCTGTATGCATGATAGTACCAAAAACAAATTTCACCCCAAAAATTCCTAAACTATCCTACCTTTTACCAAAAACAACCGTTTACTGAAAATTCTATTTTTCAGCTAGGAAATGTAATATTCTCCTGGAAATTCCCACCCAAAAAAATTTTTAAAACCAAGGGCCCTTGGTCCTTGAATGGCCACCCCGGGAAAAGGATTATTTTTCCCCCCCCAACTCCCAAACCCATTTTCCAAACCATTTTAAAAAAAATGTCGGGTTTTTCCCCCCGACCCCCGGGTACTTTTAAATCCCATATTTTACGATTTTTTAAAAACGTTGGGAAACATTTGAAGGAATTTTGCCATGTAAAATTTTTTTAAAAACCCAAATAAAACTTTACAAAGAAAGGAAAAAGGCCGTTAAATTTAAAAAATTAAAAAAAGTAAAACTTTAAGAAAGGATTGTTCTATTTTTGGGTTTTGGGCCCCCCAAAAAAAAAAAAACAACGCCCCAAATAATTGTTAACAGGATCCTTTTTTATTGGTACCCAAAAAAGGGGCCGTGTCTTTTTTTCATGTTAAAATAATTTTGAACTTAGGGCCCAAAATAGGGGGCCCCCTGCCAAACCCCAAATTGAGTATTTTTTCCCCCCGTGGTGTTTTATTCCAAAGGGAAAAATTTCCCCAATGGAAGGTTCTTGGGCCCTTTTTATTTTTAAGATTGCCCTTTACCTTTTTTTCTCGACCCCTGGGAAAAAATGGCCCATCTTAAAAAAGAAATTGGGGTTTATGTGAAAATGGGTAAAATCCCCTGGAAAAAAAACCAAAAAAAAAATAAGCAGTAAAGGCGATAAAATTACCTCATTCCTAAATTTTTTTTTTTAAAGATTTATTTAATTTTAAAAAAAAAATATAAAAAAAAATTTAAAAAAATTTTTTCCCCCAATGTAATTTCCGAATTTAAATTTTTTCCCCAAAAAACCCCCCCTTTTCCAAAAAAAGTTTCCGGTAAAAAGATTTAATGGTCCCCTGATTGCAAAAAATAACCAGGTCTTTTCCCCCCCATGGGTGGCTAAAGAAATTTTAAATATTTTATTTGTTTTTTGGGGTTCTTTTTATTATTTAGGGAATGGGAAACCCCCATTAAATTAAAAGGGGGGGGGTCCCCTCCCCAATTGAGGGGGAATGTCACCCAATATGTTTTGGTCACTCTTAAAACTCCCCTTTTGGGGGACCCTTTGTAGTCCTCATTTTTTTTCTTCAAAAAACCCAAATTAAAAAAACCCGGGGAAAGGGAAAGTTTTAAAAAACCTTTTGGGGATCAATTACTAAGTTAAATGAAAAAACAATAACTGTAGTTTGTGTCAAGTGATACTTTGCACATTGCACTGACATTTTTTGTACTTGTTTTTGTTCAATAAAGACTAAGTTAAATGAACCAGTTTTGTACTATATTAAATGTACCAATTTGTGTACTATATTCATGTTGTCATGTTTCTAAACAAGATAACATAATATTCTTATCTACGGTGGCATAAGGGGACATATGATATTTTTTTATTTATTACGTGACCACGCGATAAGTATTACGGGGGCACGAGATACTATTACGTAGCCACGCGATAGGTACTAGTATTACGTGGTCATGCGATAGGTATAACGTGCACACGCCATAGGTATAACATGCGCACACGATAGCTGTTATGTGGCTACGCGATAGGTATTAATTGCACACGCGATAGCTATTACATAGCCACGCGATAGCTATTACGTGGCTTCGCAATAGGTATTAATTGCATACGCGATAGAATTGCTGTTCTCAGATCCGCCTTTGAAAAAGCAGTTACACCGTGCACGAGTTCCCAAAAGAATCCAGGTAATGCCATAATTATGGAATATTGGGCCTCGTAGAATCGGGCGAGATGCGACATTCCGACGAGACACGAAGCGAGGCATGATATTGTAACACGAGATCTCGCGATGTCGCAGTATCCAAAACCACGAGATTTCGCGGTAGAATATCGTGCCTCGCTTCATGTTTTGCCGGAATCTCGCTTTTCGTGTCTCTCGGTTAAATATCGCGCGTCGCTTTCATGTCTGCGCTTCTCAAGGGTTTTTCTTGTCTCGCGTTGCACACGAGATGCGAAGCGAGACGCGAGATTCAGGCGAGATGCGAAGCGAGTCACGATATTGTATCATTCAAATATCGCCCGATTCTCACCTATCGCAGTAGATGTTCAAACCTTCAGACCTAATATCGCGCCTCGCTTTGTATCACGAGAATCGGACGATATTTGAACGACATATATCGTGCCTCGCTTCGTGTTTCGTGGTTTCAGCATCTACTGCGACAAAAAATCGTATATTTGACGTCAATATCGTGTCTTGCTTCGCATCTCATGGAATCTCAGTCTCGCTTCGCATCTCGTGCCTCGACGAGAATCCGGCGAGGCGCGATATTTTACCACACAAGTTTCACAAGTTTATTTTCTATGACTTGTACAATACAGTACATCATCAAACAATGCATATTTTAACAAACGACACGTTAGAATGAAACATGTAAGAATACTCACTCTCGACACACATACAAACACACGTCAAGCAAGCACTTTTCCCTCCAATCATTACACACAGTCCATTTAACAAATATATATATTTGATAGCATACTGAGAAAAAATGCTTAACTGGTGTATAAAAAGGATGAAATATATTTAAGTTAAGGAGGATGGTTAATGAACAGAAGCAAAGTATATAATTATGTGGATTTTACCGCGAGTAACGAAGCGAGACGCGAGATTCCGGCGAAAAACGAAGCGAGACACGATATTCTACCGCGAAATCTAATGGTATGGGATCTCATGGTTTGGGATACTGCGACAGTGCGAGATCTCGTGTTACAATATCATGTTTCGCGTAGTGTTTCGTCGGAATATCGGGTCTAGCCCGATTCTCGTGCCTCGCCCTAAGGATGAGAGGCACGATATTCCATATGCCACTAACGGGATTCCGTATGTTTCAGTGTACACCTTAAGGTTTATTATTTTATATATTAAAAAAAAGCATAAACAAACCTATTGGTGATTACACTTGACATGAGGTAAAGCGGCGAACCTCGATTCTAAGATTTTTTTCTGCTGTTGAAAAATATCTGACAAATGTGCTTGTATTTCATAAAAATGACATGAGACAAATGTACTTTCTTGTCCCTTAAAAAACTTGATCGAAGCACATTTGTCACACAAACTGTATTTTTTGGTTAGACATTTGAGGTCCAATTTGTCTCATTCGCGGTGTCTTTGGTCATTTCATCAGTTGTATTAATTAATATGAATCTGTACTATTCAATATCAGGACTTGAAGCGTTTAAATAATATTTCATTTGTTACAGGGTCAAAATTGCTATAATGTATGGTGGCTGAATTCTGCCGAAAGGCGAAATAACGAAAACATGCCATATTGTCGTTATTTCGCCTGTCGCCTTTCGGGGCGAAGACACGACAACACGAAATATCTCAGGCGAAATAACGAAATTTTAACAGGCGAAAGGACGAAAATTTTCGCCTTTGAATGTTTCGTGTCTTCGGGTCGAAACCTTTCGTGTTGGCGCCCTTTGTTTGTCGTGTCTTCGTGTCTTCGCCCCGAAACGCGAAAGGCGAAATAACGACAATGTTGCAGATTTCGTGTTGTCGTCCTTTCGCCTCGAAAGGCGAAAGTCGAAATAACGAAAATGACAACGCTTCGGGTTTCGCCTTCCGGTAGACATGCGCAGAACGTTTACACATATGCATACTTGCTGTAAATATCAACAATGCCAGGTGAAGATAGCTTTATTTCACTGCAGCAGAATATATACGCCGATAATATCCTTTTGAGTAATAAAATTGATGTTTTAATACACATTATATGTAGATGCTTACGTATAAGTATAAATTTATGTTAGCTTTTTTTAAATCATTATAAGTTAATGTGCCTGAACAATAAATAATTTTTTCTTTTAATTCGGGCAGTCCTATTTCATTTAAGATGTCGTCTATCTTTCTTAGAAAGGGCCGCCTAAAAACAATACGGCATATGTGTAAACGTTCTGCGCATGTCTACCGGAAGGTGAAACCCGAAACGTACAGTCATTTCCGTTATTTCGACTTTCGCCTTTCGAGGCGAAAGGACGACAACACGAAATCTGCAACATTGTCGTTATTTCGCCTTTCGCGTTTCGGGGCAAAGACACGAAGACACGACAAACAAAGGGCGCCAACACGAAAGGTTTCGACCCGCGGACACGAAACATTCAAAGGCGAAACTTTTCGTCCTTTCGCTTGTTAAAATTTCGTTATTTCGCCTGACATGTTTCGTGTTGTCGTGTCTTCGCCCCGAAAGGCACGGCGAAATAACAAAATATGGCATGTTTTCGTTATTTTGCCTTTCGGGGCGAAGACACGACAACACGAAATGGCAGAAATCAGCCACCATAATAATGCTTGATGTTTGGGTCTCGAAAACAAGACCTACGATACCTAAATACCAAAATACCCGCCCCCCCAGTTGTAAGTCTTTAGTTCCTACACTGTGCTACTATACCCATCTCAATACTGCGAAATAATTTCATTTCTTTGACATAAAATTTCAATGACTTTGCACGAAAGGGGTTTTCGTGGGTACATTTGTTTGTGGATTTTCTGTACTAGAAAATAATTGCAATTTATTAAATAAACACTTTTCGTCTGGGTCAATATTTGTTCATAAAACTCCTTGAAATCAGCAAAAATGTGTGACCCACTAAAAGAAATCTTACTGTACCTGAATTATGAGAGTTCTCTGGGACATATAATTATAATCATAGGTGTTCTTAGACAAATGGATAACACATATAAATGCCTCGGAAATTGGTGTCTATCATTCTCCCCTAAAGCCATATCTTCTGCCTACTATTGTCATTAAAACACATGCCAGCTAGTACAGTTAAGAGAAAAAAAAGATAAGAGAAATTATCATGATTAGGTAATCATTTCAAAATGTAAAAAAGGAGCTCGGATTTAGTTATATTTTGCTTGGATAATAATATAACTTTTTTAACTTATCTCAGTAACCAGATATTGTATAGATTTGGGACTTCTTTAATATGTTCAGTGGTATCATACTATACAGACATTATATCTCAGAAATCGTTTATGGTATTGACTAGAAAGTTTGTGAGTGTGTTCAGGGTCATCAGAAAGCCAAGGAAGATAACTCTTTGACTATTTGAAACAATTTGTCTCTTTTCTGACTTTGATTTTTTGGTAAAGTTTTACATGCACAGTGTCTCAATAACTAGCATTGGCAGGGGCGGACATTCATAGGTGCACGCGAGACACATCTTTTGTCCGGGATAGGGTAGAGTCCGGGAGTCCACCCCTGAACATTTTTAAAATGTATATGCGAATATGGCGTATATTTCGGATTATTAGTCCATGTTGAATGGGCAGTTTAATATAGGAAAACACAATTAAGATAGCACGAAAATGTTGAAAATTAATCACATAATTGTATGGTATTATGGCACTTTGGCTTTCATGGTAATGGCAACAGACATGATACGATGGGGTTTGAGAGTACTAGCAACTTTTTAAAATGCTCAATGCTTGATTCATCGATTAAATACCTGTTTAATAGACTAAGTGGTAGAGCGTTCGCTCCGAGAAGCGAGAGGTCGTCGGCTCGACCCACGGCGGCGAAATTCGTACAAAAAAAACGTACATATACAAACTTATACCAGTGGCTACTTGTTGTTAACACTTACAACCTAGCAGGTTAGCACTGGCTTCTTTTCTAAAAATATAGGCCATCGAGGCGATGAATTCCATCAGAGATTGATCTATACGTTAGAATAACTTGTTTCACAGTCGACCTAAAATTAATTTTTATAAACTAACTTTAAAAGAATACGTTGGTAATCACAACAATAACGTCAAATTGGTAAACACACGTTGAATAAAATATAATCTTTACTTGTAATTTCTTTCCGGAAATCGCATATCGAATTCCTTATAACAACAGCACAATAATACCCGGTAATATACAGAGTTACAAAGTTGCCCCTTCTTAATTCTAGTATCTAATCATGAAATAACAAGGACAGGCGCCTATCGTTTCTGTTTTCAAAAACATCTACGATATATTTAACTTTTATTTCTCTTTCTTTTTACTCATTCACGACTTGTCTATTTGTGTTTACCGTTGCTTCGACAGTATTTCAGTCATATAGCGACGCCCAGCTAATTACGGGTAGAGGAAGACTCCAAATGCATTGAGGCATCCAGGTAGAACCAGCGACCTACCGCAAGCCAGTACACATTCATGAGCCCAAGACCACTGGGGTGGCCTTACTCTAACACTTTTTTGTAAACCTCATTCAGATATCATATAAAATACTATTCGGAACACCTCGCCAATTTCTTCGAAATTATATCCGAGCACTGATGGATATGACCGAGTGACAACAGCCATGAGTAGAAAAGGAACTCATTAAAGGATTACTGCAAAATCATTAATTTTCGTTGACATTAAATTTCGTTGATAATGTACGTAAGGGAATTTCATGGGTAGATTTATTCGTGGATGTATGTTATAGAAAACGTGAGGTCTATATAAGAGACGTTTTCGTGGGGATTAATAATCGTGGATAAAACCCTCCACGAAATCGACGAAAATTAGTGTCCCACAAAAATTAATGACTTCACAGTAACGGATTCTTTATACTGTTCAGAAAATAAAGCGAACAGGTTAACTTGCTTGATAGGTGCAAATTGACCTCAGTCTTTGGTTGACAGTGTAATTTAGTTTTCCTTGTTTTTTATTGAACTCAAGCATACCCCTCCTCATGTCTGAAATGCGATCTTTATCTCATATTTCGAGTTTAAACAGTTTATTTTCCTAAACATTTTGATGTCAACCGCTGATTGGCTAGTTTTTAGACTTCATATACATATTCAAGGTATCAGACTATCAAGATATATCATTTTTGACTACATGTATTTTTATATTCCGTGTATGTGAAGGGCAAGAATTGAAATAAATTTCATTTGATACACCGACAAGCATTTCGAATGGTCGAGCGTGCTGTTCTCTTACATCTCTTGTTTACCTTTGAACTCTAAGTACCCTTGAAGTACTTTGCGCACAACACATAATCTCAAATTGGTGAACATTTCTGCCAAAATATTTCAAAATATATCAAGAACTGACCAAAGATATGGAACGGGAAAGGAAAATATACCCCTTTTAACTCTTAAGTGTGACCTTGACCGTTAAGCTTCGAACCTGGGTTTTTTGCGCAATACATCTACTCATGGTGGTGAACATTTTTACAGTTATTTTAAAATCAAGGACCTTGTGACATTGTCAATTAAACCAGGACCTTGTGAAATTGTCAATCAAACGAGAGACGGTCCCATAATGTGAGGTCAAAAGAAAAGCAGCATGACCATGGTGTGCGTTACAAACTGTATCGTTTATATTTTGAAGACTAGCTTCGCATCGCTTGCGATATTTTCCATAAAATTTTAAATATAAAAAAAATATATAATATAAACAATATAAAAAATGATATCTAAAACATACATATAATCAATTGTCATCATAATGAAAAGACCAATGTGTCAACTTGTGACGTCACATTCTCTGTCTAAAAATTAAAAAAAAAGTACCCACTTCCACTATCACTCAAAACATACTCAAATGGAGTTAAAACGTACCCACTTGTTGGCCAAAAAGTACTAGACTATTGGTCAAACGAACAAAACAACGAACAAAATAAACCTTTTTAAAAATATGTTAAGAATGGATCCTGGGGACTACCCTTTACCCAATAGAGAACAATAAATAACTGCTAGATCCATTTCCATTGTACCCTAATGTTGTATATTATTAAATTACAGTTATAAAATAAGGTAATGCGTTTTGCACTTCCAATGTCGTTTTCAAATTATAAACATTTTGGAATTCTCGGAAATGCTGGAACAAATTATCCCCATTTCCCCCCTAAATAATCCGTTTTGACAAGATCAGGCTATATATAATTCCCTCGTGATGTCATAGGCACTGATAAGACACCTTTTGGCAGCCATCTTAAGAGGCAAAATTTAATGCAGGCAAAAAGTTGAGAAAACTTGCTGTTTCTAAATCACCACTGTGTTTTTATTGTTCAGTCTGTCTTACTGATATTTATGTCAAATTAAACAGCGTTTTGATTACCATTTTAATATTATTAGCTTCAAATTATTCGTGAGTGACATTGTAAGTAGAACTAATAAAAAGGACCACAATTTGTGTAAAATGATGTGGAATTTTAAAGTAAAAGCGAAGATAAGAGTATGATAAGAGTATGATGATATAATAGAGTGAAAACTGTAACAAGGCGACACATAAGTCGCTGTTTATTTACTCTATCTCTCTATAAGTTCTCTCTTTTCAAAGTATCATATTTTCTTCTGTTATTTTTATATTAAGATGTCGGCCCCGCTCTCGGTTTCATATGTCCAGCTGATTCTATCACATTCACATTTATTACTTACTTAAGATGACATGTAATTAATACATTCAGCTATTTCTTAAAGAGAAAAAGAAAAAAAAAATAAACAAATAAAAAAAAAAATGTGTAATTGAATCTATCAGACCATATGTGTAACTGAAACTATCAGATCATCAAATACAGAGGGGTGTGTCAGTGTGTCAGAAAAAAAAAACAAATACATTATGCATCATAATGAATAGCAAGTTTTTTCTATTCTGTTTTGTAGTATTACTGACCCAAATTTAAGGAATCAAATAAATTCGATCTTAATTTGAAATGCACACTCTAATGATGATTTTATAAAATATCTCTCTCTTTTCTGTTTCTTGTTATGAATGTATACTTCTGGTGTGCAGAATAACATGCGGCTTACAGCACATTTTTATTTATCATTTCACCTAGAGATGGACTCTTTATACGCACTTAGAGTCCCCTTATCTAGATCAGTATTACTCTCTTCATCATTTCTAGAGTTCGATCGCTGATATTGTATAATGGAAGGTGTAACCCTTTCCGCCTCCTAACGAAGAATTACTTCTTCCATACAGGCCCTGTATGACTCTACAAAGGAATCCATGTTTCATATGTGTGGCTGATTTTCGGTGTAGTGATGCCGTCCGGAGTGGGAATCTCTGTTATCATTCAAGTGATTTGGTTGTTGGTCATTTAGATGGACTCTTATGTATTACTGACCACATATGTTTTCATCCCATATTTCTCATGGATCCTTTTAAATGTAGCATATCTAAAACAATTATTGAATATAAAGGTCAAAGGAACAAGGCTTCGGTCACTCTCACGCACAAATAAGTAAACTATGAGTTCAGTTGAAAGAATGTAACATCAACTATGATATAAATAACGGATCTACATGACACCATTTCATTTACTGGTACTTTCGCAGGACCAATATTCTATTAATAATCTATAGAACTAGTCAAAAGATACACGGCCGTGGTGTTTTAATTGTATTTAGTGTTTATTCTGCATCTTGATGAGATGACATTAGATCCAAGTATTATGAATGTCTATCAAGCGTTCAAAATATATAGAGCGGGTATTAAATTACTGATGATCGGACAGACGAACGTCCAGTTCGCAACATAATACTTCAGGTAATACAAATGGATGTGTGTTCCTCGGAACACTCATATGTCACCTGCATACCAGCAGTTGTCAGAGAAAGGGTGAACAAATGATCAAACGTTTACTTACCACTATACAAAACAAGTTTGGAGTGCATCCATCGTATAATATTCAAGTAATGCTCTTAACGAATATGCAATTTCCATGATACGAAGGGGGTCTGAAGGTTTCAAATCCGACATGTATTTTTCATCCTTTTGATATGTTCTTTGTGTAGTTGAATTAATTTGAACGTTTATAATGTGTTAACATATTTCTGTCGAAAGATTGAGGTTTTAGGAATGAATTTACAAAGGGAACAAGCTGATCTCTTTTCCGGAGAGATAATTTTGATTTTTAAGTGGAACAATTAAAACTTACAGTATTCATCAGCTGTTTAGTGACTTTAAGTTTAGACTGGAAATTCTGGTGAAGACAAAATAGCCAACGGCCGAAAAAGAATGAAATGTGATACACATAAAAGAGCAACATTCAAGACATCTTTTTTTTTCAAGACAAAGTTGGCTAACATCACTTCGTCGGAATTTACCTGACAGTGTTGTGACATGATGCTGTCTTAGATATTTTCTTTTTTGTTATATATAAAAAAGTCAAATATCATCATTTTATGACAATTAATTAAAACACTTGATCTTAGGGCAGTGAGCTAGGGTTTACCAGTATGAACCGGGTACAACCTTAACTGTGCAGGTTTGAGATATAGAGGATGTTTGTTTGTTTTGAGTAGATATGGAATATACCTCACCGAAACAGAGATAGATCCAGGAGTGCAGGTTATTTTTTTTAAAAAAATGTAGGCAGTGACAAAGCAAGCGGCTTGTCACTTTGCCGGGGCCGTGGCAAGGGTGAAGTTCCGGTTGCACTAGGAATCCAGAGGTTTTCTCGTGTGTGTGTTTGTGTGTGTGTGTGTGTTTATTTTAAAGCTGTTAAATAGTGCATTCTTGTAAGTTTTTTGGGGATTGTATGTCTACATTTATATATGGACGGGATATTTTAAATGCGGCGCGCGGCGGATGGGCCCCGCCCTTGAATCCGCCACTGCGAAAGAAAAGTAATTTAAGATATCATATCAATTTGAAGTGAGATATAGTCCATAACTACGAAAAACAAAAACATTTATTTTTATTTCGTGGAAACAACAACAACGGTGGTGCTCGAATAAAAAAGTTTCACGACTAAAACAGTCTTATAGATTTCGATCCACGAAAAAGAATAACCATAAGGCTATGTTATGTTAAAAATATGCAGGTTTTAAGTTTTCTTTCTTTATATTTTTTTTTGCTTCTCACTAAGAATGAAGCTTGATAAAACCATAATGAAAACGTTTCGAGATCCCTCCCCCATTCTCAAGTGCCCAACCCGGGATTATAAAAGGATGTTTTCGAATTCCCCTCGGGGTAACATGGAAACGTTGATTCCGGGTTAGAGGGGGAGGAGACTTGAAATGGGTTGTAGTTTGAATTCAATTTCCCCCATCCGGGAATTTGAAAACGTTTTATATTCCCGGTTGTGGCATATTGAAAACGCACTGAGACCCCCACCACTCATATTTCAAATGTCTTACCCAGGAATTTACGAACAAAGTACCCGAAATAAATTTGAAAACGTTTCCAAATCCCCATATCCAACATCATAAAAATGCAATTAACGAATATCAAATATTAATAGACACATCGGTATTCTAACGACACATTTAAATATAAGATATAAACTTTTTCTGAGGAAGGAATATAGGGGAAGAGGGTTTTTAAACGTTTTCCCGCGTTGGGAGAGCTTCACCAGCCTTATCTATACATTTGTACCTCATATGAATTAAATAAAAGAAAAAATAATATCAGTAGAAATATAGATAATACATATATTTTTATCATAAATGACGTAAAAGGAGGTGGACTTTTGAAAAATATTTTAAATTTCCAGGTCGCGGGAGGGCATTAAAGCCATTTTTATTTTCCCTAAGAGGGATTTTGAAAATTATTAAAAATACGTTTTATCGTCGTACAACCGTAATTGCACCGTGGATCACCAAGATGTTTCAAATATCCGGGAGTTATCGGGAAACACCAGGAAAGATTACCTTTCTTTTGACATGAAATAAAATCACAATTTCAAATTTTAATTATATTTGGATTTTTATTAGATATGATGCTCCTGTATATAATTGTATACCGTCATATAAAACATTGACCTTTAGGAGCTGTTTTTATGTGTCTGTAAATTCATCCATAACACCGTATGATAGGTTTAGTTTTAAATTAAAAGTGTATATCTTAGGATAAAAATAATAATCTAAATGAAATTCTAAATCAAAAAAATATACCTGATCAATGTAACGATTCTATTGTAATCGTATCCGGTTTTGCATCAGGTTTAAAAATCCACTCTTACCTATTCAGAAAGGAAACATTAACCAATGTCTGGTACTATGATTCTGTAGTATGTTGGGTCTGTCTGCTTTAGGGCTTTCGCCCAAACAAATATCCCAACCCATCGACCAAAATCGATTAACACGGGAAGGGGGGGGGGGGGGGGGGGACATTAACCGGTACGAATGAACAATCATTTATTACCCCGTACTACACTTATACCATGCTTTAACTTTGCAGATGAGAACGCTTGAACCAAAACATTTAGATAATTATTTTCTGGAAATAAAGGAGTGCGACTTGTAGCGTATACGTTGCGACATTTAGCAGCAGAACAACTTTTTGCGACATTTGGGTGCTACAGATACGACATTTAATGTCAAGAGGTTATGTGACATTCAGAGTTGCTACATAGCATGTCAAGTGCGACTTTTAGCATTGCTACGTTTATAATGTGTAGTTAAGCATTTAAGATAATGATTGGTGGTTGTGGTTATGACTATGTCCATATTCAATATATTATTTTTATTATTTTGAGGATTTTATAACTGTTTGAGAATCTTTGTGAATATTTTCCCCTTTTTGTTAGTTTAATACATATGGCCATTTTATACTGCTGAAATGAAATCTACAGCAGAACAAAATAATATGATTATAATAACAAATGATTAAATCTAGATTCTACGCAGTAATCATGAAAATAGCAAATCACAAAAAGGCTTGATTTTCCAACGTAACAATTAATTCTATAATTTACTGGCGAAATCAGCATAAATATGTTTTCGCCAAGACAAAGATAGTAATAACTACTGTTGATGTGCTGTTTGAATAATGATGAATAAAATATTATTATCGATATTTTCTTTTTGAGTATTAAATTAAAATGTGTTCTTAATTTCTAATTAATTTTATGGATAATAAATAAATATAATATGCAATAAATGAAATGAACACATTTTGCTAGAAACGGACAAAAAACATCAACAAGTAACTGGTGTGGCACGCAACACATGAGTCCCCTACCGGTGAGGTGCATATTTTTTCCGCTACCATAGCAACCAGAATTTTGTTCCGAGGAAAAAAGTGACGTGCAGAATCTCCATACTGCCACCTATTCATATACCATTTTTATAATATTATCTCAAACATGTTTTTAAGTTATCGCAGGATCCAGATTTCCGGACGGACAGACAGACGGACGGGCAGACGAAGGGCAAACCTAAAGTTCCCTCCGGTGTAGGGGACTAAAAAAATATATAGATATATACCATGGTCATTTATATTTTTGGGCAATTCTATAACCTTTCGGCGAATCAACAGCCTTTGGGCAACTCGACAAAAGAAAATGTGACAGTATTTAGAAAAAAGTGTCCTGAGGAAATTCTAGAATTTCAAATTTAAAAAGGTTAAACAATCTTTGAAACACAATTCCTCCCATAACATTTATGGGTTTAAATGGCAAACATATATCCAAATTAAGGAATTATTAATAAATAATGAATTGTTCACCAAAGGTTGTTATCAATATATACACTTGTTTTTGAAATTTACGAATTATTCAAAAAATAAATATCCTGTTGACTAGCCTGTACTCATTGGACCTCACTAAAAAGTATAAAGCTATGTTTTAATAAGTAAAACTATTTTAAAAACGATTTGTGAGTTTAACAATAACTTATCACTTGGGCGACAGCTGATATATCCTTCGGGCGACACATGTCGCCTAAAGGTTGTGATTTTGTCGCCCAAAGGTTGGATTTTTCTAAATATATATATATATATATATATATATATATATATATATATATATTACTTTTTTGTAACATTTTTATCATGTATTTTTTTTATTTTGTAACTTTATAAAACATGGGATTATCTTTTAATGAAAAATAAATATTTTCAAAAAGGGCATTTAAAAAGATGGTATTTGAAAAAAGCAAAAATGATTTGACAATTGACGTATATTATCTTTCCGGCATATTGGTTGTCCCTGAGAAGGGCCGTTGTTTTAGAGGGTTTTTTTTATTTGTGGTCTATACCACAAGTTCTACAGCTCCATCCTGTCACATACTTCTCCAGCCACCCTGCAAAAAGATGCAAATGACAAAGGATTAGATCCCTGTCATCTATCAAGTCCAGGCTGCTTAACCACGTTTGTTGTAGTGGGGTAGACGAAACATCTTCAAAGGTAACTGACAGGTAATTAGGGAGATCTCCCTTTTCCATAAAGGTAAGTTATTGATTATGCACCTTTATTCGATTGGTTACTTTTACCATATCTGGGGTGGACATACGTTTGACTATATCATGTGTCAGTAAATATCTCAGAAAAACTGTGCATCGTATCCTTGTGAGTTGTGAGCAATCACTGTGGTACCTGTGACTGGGCTGAAAGACCCAAGCACAAAATTCTGACAGGGTGTTGTTATCACGAACTTTATTTCTCTTGGCTCATCAACAGCTTCGCACATGATACAGTCAAACCAGACTTGATTATGAATGGAAGCAAGATTCTAATGATGAAAGGTCATTAAGTGAGTTTTCTCTACACGACTTTTTCCGATTTCCCCGACACCTTTGGATTGACTGAGATGCAAAATTATGGTTTTCATTCTTCGCTTACACGGAGCAATTCCAAAACTACGTACTTTCTCCCCGTACATTTTACAAACCCAACAGCATGAAGCTAGACAAAAGCATTTCGTTTCTGAAATGGTACAATGAAATAGTGGCACAAAAAGTCGTGTTTCACTTTTAATTAGAAATGCAAAAGTCTGCAAATCAGATGTGGATATCTTGAGACGCGGTTGTTGAGAGTTTAGGAAAGAACTGTTGTTCAGTGAACAAATCGATCCATTCCTTGAAGCTACCCTAGCTCAAGTTTGCAACAAACTCGATGCCTCCTGAGACGTTGGCTGTGTTTTCTGATGACGGTTATCCAAACAAGACACGTTACTCAATCAAAGGGATTCGCTGGATAGAAACACCTGCTACCATTGAAAATAAGCACATTCGTTATACATTAAATGAATATGAAGTACAAATCGGACCCTATTACGTTGATGTATTCCACAAAAAGACAAACACAGTGTACGAATTCATGGGTGCTG
>CM037791.1:14502838-14552838 GCA_021229015.1 Solen grandis
ATTCATGTTCTAATTCTGTATATATTCTTTAAGAAAATCAAATATACCCCGCCGATGCAGTTGCTAGGTAACTGCACACATAAAAATCAAATGGCGGACGATGCTCACAACGTGAACAAGGCTAAATAACATAAGAAAAATACGATCCTTCTACCAAGTGATCGAATACAATAACTGTGTCAAACTAAATTCAAACATGGAATAAACAATTCTGACAAGGAAATACTGACTAGATTTACATTAAATGCGGCTTAAAATGGATAAAGTACCCATGACATCAACAGGATTCTACCGTGGAAAACATAGGGGGATCGATTCTAAAGTGAATGATTTTGAGAAAAACTGGCATATTATTTTGAGTTAAGTTGTCTACCTGTAAATTTAACAAGGAGAACAACTAGCTGAATGTAGTGTCGCCAGTAATAAGCACCTAAAATGATTTAAATACATGTATACAAAGAATGACAGAAGAACAAATAAGGTAATCCCTGTAGGGCATTACAATACTTATCTTAGCCTCAGAAATATGGATATTTTTTATGCGGAGTAACTGAAAATATGATTATTATTTATTTAGCCTACACAAGTAAAAATACAGTATTTTTTCTGAAGGATGAAAGATCAAAAACTTTCAAGTACCCTCTCATTCTATCGGCGACGTACTTTTTAAAATTTATTAAAAATAAAAGAATAAATAAATGAAGAATTGATAAAAAAAATTAACCATTCGATAAAACTAGCATGATAATAAACCGAATATGAAGGATTCGTCCGACTGACAACGACTGACAGCGGTTTCTTAATCGTGTAGACTAAGTGATTTATAATAGATTAAGTGATTTATAATACATCTCTAAGTAGGTCTGTTATCGCAGATAATTTTCAGGTTGTAATGTGGACAGACAGACGGACAGAGGACAGACAGGCAGCTAATTTCATATCCGCCTTTTCGGACAATTCGAGTGTCCTTCCTATTGTGTGTCGAAAACATCGTCTCATTTCCAATTTGTCGCAAATACGAATGTTTACGAGCACATCGGTCACACCTCGTGAGACAAATGTGCTCCGAGACAAATGTGCTCCTACATAGCTCCCTTGCTTAGCGCTAGTTTCAGGACTGGTATGCCCGATGTGGCTAGGTGTGGTATCATGCCACATGTCTACAGCGTGATACTTACAGTGCGTCAGCACTATATCTGTCTCAAGTAGACATCGTCTAAAGTTACTAAAATAGTGTCGGTGGGGCGTTAAACCAAATAAATAAACAAACATAAACAAACAAACAAAAACTGTGTCTGTTATTCATACTTAAATAGTTCACTTTGATTACGGAAGCTTTTGTTTGCAATAAAGTAACATAACTTTATATAATGACAAAATTATGAAATGATATTTAAGCAAAAATTGCATACATCGTGCTTTGTGATAATGACAATGTGCTTTGTGAGAATGACAGCGTGCTTGATGACCGTACCATTATGCTATGTGACAATGCTATTGCGCTTTGTAAAAACGGCATTGACTTTGATGACAGTGTCATTGTGCTTCGTGTCTTCTAAAATCTTTAATTACTTGTAATTACTGCCTTGTGTATGATTGCCGAACTTGAAGTACCAATCTTTTCGATAACTGAGCTCAAAGCAAGGAAGAAGTACCAGTACCATTTTTCTACGATTTTGGTATGTCGCGGCTGAGGATCGAACCCACGACACCCCGATTCCGTTTTTTTTTTTTTTTTTTTTTTTTTGTTATTTTTAATATATATATATATATATTATTTGTTTGTTGGGTTAAACTTCGACCGACAGTATTTCAGTCATTTTGAGACAATGTCTATTTGAGACATATATACAATGTAGTCACACTGCAATATCACGCTGTAGACATGTGGCATGATACCACACCCAGTCACATAATCCTAACACCGGGCAAAACCAGTCCTGCAACTACCCTTATATTCTGAGCGCCAAGCAAGGGAGGTATATAACATTTTGTTTTGTTTCTTAATGGTCTTGTATCTTTTCGGCCGTTAAGCCGTTTATTTTTACCCTGACTTCCTGTGAAACTCACAGTAAAGAAGCGGAATAAAATTAGGCTTTTCATTTGTTATTAAATACTTTGCTAAATTCCCAGTGGTCATTGTAAAATTAATCAAAAAAAAAAAAAAAAAAAAAAGGAGTTGCGGAAACAAGTTCTTTAGATCTCTGTGTGTTTTAAAAGTTGTTTTCCCCTTCGAACGATTTGTCCCGAATAGTAAGACTTATTAAGGTAAACTGAAAGAGTAGATCGCTAAAAAATAGGAAACATATATATTTCGGAATTGATTGTTCGACCCTGACAGATCCTATATTCAACAAAAACGTAACATCCGGTTTCGTTTTGTAGCCCACGAAACGAAGTCTAATGCGCAGATGTTTTAAGGTTGTAAGTGTCTACCAAGATTGTGCAAATTATTTAGATCCGTGGTATTTCAAAGAGCTGCACTGACACAGGAATTACACAACTATTTAACCAACACCAAATTCTATTACACGTCAAACTATTCAGACACTAATCATCAAGCTGGTTACGACGGCCGAGTATCTTTTTTAAAGATATTTCTTGTTTTTCGTATAAACGAATATCAAATGTTCATGCCACGCCAATCAATCAAAAATTATTAACCCGATTTTACTTGCGTAATAAGGTCGAAACAAAAATTATAGAAATTTGTTTTAATGGACTGCATACGATAACCCCCCCCCCCCCCCCTCTCTCTCTCTCTCTGCATTGCATACAGTTTACAAAATATACATAACTCTGTATATTTTAATCAAAAGGAAGCAAATATACAACGTACAACAAACTCTCATCTTTTTTTATTTTTGTCTTGTATATTTTTTATTTGAATTGATTTATTTAATATAGGTTAATTGAAATTAGCATCTAATATTAAAAATGATTCGAACCCGTGACCTTCCCTTACAGAGACTGCGTAATGAACGTTATCATAGAAAGCATATTTATTGATCTATATCGGTAGTTTCTTCAGCACGAAATTGTATACATGTATTTTATAGATAATTTCAAATGATGAAATCCAGCCAACGAAGGTTCAAATATCTCCGAATTAATTTACTCACTTGTGCATTTACTTTTTTCTTTCTTTCTTTCTTTCTTTCTTTCTTTCTTTCACATTTCAATTCAGTTTCGACCACAAAAATGCAGTCATGTTTAAATAAACATGAATTCAATAGCACTAAGTGATAAGAAAAGAAAACTTAATTTGGAACCATTTCTCTAGAGGAAGAGAACTTAAGAGAGTAAAAGTAGCCCCGAAATGTTTTCGATGCAGAATTGTGTGCTACCACAAAACAGAATTGCAAGCAACCTAGTTGAAAATCGAAAAATTGGAGCTACGGAAATGTAAATGGTCATATTTTAACACAAACATTGTATTTTATATATCGGTTTGACATCCCACCGACAGAATTTCAGTTATTTAGAGACTATGCATGCCTATTAAGACAGACAAAGCCCTGCCACACTACAGTATTAAGTTACATTACCAACCATTCCTGGATGTACTCTATATGCTGATCACCAGGAAAGGGAGTTACACCAATACATTTTTATGACTATGGTATATCGTGGCCGGGGATCGAACCAAAGACCCAACCCCATCCGATTTCGGGGCGGATGCTCTAATCACACGCCCACCGGGACCGGTAAATATCAAATTACGTTATAGTTAGGGTTTATTAAGAGAGAATTTAACAGTTAAGAAGACAGAATGAGCGTAACAAGTGACGGCTTCTTAACTGTTAAATTCTCTCTTAATAAACACTAACTTCGAGTTTGTCCCGCCCTATTACTGCGTCACACTGCTATATTAGGGAATAAACTAGTTACGTCAGCGTGTTGTTAAAGTATTCACACACGTGCACGTGTTTTCCAAATATGGATGTAACACATACATTTCGCGTGTTTTTTCACCGTCGGCTCATTTCTTTTTCAGATTTCAATAATAAAGCATGGAAATTTAATTTGAGCAATGACTGTTTATTTATTTATTTATTTATTTATTTATTTATTTTATTTTATTTTTTATTAGTTAAGACATCAGTACACAGCAAATGATTGACGTTAAGGAAAGAACGAAATATGTGGATAATAATCGTAGATCTATAGAATAGCCTCTGTCAGCGGAAGATATCAGGGCTAGGAATACCCTGGAAATATCAAATCAAACGAGTTAATACATAATCTGTAAATTGTTTATGAACGTTTTATCAATTCCAATTTTTGTATTTACCAAAGTCGTAAACATAGGTACTGGTTATAGCTCCCTTGCTTGGCGCTCAGCATAATAAGGGTAGTTCCAGGACCGGTTGGCCCGGTGTCAGGATAATGTGAGTGGGTGTGGTATTATGCTGTATACGGCGTGATAATGTGCAGTGTGATAGCACTACATCCGTCTCAGAAGACATCGTCTCCAAATGACTTAAATACTGTCGGTGCACGTTAAACATAATAAATAAAAAAAATATCTTTGTATTTTAATATTTATTTTAGCATAGGAGTCCGTTTGGATTGAGCTGGTAATCATAATTTTGCGAAAATATATCTAAAGCTCTTCATTCTTACTCAATGTTTACAAATGACGTCAACATGCGCCAGTGTGGAATTAAATGATAGCAACTCGTGTGTGGGGTGTAGTAAACACTGCCATATATGGCTACACGGAAAGGGGGAGCATAATTTGAAATAATGGCATTGCAGTTCGCCGTAACTTTAACAGTTAAATTTCAATTAAGTAGACATGTCTCGCAAAATCTCGAACTCTTAACAAATTAAATCGACCAGGAATTTGAAATTTCGGGCTCACTGATTGGATAGAAATTTCGGGCAAACTCTAAATGTAAATAGTATCAACTACAGGGGGATGTTTCATCTTTATACATGTATAACAAAAGCGGAACAAATGAATTTCCACCGGTATTCGAATCACATACCATTTCAATATTAACGGAATACCCTACAAACACAGTTATCACACCTGTAAGTGAACTGCTTGCCACAAGACGGTTTGAAACAAAGCGGAATGTCATTATCATCAAGCACGATGCAAGTGTCAAGCTGCAGTGAGCGATATCAGCACGCATGGTGTTGCTTGAATTTCATAAAGCATGATTTCCTTGTAACCAAGGACAATGGAAGGCAACGAAACACTTAACCATCATGCAGAATGCGAATGTTACTACACATATAATACACTTGTCAAAACGCATTCATCGATATCAACAAGCACACAAGAATAACACCAAGCAAAATGACATTGTCATCAAACATAATGACATAGTCACCAAGCATGATGAAATATTTGCCTAGTATATCATTCCATAAATAATTACATTATCTTTTGAACATTGTGGACATTATGAATATACGCATAATAAAGATACCCGTGAGATAGCGAGAAACTTGACTATTATAAAGAGAGTGTGGGAGATTTAAAGTGAATATACCTGTATTAAAGATACCCATGGGAGAGAAAGCGAAAAAATACTCAATCATAAAGAGAGCATTGGAGAGTTTGAGAGAAAGAAAATAAACATGTAATGAAGATACTCATGAGAGACAGAGAGAAAGAGAGAGAAGAGAGATTACTTATTATAAAGAGAGAGAGGGAGAGTTAGAGAGAATGAGAATTTACCTGTAATGAAGATACCCATGAAAGAGAGAGAGAGAGAGAAAGAGATATAATTTACTAAATCATTAAAAGAGAAAGAGGGGGTAAAGAGAGGATTTCCATTAATTGAAAGTACTAATTCACCCTTGTTTAAACCTCATTGAAGCAAATATGCTAAATTGATTGCAATGGTGACCCCAATG
The DNA here is from genome assembly GCA_021229015.1 of Solen grandis. Classification (NCBI taxonomy): domain Eukaryota; kingdom Metazoa; phylum Mollusca; class Bivalvia; order Adapedonta; family Solenidae; genus Solen; species Solen grandis. The sequence goes on from CM037791.1 coordinate 14,508,713, forward strand.
AGGAGTTGCAAACACAAAACCCGATCAACCTCCTGTGGGATACTTATAAACTTATCTGGTCTAATACTGATTGCCGAGATCATTAAATGGTTCTGGTGTATAATCCAATGCCACTAGTGGGTAGAAGTTCTATGGTGATATCATGATTTTTAAAAGAAATGTTACTTTATCTAAGATTCTGGTGAAATTCTGAATCATATTACAAAAACAGGTGTAAGTTTTCTCTAAATATTATGTTTCATTTACATTTAGTTGAATTTAATTGCCATAAATTGTGTATGCTCAAAATTTTGAACGTGACACTCTTACTTATAATCAAATCATACTTTGGTTTAACACAGCTTCATGGGTTACCGGTTGTACTACTTATCCCGTGATTATTGCCATTGGCCAGCAGCATGTACGGTGTAAATGTAGGTCAACACACTGCAGAGCAAGTAGACTGTGTAAATAAACAAAGTCGCAGCAAACTTTGATGGGAGCTCGGGATGCATTAATTACATGAAATATACATGCATATCACACACACACACACACACACACACACAGAGTTTTCTCGTTGAATTTATTCCTTCTAATCAAGGTCATAATAAATTGATTACTGTTTCGTTATTATGGCTGGCTTTGGATATCAGATTTCTTACTTTGGACAGCTTTTTATAAATGAGTTCACATAATACAACGAGATTGCTATATCTTTTCTTTTGATTTTACACAGGGACTCCTTTTATGATATGAGAAATTGTCTTATTTACCAAAAGTACCTGTAGATGCATATTTATAGGCATATGATGCATACTTTCCAGGCTTCAGAGATCTATATCATCCCTTTACAAAAATGATCTTTTTCTGGACGGTTATGCCCCTTGTTACAATTTCATGATGCTGGATATTCAAGGAACCCTTTTTAAAATGAACCTCAAATTTTCTTAAAATTGGTGTACCACAAGGCTGTAAACTACCCCCAGCCCTCTTTACATGCAAAAAAAGGTTCTTTTCCTACCAAACAGTTTTTACATATATTTTTTTCCTGAACTTAAAAGTGAGCATATGGCATTTGGACAAATCACAACAGCACATTATAACTACAATGTAATAGAAAAAAAGCTGGAAAAATGCATGGGACCAAATGCAGAGGCATTTGAAAAACCAGTATTCAGATATTCTTATTTTTCATGTAACTTGCTTATACATGTATTAGGTCCTATTAAAAAAACCTAGGTACCATAAGAAAGGTCTTCAGATTCCCAACATTTCGATAGCTTCATGTTTGGACCTATCTTTGACGGAGTTTGATATATGAACAGTCAAACCCAAACAAAAGAGCAAAAACATGCCTATGTCAAATACTTTTTCTCCACCGACAACTTTGAAAGTAATAACCTGTTCATTTAAACATACAAAACATTATAAAAGCAATGCATCAAGCTAAAATGTAAATAGAATTAAAATAAACAAGGAATAGTTCTTCAAATTATGTTCATACTCTAATCTACAAAAATCAATTTCGAGATTAAAGCAGCTAGATTTACTTGGGGTAACATAATTTTCCTATATTCTGCCATAACTCAACTGATTTAACCCTGATCTTCAAAATCTAAATGTCATTTAAAAGATCCTTTAAGGACTACAAATTACACCCATAATGTGCATACACCTTGAGGACATTGTGATGACTTAATGTCAAGCTCCCTAAGCAGGCTCGACAACAATTATGTGAGAAGATGGTTTATCTGTTTAGAAGTTATGGTCAGGGTTAACGTTTTTCACTGTACATATTTAAAAAAAAAGGAGAAAAATTGGTCAAAATGGACTTAAGAGATATGAACCTTTACGGAAATAAACCCCTTGTTATATTGAACAAGTATATGTGAAGTTTGATGACAGAAGCTTTAATAGTTTAGAAATTATGGCCAAGGTTAAAGTTTTATCCGACAACAACGCCAATGACACCGAAATCAGATTGATGACCTCAACTTTTTTTTCTCGAGGGGGGGGGGGGGGGGGGGGGGGGTAGCTTTGCTTTGCTTTGCTTTTTGTTAAAATTTATGTTGCTACTATTTCAAAATGAACCTCAGTCCCCATAAATAGGGCTCCCACTGATCCTCTTTCGATGCATTACACAAATCATAATGGCACACTTAAATTTTACAATTTTGGGAGCTGCACATTACATGAACATAAAGTTTTTCCCTTTCAAATGATTTCCAAGGTGAGGAAAAAGGGATTTTATATCTGTACTAGGGACTTTGCTAAGGTTCCAAGTCAGAGAGAAACCTATATAATACAAAAAGCTGTCATAAAATTACTTCAATTTTGTTATATCATTAAAATGAAAAGTTGTCAAATAAACTGAGTAAGTAAAACTTGCGCATATGTTTTGTTGCGTACCTGATAGAGAGGGAGAAATATGATCAAAAGTATCTGTTTATAAATACATGTATCAAATGTGTCACAAGAACTCCTCCATTAAAGCTGTACCTCATAGATACATGTATTCATTTACATTTTTTTGACTTGATGAGTATTCATTTATCCAACTTAAAATGGTCTATGAAAACACATTTTTAGAGTACGATTTACATTGTTGCATGCACATGAACAAACAGAAGATACCTATTATCTGTTTACCTTTGCATCTGAGGCAAAAATTAAAGATATGGCATCACAATAGTAAAATGGTATGTAAACAATGCCTTGAAAGTAAACAGTCTTTTATCATGAATACATACCACAACATACAACAAGAAATCATTTCATAAAACAAAGCAAATTCACCAATTTGTCCAGCACAGTTTGCTTCACTATACATCTGAAACTGCAGGAACCAAAACATTTCTAAATGGAATAGCCATAGCACAAACTCAATGAATATTCTACAGAAGTGCCTGACAAAATGGAACCATGTTGCATAAAACTATAAACTACAGTATATAAGTATACACAATTATAAACATTCACTTTTCTGTCAGTTACAAAATAGGGAACAATAAAATTTTCAGCAAATTCATCTTTCATTCCATTACTTTGCCATATATAAACTCTAGCTATCGACTTACACCAGAAAAGGGGCCGCCGTGGCCGAGCGGTTACAGTCGTGGACTACAAATCTCTCAGCCCCTCACCGCTGTGGGTTCGAATCCCGGTAGGGACTTCGGATTTTTCATGTGAGGAAGCCTTCCAGCTGGCTTGCGGTAGGTCGGTGGTTCTACCCGGGTACCTCTGTGTACTCGGGGTCTTCCTCCACCTGTAATTAGCTGGACGTCGCTATATGATTGAAATACTATCGCAGCGACGGTAAACCCTAATACAACTAATACACCAGAAAAACAGGTGAAAGAATTTATGTTGCAATCCCTTTGAATCTGTTGCTCAAGGAAGATCTATAATATGAATATAGTGTCACAGTACAATTCACTGCACATTCCTAGAGTATACCAGGGGTCTTGTGTTTGACTCCCATGGCTGCTGAACATTTATTTCCTCAAAAACATTTAGCATCAGACATATTGCTATTGGACTATGACATAGGCCTGTGTTATGCTGCTTTAAAGTAATTATGTAACTCTTGGAATTCAGAGTTTCCTATGCACCTATCAATATTTTGCCCCAGGGTTTGTGGGGAGGGGGCATACATGGGACTTTTGACAGAAGAATGTTCTCAACAGGCCGGAATCCTGTGCAAACTGCAAAGCATATCCATTTGACAAATTTCTATTGTTCTTTGGTGAGGAAAGAAAAAAATCAAGTTCCCCTTCAGGTTAGCCTAAACCCCTCCTGAGGCAAAATATTGATAGGTGCACTAAGAGAGACCTTAAAAATATTAAACATTTGCAAGCAGTCTGGACAGGTATTAACTAACAGTATTATATAATTCCATATAATTGGCAAAAACAGTTTTTAAACATTTTTTTCAAAGATCTACTGTCTGTTGGAACTTTTTCTAGTGCACAAAGTCTTTATGGGCACAAAACATTTAGATTTCCCCTTAGAGTGCTTGGAGTGCACATGCACAACACGATCTACTAGAATTGACTAAATATAAAATTTACAAATCCATCAATCAGTCTGTTAAAGTTCTTTTTAACAAAACAGTGTATGTGAAGTCAAAATTAATATGTCATTAAAGTTATCTCAATCAGGGAAATATCATCATGTCTGAAATTCACATTGTCAACATCACATGATACAAACATGTCTGTGATGTCATGCCATTAGATAAGTGGCATGATATTGGTGAACTGTCTTATATATACAGAGCAATAAAGAAGAGAAACCGGCTGCAGTGGCCAAGTGGTTAGAGTATTTCTCTCAAATATATCGCCCTTGGGTTTGTCAAGAACATAGTAATTTGTGCTGTTCTATGAATTCTGGCCTGAGGAAAATCAAAATATGCAAATTCATATATAAAGGCCTAAATATTTAAGTACTGGTAACCATTATTAGAAAGAGATTTGTGTGAACAGTCTGTTAGCCCAACCCCTTATAAGTCAGAGGTCTTGGGTTCAAATCCTGCTCTGATACACTATATAAATATCATATCCCAGGAGAGTGATAGCACATACTATTGATTTGAGATTGGTAATGTCCACTGAGGTGTAAACTGGAACAGGCGCAGATTCAGCAATTTGTCTCATTTTGGAGGGGGGGGGGGGGGGGGTATAACAGCAAAAAAAATCATGTCCAATAGGGTCATGTCTCTTATTCTTTTATGCATAATAGCTTATTCTCAGGAGGGGTCTATCTGGACACCAAGCCCCACCTCCCTCTACCTCTACCCTCTAGATCTGTGCATGTGGAAAACCAGCATTCAATTTTCCATGCTATCATTTTGAATTGGATATTAATGTCCGCATTGTCCTGTGAATTCAGGAAAAAACTATTGCCTACTCATATAAGTAACTCTTTGTCATGGTACAAATAACTCATAATAGGAGAAAACTATGCATAAGTGGCTGGGTAGCTCTGTTGGTAAAGCATTCCTGATATCCAAAGTTTCTGGGTTCATGTCTTGGTCAGACTGCACATTTTTCTTAACTTGTGACATATAAAGCCCAACATCACCGGGCTGCATGTGATCAGAGATCATATTCATCTTGTTCACTTTGGCAGGGAGTATGACATGGTACCCAATAACTCACAACAGGGAAGAAATCATTACACTGTGTGTAAACGATCAGGTAGTTCAGTCAGTACAGGTAATTACCTTTTAAGGGTAAGGCCCGTGTTCAGTTCCAAGGCAAGAGGTACATTTTTCTCACCATAACATTTATCTATGATAGATTTCTGTATGTGGTACTGCAGCTTACCCATCCCTTTGATCATGGATCTCAGGTTCAAATCCTGGTGTGGTCTGTTACATCTCATTTGAATCATTAGCAATAACTCAAGATAGAAGAGAATCATGTCTATGAGGCCAGGAAGCTCATCCGATAGGGTCGCCTGAGAAAGGTCCCAGTATAGCGTCTCAGTCAGGCTGCACATTTTTCTCAACCTGTGACATTTGGAACACATTTTGGGCAATGGCTTAAGTGCTGTGAGGTTCTCTGGATCCATTTGGAAATTCAAGGACAAATTCAGTTTGCTGGGGAAGTATGTCACAATACCAATAACTCACAATAGATGAGAATCATGTGTAAGCTGCCACCACTGGTAGCTCAGTTGGTAAGTGAAGGCCAGGCTGCACTTTTTTCACCCTGAGACAAGTATGTTTCATTCTTGACAAGCTCTAGTAAACAATCAGCAAAAGAAATCTACAGATAAGAAATGGACTCAAAAGCATGAGAGTCATCTAAATCGGAATTTGGTAACACTTGTAGACCAAAAAAATGGAGAGTAAAATAAATAAATAAGTAGATGTAGATCTAGACAACTAAATTACAAAGAAACAATATCTTTCTGTTTTGAATCTAACAAACAATAACTGATGTATTTATGGATAAATTCCGCAAATGTCTTGAAGAGAGAGAGAGGGGAAAGAGAGAGAGATGATTTAGTACGTCTTGCGTATAAAAAATAACATCAGTTAAAGGTCTATTGAGAAAAACAATCGTTTCCTACTTCATAGATACATTATTTTATATGCAACAAAACAGATGAAGAGAGAAAGTGGGGAGATAGAAGAGGAGAGGCAGTGAGATACATTAAAAAGTAAAAATAGGTTACTGTTTAAGTCAAAAATAAGAAAATGTTTAGTTATTTTCCGTTTAAAACAATATGTTACTTCAGTATCGGTAGACGCTCTACGTCTGTGTTTGTTTTTACCCTGATTACACTATAATTAATCACACGAATAAATTCACGCAAATAACGTCATCATCGTCACAAAAATCAATAATTATTTTGCATTCTAAGTTCAGGTGCTAACAATAAACAACCACCCAATGTTTCTGAAAAATATTTTTTCTCCGGTCGGACTGTTGAAATTCGATCGGAAATTTCCGACAACGGACAGGTACCGATCGATCTTTTCCCTGTCGGAGCGAATTCCGATCGGAGATGTTGATTTTTAAATCGCTGTATCTTTTTCTATTTATGGATGGATTTTCTTGAAGATACTATTTTTGGAAACTGGAAACTATGTTCTTTCAGAATATATATGGGTTAATAATGTACAGGCATAAGTGTCGCATGAAATTTATGGATAAAACGACGTTCCATAAATTCACCGACGCGGGTTAAAATAAAATAAAATAAAAAATAAATAAAATATCGACGTCTTTATGTATAAATGATAAATGGGGAGGTCGATTTTTTTAAATTTAATTTTTAGTTTTAAAAAAAAAATCGACTACTCTAGTGAATTTTTTTTACCCATGCATTCTTCATCTTATATGTAATGTGTTCGCTACGGTGTCCTGATCGGACCAGTTTAAATCTCGCCTCTCCAACACGCGACAACACGATAATTATCGCGTTGTCGCATGTCCAAAAAACATGTATACATGCGAGATTTAACAATCCTCGCGAGGTTTTTGGGCGATAATTATCGTCTTAATTCTCGCATGTCTTTCTTAAGTCTCGCATTAGGAATTTGATTGAATCTACAAAATAGACATAGCGCGCGCGCAGATTTTTTAGTTATTACACGGGCCCGGATCCAGAAATTTTCTGCTGGGGGGGCCAAAATCCGAATGTGATAGGAGTGGTACCCCCCCCCCTCCCGGGGGGGGGGGGGTTCGGGGGCATGCTCCCCCGGAAAAAAAGTTTTTAGTGTGATGGAGATGCATTCTGAAGGGTATCTGGGAATAATAGTGAAGGTTTTTGTTGTTGTTGTTGTTGTTTTTAAATCCGATATATTTGAAACATGAAGGCTTAGGTCCCACGGGGAAAAAATCGGTTATGTGGAAATAAACATTTTTTTCTACCGATGGCTCCCGATGTTTGAGCCAAAAAAAGACTGAGCAGTCCGTTGAAAATGACAATTATTAGGCTTCGGGATTGGTCCGTTGAACATTCACTGTTGTTTCGGCTATGACACAATAGCCTTGAGTCCCGATGTTTGGAAAAATACCGGGGGACCTCCTCCGATGATCGGCGAAGGTGCCCCGGAGTTTCACTGAGTTTGTAACATCATCGGGGGAATATCCCCGTAGATTAGGGGATCTTGCGAACCATCCTACGTGTCTCGGGGAAGATTATTGAGAGTATGAAAATTTGATGGTGGAATTAAGGGACAAAGTCAAGAGAAGATTTTTGCGGGGTTTAAGGGGATGCCCTAAGCAATGTCCAATGGCCTTTTAGACCGTCTCAGTCTAAGACTGGCCAAAACAGAAACTAATTTCTGGGTGCGCTTTTCAACCCTTGCCATTTTTTTTTTTTTTTTTTTTTTTAAGATCGGGAATGTGTCACAGAAAGGCCGCCTAATATCCCCGAATGCCCCCCTGATACTTCGGCAAGACATCACCGACGCATCGGGGATTCATCGGAGAAAAAAAAATCGCGGAAGCTCCGTGAATGCTGACCGGAGCTTCTCTGCGGATATTTCCCCAGCTTGTTTTCCCGATAAAACATCGAGAACACATCGGGAAATTTTCAATGAATTCTTTTTGCAGTACACCCGAGGCCTCCCGATGACTCCACATGGCTCGCGACACTATTTCCATCGGGAGTGCGTATGCATCCCATCCCCGAGGCAAAAAAAAAAAATGCCAAGTGGGACCGAGCCTTAAGCACTGAGCGATATAATGTTATCTTTTACTGGCGCAAAATATTGAATAACTGCTCTGCAATCGTATACATTTGATTACAATTGCATTTACAGACCCCAATCAAAAAAAATAAAATAAAAATAACGGGGGGGGGGGGGGGGGGGGGGCACTGATATTACTGAAAGGGCATTACTTCTTCCGAGTAAGAAATACGGGCTTATCTTGTATTTTCATTCACAAACTGGCATAAAATATTTAATAAGGTTTTCCTGAACCTCCACAAAAAGTGATTTGTGATCATTAGTTTTTGACTCAACAGTGTAAAAGACAGTTTTGTCAAAGACTGAGAAAAAAATCAATTTTCACATTAAACATAATCATTTTGTCAAAATTGTTGAAGGGAATAGGTTCGACCTTAATGATATTGGCTGTCAAATTGTCGATCTGGAAGCAGTCTTCACACAGAAATTCTCAGAAAAAAAAAATCAGGCGCACGTTATAGGGTAGGTGTGGGCCCCTTTTGAGTGTCATTTTTTTGTGTACATTTTTAGTTTTAGTTGAAACATTTTGGTTTTTCTAAATGTTTAATCAGTGACAAAACAAACAATTTCACATAAATTGTGTATTCTGTGCATTAGTATTCATTGACTTATCAGTAACATTGAACAATAACTGATTACCTGGATTTGATTTGAATTAGTAATCATAATCTACACATACATTGTCCCAAAATATGCAGTTAACAATTTTCAAATTCTTTCATTTTTAATTATTCATAAATCTAAATTACACATATTTTATAATAATTATTATTATTTTATTCGTAAATAATAAGAAAAGTGAACATGATGATGTATAGACCTACTTTTTGTATTTATATAGAGAGAGAGTTAGTTAAGAAGAATTTAACTGCTTCGTTAAAATAATACTTACAAGTTATGTAAAATAGTATAGCTGATGACATTTAGAAACACAACCCATTTCTGATAAAGTTTAATTTACATGGCTAGCGATAGGTATGCATCTTCCCCGCAGAATAGCTTTTTAATTTTTTTTTCCAAAACAAAATCGGCAATTTTTCATACCTGAAAGTTCATCAACCTGGCAGTTAAATTGCCCGCTTTTAATTCAAGATTTAAAATTTTATAGATGTAGAGAAAAGTGAATTTAAAATTTCGTTGATTAGATTTAGTCAAATTTATTTGTTAAATCAATAATTTCTTTGGGCTCTAGTGAAAATATTTCGATAGCAATTACATTTTAAAGTCCAACTTAGTTGTTGTTTTTAGTGGCTAATTTTATACTAATCGATTTTTATGTTATTTCCTAAACATCACCTGTCTAGAATAGTTTTACTGATATAAAGTTTTTGTAATTGCCTATTTTTCTTCAATCATTAGATCGCTCGGCAGACGAGATGTCCTTAGGTATCACTCGAACAAAGATGAGACGTAAATAAAGAATATATATCTCGACAATAGCCTGTGAATCAGTGAAGGTGTCAATCAATTTGCATACACAGTACCCTAAACACATGCTTATCACTAAGTCATGGATGACTGCCGATTCGGATTACCTACACATTAACAGCAGGGGGCCATAAGACAATAGGAGTCTGGCTGGTCAGGTGGTTATGCGGTTGGTTCAGTATGGGGGCCAACGAAGGGGATTTCATCTAGACAGCTCAGACATTATGTAATCAATGGATTTTATAGCCTATAACCAGGGCAGCTGGGGTGGCCAAGGCCCCCTCGCCCCCCCCCCCCCCCCGGTGAATCCGGGCCTGTTACAAATCCTCGCGAGGATTAGTAATAAAACCTCGCGAGGGCTTGTAAAAACCTCGCGAGGATTTGTAAAAACCTCGCGAGGAACCTCACGAGGGTTTGCAAAAACCTCGCGAGGATTTGTAAAAACCTCGCAAGGATTTGTAAAAAACTCGCGAGGTTTTATTTTTAATCCTCGCGAGGATTTGTAATAACTAAAAAAATCTCCGCGCGCTAAAATTATACATATATACATATGCAATTACACAGACTTTCAGTTGTGGAGGATGGACATTTCAAATATGTATCTATTACAGAATTAAATAATTAAATAATTAATTTAAGGATATATTGGAAACATGATAATTGTATATATAAGTAAATGACATTTACATATTATAAAGAATATCTTTGTGACAAAGCTTCGTTTATGAATTTACTAAGATTTAGAATACCAGTCATGTACTTACAGATGCATAATTATGGTGACCTCTTTTTTTTCTGAAATACACCCAAACCACATACAATGTTCTTCATTCTTATTTATAACAATTTATAGATCAAGGAATGGTAATGACAAGGGGGCTTAACATGGTCCCTTAAAGGGAAATATGTTTACCTTTTTTTCTCTGTTGAGGACAAACATCAATGAAAAAGAGAAAGCTCAATTTTCATGTCATTTATTTCAGTGTATTGTAATGTTTACCACACAAAGCAGTTATATTTATGTGTGCTATTATGATATGTTTAATAAATATATGGAGGGTCAGATCAAATAAATTTAGAAATCATGATAAATATTTTATTTCCATTGAATGATGAAAATAGATAAGTATCTCTTTCTAGTGTGCCTTTGTAATAAGTTGATATATAGACTTAATATTTTGAAATGTCATTTTAGATTTTAGATGATGTAAATAAACAGAAAATTGAAAGAAACCCAAATAATGAACACGGACACAATATGACCCTGTTATGACAGTTTATCTATATATATAAGTAACCCAAACTCGTGAGAGATTTATACCATTATCTATGAAAATGTAACTTTGCATCATGATTCTGCATTTTGTAATATCAGAGTTTAAACACTTGGCTGATATCTTCTTATGAGAGATTTATACCTTATATAAAAAGGGGTTCCCCCCAAAAGAGGTTCATGAAAAGTTCATGAGGAAAGCAGAAATGAAAATGAGACAAATGCATATATGTGCATAAATATTTTCTGAATATTATAAAGTGACAAATGCATAAAATGCATGAAATCAAGCATGTTTTGGTGCAAAAAAATTCACACAAACCTGCCACAGAAAATGTTTCAAGAATATTTCATGAACTATATTCTATTTTCTCATTTGCAGTTCAGTTCTTCTTTATGAGCGTTTCAAGAAAAATATACATGAAGGAACTTACTGCATTTTTCTTGAAAAAAATAAGAAGAAATAAAAAGTAACAGCTAAAAATTGAACCTGACCCATATCAAATAGCACTCTTTTGCTGCTTTTTTAGTTTTATTTTTATATTAAAACTGTATTTTAGTACGCCCCCGCCCTGTGAAGAAAAAAAAATTGTGACAGGTCATGAGCTATTCAAGAAAGATAAAATAACACACTTTTCAAGGTAAGCACTCTTTTAACAGACTTTCAAAAAGGTTACCAGGGTCATCTAAATAAGTGACTTAACTACATTTCGATCATAAGCCATTATACCAAGGGACACATGCAGCTTTTCATTTGTACACGTCAAATCAACTGGAATCTAGTCAATGACTGCCAATACATGATTTTCTATTCCGCATTGTATTTTAAGAGTCCTAAGTGTATTTTATTGTTAATACTTGAAGACACACAACTTCTTACTTCCTGTTATTTACTTAACTGTTTTCTATTTTGTCTCTCCACCTTTTTTGTCTTTTTTAAGAAATATTCCACATCTGTTTTAACTCAAGCAGCCTTCCTTTCAGGTCATAAGGGTTCATTTCACAATATGCAATATGATTAATTTGTATTCTGAGTACTTTTCAGTTATTACCCCAGTGGAAATATCCATCTGGAATACCACTGAAAATTTGTATGGAATTCCACTGGTATTAAATTTCACTAGAATAGTGTTATTCCAGTCAAAAAAAAAAAAAACAAAAAAAACAACAACAAAAAAACAAGAGGGCTATGATGGCCCTGAATCGCTCACCTGATTATAAATGAGCAACATATGTTGGATTTTTCATATTGACCTAATGTTTTACCCTAAATGATCCAACTTCGAACTTGTCCAAGATTTTATGGAAGCAGACATTCGGACCAAGTTTCATGAAGGTATGGCCAAAAATGTGGCCTCTGGGGTGTTAAAAAGGTTTTACTAAGATGTGACCTCATGAACTACCTTTTGACTCCACATGACTCAAATTCAATTTCCAAGTTTTCTCTAGAGCGTTAACAATGTTTTTATACAAATGGCCTACTTTTTGACCCCACATGACCCAAACTCGAACTTGTCCAAGATTTTATGGAAACAAAGATTCTGATCAAGTTTCATGAAGATTGGCTTAAATTAATGGCCTCTAGAGTGTTAACAAGCCAAATTGTTGACGGCGCACGTCATACGACGGATTACGGACCCTGAGCACGTTATGCTCAGGTGAGCTAAAAAGTGGAATTCCAGATAGATACCAGTAGAATTCCAAATGAATTCCAGATCAATACCAGTGGAATTCCCGATCAAAACCATTAGAATTCCAGATCAATACCAGTGGAATTCCAAATCAATCCAATTTTTAACAATACATAATAAATAATCTCTGATAATTATCACAAGATTAAGGGAAATGATATCATGAAGTGCTCTCTATGACATCATAAATGGATGAAAATGGCCAACTTTCAACTTCCCCTTTTAGAAAATAATACAATAAAATACAATATATTTAGCTTACTTACAGTAAATTGGTAGATTCGAAATCTTCTGTCTCTACTTAGTATTTGAAGCAAATGATGCCATTATACCTATGCAATTAATGAGTTCCAATCTATTTTCAAAGCATACATACCGTGGGTTGCGTACCAGAGCATGACAATAACAGAATAACACACCATGAATCAAAGTGAGGAAACTGATGTTTTATTTATGTTTCCTTATACTAAAATGATAGTTAAAAAAACAACAAGAATTAAGAAGATTCAGTTAACTCTAAAATTGATTAAAATAGTGTTAAAGTTATTTAATTTAACCAAAATGCTGGAATCTATCTGGCATTCCAGTAACATAGCAGATTTCAGTTGAATCTGTCTGGACTTCCATTGGTATTCCAGATTCAAGTGGATTCTTTCAGGTATACCATTGCTATTTCAGATTCAAATGGAATCTTGTGGTATTCCACTGGAATACCAGTGATTTTTTTTCTTTGGGGTAGGCAATGAAAAAAACAACCATGCCATTAGATGGACAATTACTGAATAGGGAACTCATTTTTAAGATGTGCTGGCAAAATTGAACAAGTTTTGTTGGATTCACTACACAACCGATTATATTTTAAGTGCTTTATTAATTTGTGTATTTTCATCTAATGTAAGATAACAATTAAATAAGAAATAGTCCATCAATTTATATGTTTGTGGTTCATTAATGTGTTTTTTTTTATCATTAAGTTTTCTTATAATGTGCATCATTTTAATGCATGTTATTCTGACATGAACATGATGTTCTTTAACAAAAAAATATTGTCAAAATATTCAGTTTGGAAATTACAATATTCATATCTTAAGAACAAATGAAGATTGTTTGAAGAAGTCTTTGTTCCTATTTTATTCATGATTAATTCAAGAACTGTTCAAGAATTGTTAATTTATTAATTATCATAAAAGTTCCTGACCAATTCCATGAATAGTTCATAAATAGGTTAAACCTTCATGAACATTTTATGGAACATGTTCTAGAACAGTTTATGAACATTAAATGACCGTTTTAGAACCTGTAGGTTCAGGAATAATTGTAGAACATGTTCAAGAACTAATTACACAAGTTTTTAAAAATGTTCTAAAAACGGTTCTTGAGCTTCTATGCTTTATTTGTCCCTGTGAAATTAGAACAATCTGTCTTAGAAGAAACCTATATAACATATTCTGGAAAATTTTCTAGGGTTCTAGAACCTGTAGGTTCAAGGATTATTCTAGAACGTTTTAGAACAGTTCATAAACATTAAATGGCCGTTCTAGAAGCTTTAGGTTTAAGAATAGTTCTAGAACAATTCTAGAATGTATTCTGGAACATGCTCTAGGGCAGTTATTCACAGTGAGTATATTAAGCATACCACAAAGCAGGCCATACCACAAAGGAGTGGCAGGCCACAAAAGAAGTTATTCATCTTCCGCAAAGTCTTCGTTTATTCTCTGTCATTTCATTATAATTGTCAAGTACTATTGGCAGACTGTGATTCCTATATTCTTATAGCAAAAAAATCAATATTCAAATGCCTCTCTTTGCTAAGTAAATGCATTCTAAGTTTAAGTTATACAAATGCTATCTTAAAGAAATAGATTACCTAGTGGTGGCGTCAAAGAATGCAAATTAAGCTGACCAAATTAATCTTCTTAGGAGATTCGAACAGAGTAGTTTTCAGGTCCAAGACCTAGCCCAAAGTGAGGTTTAGGTGAACAGTTAGTCAGTTGATTGATAGCTTTGAAATGTGATTTGTTGGGTAAATTTAGAATAAAGAAGTAGATACAGTGGTCAAGCTGCCAAAGGTTCCACAACTAAAAAGAACTTACGCTTACATTACAGTGAACAAAGACACAATCATGAATGAACACACATATTCTTAAAACACAACATACTGGCTTAAAGCACAATAAAGAAATAGTGAAAAATGAAGTCTTGGTAACACACTTCCTCCCTTGGAAAAATGACTCCTGGAATTATGTATATATAGATCGACAAAAAAACTCAACCAAGTCACACAAGTTAAAACAACTTCAAGAAATGGTGGTCTAGTTCAAGATCAACTTGGGTTCTGGAACCAAGGTTCCAGGTATCAGAGCTATAACCTCCTAATATTGGATGGCAGGTACAGTTTTATAGTGGAATTTAAATAATCTTGCTGTACTTCTGTGTGGATCATGTATTCAATATGACTCATAATACAATAATTGACAGTGTTTCTCAAGTGAGCGATTCAGGACCATCTTGGCCCTCTTTAATTTTGATCTCAGACCTGGCTTGAAATTTGCCGTTAGCCTGATATCTGTATGTCTTATATGGTCAGTAATGATGTTCGACTTGGCTCGGTATTTGAATCTAGCTAGATATTCGGCTGTAATAAATATGTGAATTTTGATCTTAGACCTGGCTCAAAATTCGCAACTAGCTCGATATTAGTATGTTCTATATGGACAGTAACGATTTCCAACTTGATTCAGTATTGGAACCTAGCTCGATATTAGCTGAATTATTGTTTTTGAATCTCGAACTCAGAGTTAGCTCGAAATTCGCCAATAGCTCGATATTTCCATTTCCTTTATAGTCAATTTTGTCCGGCTACGCTCAGTATTACGAGTAAAACAAAGTTCGATATTCGTCTGTAACAAGTTATGAAAATTGATCTCAAAGCTGGCGTGAACTTGAGCGCCATTTCCATAATGCTAAACATCGTTTGATATTGAAATCTTGATCAGTAATGGCCAAATTTTGCCGTGTCTTGATATCAAATATTGAATAATGATGTCATATGTGGCTCGATATTCGAAGCTTGGTTGATTTTTTTTTTGTCGAATTTGGATCTCATATGTGATTAGAAATTCGCCTTTAGCTCGATATTGAATATCGAATGATGATGTCAGATGTTTTGCCAACTTCTAGCACACAATTCATCTTTCAAAGTGACAAAGTCACTATAAGAAAAACTCAGAAAAAGAAGAAAAAAAAACAACAAAAAAACAACAACACTGTATTCAGTGTTGACCTTGCACACGCTATAACTAAGTTGACAGAGAGAATGTTCCGTGATCGAAGCATTATGCAAGATTGACATGATTAAGAACAACTGGAACAGGAAATTTGCATGTTTGTGATTTGCAACCATTTCGGTGCACTTCAAAACTAGGCATATGTATATAATTACATGTAGATTGATTGTCAGTTTGATTCATCCTTGTTCACCATTTCCTTTTCATCTCTATAGTTGTTCAATGGTATTGTAAAGGTCGTCGTTACATGTATTTGGTCAACTTCATAATCTAAACCTTTAATGGCAAACGCTGTCATTGTGAAATTAGAGTTTCAAATAAATTTTAAAGATCTCAATTTTGTTCAACTTGAAAGCAATCAATTAGATCGGTATTTATGTCATTAATATCCTTAACGAATTACATAAAAAGAGGTGAAAATGAGACCTCTTGGTTTTAAATGGAATACATGTATAGCAGTAATTTAAGCGTTGTTGTTCGATTCGTAAGTTCTTGTATTTATCATAACCTTGCTTCAAATACCCAGTCCTACACGCAGGAAAAATCAGCAGGTAACTGGTCATTTATTACTCCGGAGATAATTGATAGTTCAAAATAATTACTTGAATGTTTGTACTTCCGAAAAGTGTGTGTTGGTACAAAGATCAGGCAATTAACAGTGATCATAATTGAAAATATATTGAAGCATTTCTGGATTTTTTTTTTTAAAACTATGCATATAAACGTCTTGAATGTATTAACAAAAACAAGGGAGTGTGTCTCTGCGACTCTATTTTCGAGGACAACAACGACGACCCGGCGACCATAAGAACTAAATACTTTTGATATTAATATACATGCAAAAAACACTTGCATGTACTATTAATCTCATGAAGTTTCACCCAAGTTAAATCAGAGGTTTGGGAGATACAATGCAAATAAGATTGACCAAAAATACAAAAGACCATAGCTCTGTGATAATTTATCAGACCCAAGCATTATACGTTGGCGCAAGAAGAACCTGAAACAGAGTTACCACCAGTGAAATGTTAGTGACAACCACAAACAGGGGAAATATATTTTACAGCCATAATCATGCATAAATATCAGATAGGTTATATCATGATGTACATGTGTTCCTAGTTTGAAAGAATGAAAATTTATCTTTAGAAAAAAAAGTAACGGTAAACCTTAGGCAGAATAATCAATTTATCCATGTTCATCCAACCATAAATTGTAGGTCACAGCTTTAAATTTGCATAACTATAAAAATATACCATATTACGCCGTACATGTGTACCTAGTTTCATAAAGATGTGAAGGCATCTTCATTGAAAAACAAAGCTTAAACACAATGGTAAACCTGAGGTAAAGCTTAGGCAGAAAAAAACCCCAACAATTTTACAATGTTCTACCCACAGTGTAAAAATGGTCACGTCCATAAATTTGCATAAATTTTAA
Source organism: Solen grandis (assembly GCA_021229015.1). Lineage (NCBI taxonomy): Eukaryota > Metazoa > Mollusca > Bivalvia > Adapedonta > Solenidae > Solen > Solen grandis. The sequence continues at coordinate 14,526,023 of CM037791.1, forward strand.
AAGTTTATATCATATTGTGCATGTGTACCTAGTTTCATAAAGATGTGAATCCATCTACATAGAAAAACAACTTAATCGTAAAGGTAAACCTGAGGCATTTTGCCTTGTTCATCCAACAGTGAAATATAGGTCACAGCCATAAATTTGCATAAATATTAGATAGATCATATCTTGATATACATGAGTACCTAGTTTCATAAAGATTTTAAAAAAGCTTAAACGCAAAGGTTTGACGGACCGGACAGATGAACAGAGACACGGACGTACGCACGCACACACGAACGAGAGCACAGTCGAAAAGTTTAATGCTTCATAACGGAGTTATACATTAATGAAACCAAGACTATTGAGTGAAAATAACAACTAATTATCCTTCATATATAAACCAGTTTAGTTAAGACCGGAACAAAAATTTAAAACCTACATGTTTATAAAAATGCACACACTTTTTTAAATCATGCTTAATTAATTATAAATTTCTTCCATCATTTATCGCCTGTATAGATGAATGGACTTTAACTTACCTTTTCTCGTGTTCAAACACATTGTACCCTTTATATATCAAAATGTAGAAATAATATATCAATAGAAATCGAATGTGTGCACGTCCTTTAAAACATGAGCAAGTATTTCATAGTAAACATTAGCCAAACTCAGTTTTAAGTATTTTCATCATTTTATCAGAAATAGCTTTCTAGTTTCTGGAATGATGCTTTTTTCTTAAGGTCTTCAAAGCCATATTTCATATCTTGCCACTGGATGGTAATATTTCTATGAAACTATGTCACTTTGAAGACATTAAAAAAAAAAAAAAAAAAAATCACGTTTTTTGTTGTTTTTTTTTCTCCAAGTTTTATCAAATTTGAGGGAGATAATCTGCATATAAGCTAACATTTAAGCCTATGGGAAATAAACATTAACTGTGAATATGAAAAATTGAATTTGATTTATGAGAAATTTATGTGATAGAGAGGTGCATTTTATGATTATGTATCACCTTTCGTGAAAAAAAATCAAAACTTTACCATAGGAAAATGGTGAGGTTAAAATGATTGTTTTAGTTTTCAGGGGAGATAACTCATGGCAACAAAATATCAAGGGGGTGGGTATTAATAAACATCTGTCACATGTCATAACATGTCAATTCGCCCATAAGATAACCATTATTTGACAGTTTAAAGCTTATCATTGCTCTGATGGTATTGATCGCTATTAGGGTTGGAAGAACTTAAGCGGCAAAATTTGACCATTTATTTGTCAGACATTAACTGCCAAGATTAAGACAAACTTTGAAAGTATACTTCACAGAAAGACCTCTTTTTTCAATTCTTGACTATGCCATGAACATTGGTGCCACACGCAAAATACACTTTTATATCAATTTGCATAACTTACAACTGCAAACAAATGTCGCAGCTATAGACTTAATTCCATCACATGACTGGAGTATACTGTTAACAAGCTTTTTGTAAAATAATCCGACAGTACAGAGTTTGCAAGTTTTGCAACTGTCGTGAGAACAACGTGGACATTGAATAATTAAGTCGTGCATTGCTGTTAGTCGTAACATTGAAAACTACAACTCTGAACAATCTCAACGATGTCATTAAGTGAAAAAATACTGTCGTAATTGTTCTCAACAGATTCACTTGCAAACATATTTTTCAAGGTGTCTGTTACAGTCTGGACAGTATCAATTTTTCAAAATATGAATTTACATTTATAAAACATTAATAAGGCATGTACCTCATGTTTTCTCCAAAAGTCTAAGAGGACCCACTGATATCATGACAATGTTTATTTGCTGCCCTTTATTTACTTATATACTTTATTTGCATTTTGGTACGGTACCAACTTTTTTTTCTATTACTTACTACTTTATTTTAGATCATTTTGTGCCTTAAGCGATTTTTATTTCGATTATGTGGCCCCGTTTAAATGACAACTAGATTTCAGAAGTTACTTTTGTAGAAAAAATAATTAGAATTTCATTAATGAATGTTTTTGTAGAGAAGGAAAATATGAAGAGCAATGAAAAAAAATATGGAAAGCAAATAAATTTTAGATTTAGAAGCATTATCTCAAGCTAAAATTTGAGTATCATATTCAAATCCTCATGGAAACAAATGGGCATAGTTTGAGTAAAAAAATGAAAATCGTAATTGAGTACCATCTTCATCTACGAGAATAATGAATGGACATTTTATACTACTCAAAGTTTGCTAAGCACCACCGGCTATTTTCCCATAGAATCACATGAAAACACATGTTAAATGTAATGCTATGTACCTGAAAGGAAAGCGATAGCTGACCATCATTTTTACGCATAGTTTTTGTCAAAATGATATAAAAGAGACTCAAAAATGTGTTACAACGATTTAGCCAATTCCTGTCATTAGTTGGCAACTTCACAAAAGTGTGTTTTTTTGCAAGAAATGGCATTTTATAAATGGAAGTTAAATCTTGTGATCAATACAGAAAAAATGACCATGAACAGGTCAACATCGTTACAAATATCCTTAAAAGTTTTCCATTTAGAAAACAGGAATATTTGAAGATCAAAGTTCTGAATTTAGCTGACTTTTAATTCTAAGGTGTTTTCTCAAAATTTCGCACTTTCTAATCATGATTAATTCCCAGTATTGAGGATCCGAAAGGCTTATTTTTTGTAACTGGTAGTAAGTTTGGTACATAAACAATACTTCTGCATAAACGCAAGATCTGTTTTAATGTAAACTGTTATGTAGCATGCCTTTAAAGTCGCTTGTCTTTGCAGTTAAATCTATGGGAAAATAGCCGGTGGTGCTTAGCAAACGAGAATTCAGATTCATATGAAAACCGCCTAGGGCCAATCAGGAGTAAGTTAAATGATAATCGTAACGACTTATCTCCTAATAACCAGGTCATGTGTCATTATTACGAGATAGTATGTATGTACATTAATAAATTATATTAACAAATGAAATGTTCAAAATTGTCACAAACTTATCTTGACAATAATACAAGTATTAATAAACATTTCAAATATACATATTATCAGTTATCAAATTAACACAATAATGGCTGGAGAAATCAGTCCGTCAAGAACAACAGGATGAAAAAAATAATTTAAATCTTTGAATTGTTCATATTGATAGAATATATTAATTCATATCTTAGTAATTTGATAGACTTAAATATTCAAATGTTGGCTTAATAAGCAAAAAAAAACCAAAAAAAAAAAACAACAAAAAAAAAACGGTTGCAACAGAATGGTATGGTATTCATGTACAGTGCAAATCCGTTCCAATAATTCCCTCCATCTTAATGTGACACAAATGTAACTATAGTCCAATATAGTGCAGGAACATTACAATGGGTGCTTCATTTTAACGTGAATACAAGTACAAAGGTTCCAACATTGAACCACAAAACTTATTTTTTGTTATTTGCAAAGTTAACTAAAGGGGCCTGTTTACGGTGTTATGCATGTATTGTATCAGATAACTTCAAGAATTGAACATGTATTGTGCTAATAAGGAGGTTCTATGGTCCGTTGATAACGTACCTAACTGTGGATGTTAAGGATGTTGGTTTTTCATGATTATCCCAGGCGCAAAGTACTGATCCAACCCAGAAATCATCGAGAAGGATACTATCAGCTATAAAAAATGTTTCAAAATCGAGCTTAAATACATAATTGAAATAATTGCTTTTTATGTAGATAGCAATAGAAATATGGTCATATTATTTTGTAATTATAATATAAGTATTTATTCATTCAAGATATTTGACTCTTTTTTATGTGTCAATATCTCGTTATTAAGAGATATGTATCCTCATTATTTCAAGATAATATGTTGTAAGAACGAGATAATGATTTTTTTCTTGGCATGATTATCCTAAGTGTAGTCTTCAGGACTCAAAATAACAAGAGACTTATAATGGACAGAATCTGTTAGTAAGCCATGAACGTGTTTCGCATTAATTAATGTCCCGCTTGAAATGAGAGTCAGAGTTATAATCAGTAATCGCTTAAATTACAGTCGCTCTCGTCAGCAAATAGCAAACTCCCCGCAGCAGTCAATCCCCATGATATGTAAAATTAAAGTCACGTAGCGATGCGCAACCGATAATCAAACGGTTGTAAGTTTGTTCCTTGTTTGGAATATATATGCTATGGTAACAGGGATGCAATCGCTCACTTTAGCGACTATTCACGGTAAGTGAACGCAGGACAGCTGCAGATGTATTTATTTCCAAAATTCTGAAGTTAAGTTTCTTGAAGTTACCCCCCTCTTTATACGTGACTGTTTCCACGTTAGTATTACATTGAACTATCCTCCAGTATTGTAGTATTGAACAAGAACGAGCCCATCCCATACTAGCTATTCGTTCTCTGAAATATACTTCTTCTCCTAAAACATCTGCCGTACTGAAAAGGTCCCATTTCAATCATGGTCATTCGTTTCGCATATAAGTTATGAGCTCCATAAAAAAGAATGAAGTCTGGTTACTCTTATAGAAAGCAGACCCCGGCTTTATCATCAGTAATGACAATTTGCTCCACAATGGGTTCTATAAGCGAGAAGTGATCCCATTCGCTGCAGCGAATCTCTAAGAAGCCCTTAACCCACGCAAAGCTACGTGTCTTGACAAAATTGTTGTTCTCGAAATCATTGCTCTAGCATTTACCCTCATTTTCCAGACAAAACATGCTCAATATCACATTCCTTATAAATGGAAGACATTATATGTTACTCTTGTCTACAAGAAGGGGGACAAATGTAACCGGAAAAATACCGACCAATCGTTCTGAGACCATAGAACTAGCAGCGTGGGTTTCGTCGTAGGCGAAGTTGGGAGTTGGAGTAGGCGAGGTTGGGAGTCCTAACTCCTTCGAACATTAAAGGACATATCTGCATGGCATTGTGTTGGAGAAAAGATCAATGCAGTTTTACCCAACCTTTCTAAAGTATTTGATCTTCTCGACACCTCATCAAATTACGATATTACTGGATTGGATATATATATATAATTACTAAGATAATGGCTGGTTTTTATGTATGATGTGGCCCATTACTAAACAAAACTATGTATACAAAGTATCACAGAAATTCAGTCACCATTCAGTAGTTGTATTATTTGTGTTTGAGAAATATTTACAAATGCACAATCTTCGAGAATGGCGTCTTGAGTTCCCGTTAGTATAACATAACATCAAAGTGAATTATTTTGAGTAATCAGGGTCTCTGTATAATGAGACCCTGGAGTAATCAAAATGTGTGTGTGTGTGTGTGTGTGTGTGTGTGTGTGATCTGATAAAGATTTCTTTTTTTGCATTTCACCTACCTGTTCTATCACAAACAATCAGGTATCGGACAGCATCAAGTAAATTAAAGATTTATTATGATAAATAATACAAAATAATTGAATTGTTCTATCGATCGTTATTTTGCTATCACTTAAAGTTACTATAAACTCTCGTTCTGGCGCAACTCCGAGGATTCGCGCCGGGAATATACAAAATTTCGCTGAGTAGCGTATCTATTAGTTTAGATCATGTACTTTTTCAGCAGCAAATTACAAACACAATACAAGAATCTTTTGACGCAAGCGTCAAAGAATCGGACCGAAGGAGTATTATTGTTATTGGCGTGATTTTCTGTCAATTCGGGAAATGATATGATATCCGTTTCGCTGCTGTGTGGTACTTGCTTCTTCCCTTAACCGTACAGGACTAATTTTGATGTAAAGCATCAACGACGCCTTGCATGTTTTTGAAACACGACTTAAAAAAAGCGAAGCCATTTCAGAATATGCATTCATAATTTGCAAACAGTTGGTCTAAATATTTCCTCTACACATTGCTAAATAACCTCAGCTGTAGACCGTTTGGTTCAGAGATATCTAAAGCGTGTTCTTAAAAGTCCATGTAAATAACTAATACATAGATCAATAATATTATCATTAGAAGAGTTAATTGTTAGGGTCTGCAAGATGCATGGAATTCAAGGCAGCAACTAAGGCTGTGTTAATGTTAGTTTCAAAACAGACATCATTATCATCATAATCAACAACAAGAACAAAGATAACAAAACAGATCAGTTCAGATATTTTTTTTGGGAGGGGGGGGGGTGCACAGGATTAAAATACTAGTCTCTGAATTTTATAATCTTCCCATTAGTTATTCTCTTGATAAGAATAGTTCAGTAGCAAAGCGTTAAGTAACCTGAGCTAGGTGTATGTTTTTTTTTGTTGTTGTTTTTTTGAGAAGGGAAAGCCTCTAAAGTCAAAAGTCAGACACTATAATTCCTACTTACAATCACATTACCACCTTTTATCCGTACATTCGCGTTGAAAATAGTTCAACTTGTTGTATAAGTCAACTATGCAGGTTTAAGTTGGATATATTGCAATGAAAGCATGAAGTATAATTACAACTTCTGGGAAAATAAAACTGTAAAAGTTAATGGTTATTTTGTTTACTCAGTAATTTGGTCTGTTGCTTTTGACATAAACAATTACACATCGTGTTTTCTCATGCCACACTTAGTCATATCAGACCAATTATCTACCTCTTTCTTCCACACCCCATCCCCTCCCCCCTCTCTTTCACTCTCTTAAGTATAATTAAATTTAAAGAATTACTCTAATCATGCATCTGCCCTGTTCTTCTCTTCAATTAAACTCACGTAGCTTAAATCATTAGATTAGGGAGAGTTATTGTTGTCATATAAGATTTCCTCATGCCCCACCGATTTGTCCGGTACCCTAGCTCATGACTGGTGGGTGCGCTCTAATTAACTCTAGAGCGCGTAATGTCGGAAAATGTATAAGTATCTGCCCTAACATAGCTGCATTTTAAGATGGTCCCTATAAATGACGTTCGCGCTTATTGGTTTTCGTACTTGTCGGTGAAGGTGATGCAAGTCACTTATTGCCTTATATATAATCCTTGGGAGGAAAAAAAAAACAAAAAAAAACTTAAAAATAACTGAACCACTAAAAGAACAAAAAGTTGGGGACTTGAACTGAGGGTTTTTGATATATAGAATGAGCTATAAAATAATGATGCGACCCTAGCCTCTTGACCTTCCATTTCGTATTAATACTAATTTCCACCAAAATTAAAATATTAAAATGCAAGGTGCCGTACCGATGCTATCTTAACACACGTTCATTAAGTAAGATTTTGTTATTATCATCTTGCATTAAATGGTCAATGCTTACTTCATTGAAAAAAAACACAGTTGGATGTGGGGGGGGGGGGGGGGGAGTATTATCAAACTGATGCACTATCATATTTAAATGTCATTGCAAAAATGGGATTATAAATATGTTTATCTATCACTTTTTATATTGTTTTGAATTTCATATTGGATTTGAAAGAAAGGCACGAGCTTGGACTAAGTATGTTCTAGATATAAGTCATATACATATAATAACAGCCAGCTAATTTTGGTAGGAGAAGTGGTTTGTTTGTTTGGTTTAACGTCCCGCCGACAGTATTTCAGTCATTTGGTGATGATGTGTACTTGAGACAGATATAGTGCTTCCACACTGCAGTATTACGCCGTAGATATGATATCATACCCAGTCACATTATCCTGACACCGGGCCAATCAAACCTGGAACTACCTTTTTATGCTGAGCGCCAAGGAAGGGAGCTATAACAGTACAATTATTTATGACTTTGATATGTCGCGGTCGGGGATCGATCCAACGACCCCCTGCAACCGATGCGGGCGCTCTAACCACCCGGCCACCGGAGAAAGTAGTAGGAGAAGTAGATACCTTTGAAGTTTTATTGAAATAAGTCAATTGCTTCATAGCGTTTGTTTGTAATTTCTAAAGAAGGGTCAATTTTCAACTTTAACTGTAGTAAACCTGATCAAATCGCACATATGCATCCCCCAACAAAATATTTATACTCTCAAGTCCAACAACTGTAGTCCTGTAGACCAAACGGGGGTATATTATGAATTAAAGATAACAAAGGTATGGCTTTGTTACATTCAATTTATTCTCCTTTTTGTTAATTCAAGCTTAAAACAACTGTTATAACAGAAACGAACCTAACAAATGTAAACATGCATTTTAGTGATACATATAAATCAAAATCCATTGTTCACATGTATACCTCTGACTAGTTCTAGATGTTCCTTTTTAGCCTATTTTGTACAGATTAAGGACAATATCTATGGTATATCAGCGGAACTTGAACAAAAATAAGTAACTTAAAGAGAGGGTAAAATCAAAATGAATTGATACAAAATACTCCAATATGATGACATTTATGTGTATGTGTGAGTGTTAATATTCATAATACATATACATTTAGACAAATTCAACCTTTGAGCGACTTGTGTCGCCGAAAGGTCGTAAAATGTAACCCAAAGGTTAGATTTGTCTTAATATATATATATGTTTGTTTGTTTGTTGGGTTTAACGTCCCACCTACAATATTTCAGTCATTTGGAGACAATGTCTACTTTAGACAGATATAGTGCTGCCACACTGCCGTAGGCATGATACCACATCCAGTCACATTATCCTAACACCGGACCAACCAGTCCTGCAATTACCCTTATATGCTGAGCGCCAAGCAAGATAGCTGTAACAGTACTATATTTTTACGACTTTGGTATGTCGCGGCCGGGGATCGAACCCATGATCTCCCGCTCCCGAGGCGGACGCTCTAACCACTCGGCCACCGGGGGCGGTAAATTTATATATATATGATATTATGGATATTAACACTCACCTATACACAGAACGTACTTCGTATTTGAGTTAATAATATTAGTTTCCTTTATTTTACACTCTTTAACATTAACTTGAGTAAATCTGATCAATTGCACATATGCACCCCCAACAGATATTTATACTCTGAAGTCTTACAACTGTGGTCCTGGAGACCAAATTGGGGTAAATTATGAATTTAAGATAACAAAGGTATGGCTCTGCTGTTGTGAAATACGTCCTTAAATACTCGAATATGAAAGACATATATGTGTATGTGTGACTGTTAATATTCATAATACATATACATTTAAGACGAAGTCACCCTTTGGGCGACATGTGTCGCCGAAAGGTCGTAACGATGTTACCCAAAGGTTGGATTTGTCTAAATATATATATACAATATTATGAATATTAACACTCACACCTATACACAAAATGTACTTCTTATTGGAGTGATTAATTATTAGTTTCCTTTATTTCCCACTTTTTCTACTATACCTATACACTAGAATTAGGTGTGAACTGGTGCGTTTTTCCTTGGTTTACTAGTAGTAGCATTTCTTCGGACCGAGATGCGAGCCTCAGTCTCTCAGGAGACAACCAGACCGCTCTATCGACTATGTTACTAATAGACATGTTAAACTATGTTCGAAGTGCGGGGTTTGGACATCGAACTGCGGATGATGGCTATTCCAAGTTTTTACTACAATGCAACTTTGAATTTTGCATGTCTAACGTATTGTTATATTATTCTCATTGGAAACCTGGTAATTAAATTATGGAATTTAGTCCGATGCCGACTTCATAAACCAATATTCCGAACCCCGTTAAACAAGTAACTGGTATTGCACGCAACACATGAGTCTCCTACCGGTGAGGTTCATATTTTTTCTGTAACCATAGCAACCAGAATTTTGGTCCGAGAAAAAACAAAAAACAAAGAGGCGTGTTTAATCATATACCACTTTTCATAATATTATACTTCACGGTTTTAAGTTACCGCGGGATCCAGATTTCCGAGTATCCGGACGTACGGACGGATGGACAGACAGACAGCGAGACAGACGGAGGGCAAACCTAAAGTCCCTTCCGGTGTAAACATCGGTAGAGGACAAACAAGCCTATATTATTTGGACAGTTGCACTATATGTCTTACTGACACATTGCAAAATGCCATTATATATAATAATATATATAAATACACATGCATTGCAATCTTTCGGCTACAGTCTCCCAAACGTTGCAGTTTTTCATGAACAACAAGTGCTTTACCATTAGGCGACAGGGAAAAAATGTATATTTTTTATGACATGTATTTTTGACCTAATCTATAAGGATATATGTTGAATAACACTTAACAAGGCCTATTTAGTGAAAGAATGCATGTAATGCATAGTTGTGAGGTTTTATTTCATATATATAAAAATGTCTCCCAAAGGTTGTTCATATACGCAAAGTACACCAAAGGTACAATTTGTAGTTATATATATATATATATATATATATAAAATTCATCCCAAATACAATACGGCTTTTTGTTTTAGGTTAAACTGTAACACCTATTCTGATTGACGTGTTAACATTCGATACAAAGTAAGTCAATCCACAAACCCCGTGTCATTTTCAATGGATGAAAACAACGTTCTCTGCTTCATGTGCGCTAACACTCGATAGAAAGTAGGTCAACCCGCCTCAATGCTATAAAAGCGCACCGCATTAAGCAAATTGTCGTATTCATTCATATGCTTAACCATGAAAGAAATACAGTATATGATTTAATTTATTCAGCATCTTAATCAAGATCGCGAAATTTTTGTCAACAAACTGATGGTAATGATCAACGACGCAGTGAGATAGTGGAGACATATTACACAATACAAACTGCAATTGGAACAAATAGTACATCGGGCAATGTTGAGACTACAGCAATATGATGAACATGATGCCCATATCCTCATTTACATCAGGAGATGTTGCGACAATAGTAACAAGATGAGGACCATATGCTCATAGAACATCGGGTGATGTGGAGACAAAAACAACAAGATGGGAACAATGACATCATAAACAAGGACGTTAAAGACGATACCAACTAAAGAAAACAAAACGGCTCTTTTCAGGGCCAACCCAAATGTCTCGAAAGGACATGTTTACAATTGTCAGTCCACTTACCGGTAATATACAATCTCGATGCATTCTGAGTGCCATAAAGTTTCGTTCCAGGGTCCTTCTAGGCGCCATAAGTTCTTATCGGTGACAACAATTTTTGGCTCAGATGCCATACATTTTCCCAAGAAAAACCAGGGTGTCATGCTGCCACACTACATTACTATTCGCAATCATAATTTGTCATAATACTTCATCCCGCCGATGCATTCAGCAGCTGATATTCGTCCATCGGACTAATTTATAGACCATCAGTAAATCGCGTACTTAATTTGGTTCACAGTTCACATGCCTAAACAATGCGGAAGACCTCCCTTTCGTTTTAAATTATAATTACGTTGTCAAAAAATTGGAAACATTCTCTTAAAGCTGAGGGGCTTATTCATGAGATCGCATTATCTCACTCATGTGATTCTCGTAGACAGGGAATAATACAAATAACATCTTACATCAACATTCGGGTAAGTTTCGTTTCATGCATGGTCAATTTCAAATGATACGCTATGATGAATTTGAGGATTTCTGTTTAGTTTTCTTTTTTAATAGACCAATTAATTACAATTCAACAGCGTTTTATTTTCTTCATTACATAGCTATAATAAATTAATTTTAAGATTTGTTTTTCTTTGCATTCATATATTACAGTTATCGGCCAGGCAAAATGTCTCTTTAAACAGATATACCGAATGTCGATATCACATGTGATGTTTTCTCACAGCGGCATTACGTCATAGCCAAATGATAAAATATCACGCCCAGATAAATTATATTGACACAACGCCTACCGTCCGGAAACTACAACGGTAATCAACGGGAGCGCCAAACAAAGAATTTATTCCGATACTTTTGAAACTGTCAAAAGCGTTTTGAATGACTATCGCAAGCTAGAGACGTTTCATTTTCTATTTATAAATTTGTGGACATTTTAATCATAAGACCATGTGAATCTTTTGGTGCAGTTCATTAACACTCTCGCATTGGAAAAAGATTGGATTTCAATGACTCGGTAGGGTTATTGTTAAATCAATATTTTAATTGGAGATTCGCTGTTTTCTTTACTTGTATCAACCATGCATATTAACTAAATCACGGCACACATCCCTGACCAAACATGTTCTTGACTCTGAATAAGCGTATTTATTTTATATAGTATTGAATCTTATAGAAACTATATGAATAAATAAATTTCGGAAACCAGTAAAATTGATGTGAACTTACGATATGCGGAATGCATGTGTATACCAAAACACACACACACACAATATATATATATATATATATATATATATATATATATATATATATATATATTGTACCTTTGGTGTACTTTGCGTATATGAACAACCTTTGGGAGACATTTTTATATATAAGAAATAAAACCTCACAACTATGCATTACATGCATTCTTTCACTAAATAGGCCTTGTTAAGTGTTATTAAACTTATATCCTTATAGATTCGGTCAAAAATACATGTCATAAAAAATATACATTTTTTCGCTGTCGCCTAAAGGTAAAGCACTGGTTGTTCATGAAAAACTGCAACGTTTGGGAGACTGTAGCCGAAAGATTGCAATGCGTGTGTATTTATATATATCATTATATATAATGGCATTTTGCAATGTGTCAGTAAGACATATAGTGCAACTGTCCAATTAATAAAGGCTTGTTTGTCCTGTACCGATGTTTACACCAGAGGGAACTTTAGGTTTGCCCTCCGTCTGTCTCGCTATCCGTCTGTCCGTCCGTCCGTACGTCCGGATATCCGGAAATCTGAATCCCGCGGTAACTTAAAAACCGTTCAGGATAATCCTATGAAACGTTGTATATGATTAAACACGCCTCTTTGTTTTGTTTTTCTCGGACCAAAATTCTGGTTGTTATGTTAACAGAAAAATATGCACCTCACCGGTAGAAGACTCGTGTGTTGCATACAACACCAATTTCTTATTTAACGGGGTTCTGAATATGGGTTTATAAAGTCGGCATCGGACTAAACTTCATAATTTAATTATCAGGTTTTCAATGAGAATAATATAACAATACGTAAGACATGCAGAATTCAAAGTTGCATTGTAGTAAAAACTTCCATCATTCATAGTCCGATGTCCAAACCCCGCACTTCGAACATTGTTTAACATGTCTATTAGTAACATAGTCGATAGCGCGGTATTGTTGTCTCCTGGGAGACTGAGGCTCGCATCTCGTTCCGAAGAAACGCTACTACTAGTAAACCAAGGAAAAGCGCACCAGTTCACACCTAATTCTAATGTACAGGTATAGTAGAAAAAGGTGTAAAATAAAGAAAACTAATGATATTAATCACTCCAATAAGAAGTTCATTTTGTGTGTGAGTGTTAATATTCATAATATCATATATATATTTAGACAAAACCAACCATTGGGTTACATCGTTACGACCTTTCGGCGACACATGTCGCCCAAAGGTTGGATTCGTCTAAGTGTATATGTATTATGAATATTAACAATCACACATATACACATGTCTTTCATATTCGAGTATTTAGGAACGTATTTCACAACAGAAGAGCCATTCCTTTGTTATCTTTAATTCATAACATACCCCAATTTGGTCTACGCGACCACAGTTGTAGACTTGAGAGTATAAATATTTGTTGGGGGATGCACATGTGCAATTTGATCAGGCTTACTCCAGTTAATGTTAAAGAGTGTAAAATAAAGGAAACTAATGTTAATCACTCCAATACGAAGTACGTTTTGTGTATAGGTGAGTGTTAATATCCATAATATCAAATATATATTTCCCGCTTACGGTGGCCGAGTGGTTATAGCGTCCGCCTCGGGAGCGGGAGGTCGTGGGTTCGGTCCCCGGCTGCGACATTCCAAAGTCGCAAAAATTTGGTACTGTTATAGCTCCCTTGCTTGGAGCTCAGCATATAAGGGTAATTGCAGGACTCGTTGGTCCGGTGTTAGGATAATGTGACTGGGTGTGGTATCATGCCACATGTCTACGGCAGTGTGGCAGCATTATATCTGTCTCAAGTAGACATTGTCTCTAAATGACTGAAATATTGTAGGTGGGATGTTAAACCAAACAAACAAACAAACAAACATATATGTATTAAGTCAAATCCAACCTTTGGGTTACATTTTACGACCTTTCGGTGACACAAGTCTCTCAAAGGTTGTATTTGTCTAAATGTATATATATAATGAATATTTACGCACACACACACACATAAATGTCTTTCATATTGGAGTATTTTGTATCTATTCATTTTTATTTTACCCTCTCTTCAAGTTACCCTCTGGTATACCATAGATATTGTCCTTAATCTGAACAAAATAGGCTAAAAAGGAACATTTAGAACTAGTCAGAGGTATACATGTGAACAATGGATTTTGATTAATATGTATCACTAAAATGCATGTTTACATTTGTTTGGTTCGTTTCTGTTACAACAGTTGTTTTAAGCTTGAATTAACAAAAAATGCGTATAAATTGAATGTAACAAAGCCATACCTTTGTTATCTTTAATTCATAATAAACCCCCGTTTGGTCTACAGGACCACAGTTGTTGGACTTGAGAGTATAAATATTTTGTTGGGGATGCATATGTACAATTTGATTAGGTTTACTACAGTTAAAGTTGAAAATTGATACTAAATTGACACAAATTAAAATCAAAAGCTTTGAACCGAACCGATTGATTTATTTCAATAGAACTACAAAGGTATCTACTTCTCCTACTACTTTCTCCAGTGGCCGAGTGGTTAGAGCGCCCGCATCGGTTGCTGGAGGTCGTTGGATCGATCCCCGGCCGCGACATATCAAAGTCGTAAACAATGGTACTGTTATAGCTCCCTTCCTTGGCGCTCAGCATATAAAGGTAGTTCCAGGTTTGATTGGCCCGGTGTCAGGATAATGTGACTGGGTATAATATCATGCCACATGTCTATGACGTGATAATGCAGTGAGGAAGCACTATATCTGTCACAAATACACATCATCACCAAATAACTGAAATACTGTCGGTGGGACGTTAAATCCAACAAACAAACTACTTCTACTACCAAAATAAGCTGGCTGTTGTTACATGTTTATGACTTATATCTAGAATATACTTAGTCAAAGCTCATGCCTTTTTTTCAAATCCAATATGAAATTAAAAACAATATGAACAGTGATAGATAAACATATGTATATTCGCATTTTTACAATGACATTGAAATATGACAGTGCGGCAGTTTGATAATAAAACCCCCATCCAACTGCTATTTTTTTAATGAAGTAACCATTGACCATTTAATGCCAGATGATAATAAAATCTTAATGAACGTGTGTTAATATAGCATTCTTACGGCACCTTGCATTTTAATATTTTAATTAGTGGTGGAAATTAGTATTAGTACGATATGAAAGATCAAGAGGCTAGGGTCGCATCATTATTTTATAGCTCATTTTATATATCAAAAACCCTCATTTCTAGTCCCCCGACTTTTTTTACTTTTTTTGCTTTTACTGGTTCAGTTTTTTTTTCCAAAGGATTATATATAAGGCAATAAGTGACTTGCATCACCTTCACCAACAAGTACGAAAACCAATAGGCGCGAACGTCATTTATAGGGACCATCTTAAAATGCAGCTGTGTTAAGACAAATACTTATAAACTTTCCGAAATAACGCGCTCTAGAGTTAACTAGAGCGCATCCACCTATCATGAGCCAGGGTACCGGACAAATCGGTGGGGCATAAGGAAATCTTATATAACAACAATAACTGTCCCTAATCTAATGATTTTAGCTAACGTGAGTTTAAATGAAAAAAAGAACAGGGCAGGTGCATGATTAGAATAATTCTTTAAATTTAATTATACTTAAGAAAGAAATATAGAGAGGGGGAGGGGGTGGAAGAAAGAGGTAGATAACTGGTCCGATATGACTAAGTGCGGCATGAGAAAACATATGATGTGTAATTGTTTATGTCAAAAGCAACAGAACGAATGACTGAGTAAACAAAATAACCATTAACTTTTCCCAGTTTTATTTCTCAGAAGTTTTTATTATACCTTATGCTTTCATTACAAAATATCCAACTTAAAACTGCGAAGTTGACTTATACAACCAGTGGAACTATTTTCAACGCGAAAGTATGGATAAAAGGCGGTAATATGATTGTAAGTAGAAATTATAGTGTCTGACTTTTGACTTTAGGGGCTTTCCCTTCTCAAAAAGAAATAAACAACAACATACACCTAGCTCAGGATACTTAACGCTTTGCTACTGAACTATTCTTATCAAGGGAATAACTAATGGGAAGATTATAAAATTCAGGGAATTGTACTTTAATCCTGTGCCCCCCCCCCCCCCCGCACACACCAAAAAAATTATCTGAACTGATTTGTTTTGTTATCATTGTTCTTGTTGTTGATTATGATGATGATGATGTTTGTTTTGAAATTAACATTAACACAGCCTTAGTAGCTAACTGTCTGGAAATTCCATTCATCTTGCAGACCCTAACAATTAACTCTTCTAATGATTAAAAAAAAGGAATTGCCTGTTATAAAAATGTTCCCTTATTGATCTATGTATTAGTTATTTACATGGACTTTTTAGAACACACTTTAGATATCTCTGAACCAAACGGTCTACAGCTGAGGTTTTTTTAGCAATGCATAGCGGAAATATTTAGACCAATTGTTTGCAAATTATGTATGCATATTCTGAAATGGCTTTGCTTAATTTAAGTCGTGTTTCAAAAACATGCAAGGCGTCGATGATGCTTTACGTCAAAATTAGTCCCGTAAGTCTCTGGTTAAGGGAAGAAGCAAGTACCACACAGCAGCGAAACGGATATCATATCATTTCCCGAAATGACAGAGAATCACGCCAACATCAACAATAATCATTCGGTCCGATTCTTTGACGCTCGCGTCAAAAGATTCTTGTATTGTGTTTGTAATTTGCTGCTGAAAAAGTACAGGATCTAAACTAATAGATACGCTACTCAGCGAAATTTCGTATATTCTCGTCGTGAATCCTCGGAGTTGCGCCAGAATGAGAGTCAATAGTAACTTTAAGTGATAGCAAAATAACGATCGGTAGAACGATTCAGTTATTTTATATTATTTGTCATAATAATTCTTTAATTTATTTGATGTTGTCCGATACCTGATTGTTTGTGATAGAACATACAGGTAGGTGAAATGCAAAAAAGAAATCTTTATCACACACTCACACACACACACATTATTACTCGAGAGTCTCATTATACAGAGACCCTGATTACTCAAACTATTCACTTTGATGTTATGTTATACTAACGGGAATTCAAGACGCCATTCTCAAAGATTGTGCATTTGTAATTATTTCTCAAACACAAATAATACAACTACTGAATGTTGACTGCATTTTTGTGATACTTTGTATTCATAGTTAGACGGCGATAGCCGTCTTATGCTGAAAATCGAAATCAGGCCTTGCTAATTTGCATATTTTCCACAACATTTTTAACTGTACCTCTCCGCGCTTAGTGCGGATCCATGCAATGCGATTCTGCACTAACGAATACGAGTGGAATATGTTACACAGGCGTTTAAATCATAACCGTAACCGCTTTTAGTGTGTTACTGTTTGTTAACATGTTTTCTTTTGCCATTATTTTGCACTGGAAGCATCAATTTTAAGCGTGAAAAAAATATACGTGACATTTCTTAACCAGAACAGCAACCCATCTTACGTACATGAAGATCTACTCCTGTAAAAAGAAAAAGTAGTGCTCCGTATGTATGTAAATGACCTAAAGTAGTCCACACAATATTTTGCATGAATGCGAGTTAGGTTCCTCCCAGGGCATTTCTTAACTTTGAAATAGATAGGCAAACATTCTAGTATCTTAAATAATCAAATACCTGGTCAATTTCTACACATACAAAACAACAGATAGAATTCGCTAGTACTAGAGAAAGAGAATGACCTACTAAGGTATGCAGCTCTTTATGAATGAAAGGTTCATGACCTTTACTCCGGATTATTATGTTACAAACAGAACCTCTGTAGCAACAGCGGGTGGAGTTTTTGTCGTCATGTGACTGCTTCAATAACTTCAGAAACGCTGGGTTTAGAATGTTAATCCCGTCGCCGTCTCTCAGCGCATTGTGCGCTTTGATTTTGTTTAGTAATGGGCCACATCATACACAAAAACCAGCCATTATCTTAGTAATTATATATACATATATCCAGTAATGTGGTAATTTGGTGAGGTGTCGAGAAGATCAAGTACGTTAGAAAGGTTGGGTTGCATTGATCTTTTCTCCAACACAATGCGATGCAGATATGTCCTTCAATGTTCGAAGGAGTTAGGACTCCCAACCTCGCCTACTCCAACTCCCAACTTCGCCTACGACGAAACCCATGCTGCTGGTTCTATGGTATGGTCTCAGAACGATTGGTAATTTTCCGGTTACATTTGTCCCGCTTCTTGCAGACAAGAGTAACATATAATGTCTTCCATTCATAAGGAATGTGATATTGAGCATGTTTTGTCTGGAAATTGAGGGTAAGTGCTAGAGCAATGATTTTGAGAACAACAATTTTGTCAAGACACGTAGCTTTGCGTGGGTGAAAGGCTTGTTAGAGATTCGCTATATCGGATGGGTCACTTCCCGCTTATAGAACTCATTGTGGAGCAAATTGTCATTACTGATGATAAAGCCGGGGTCTGCTTTCTATAAGAGTAATCAGACTTCACTTTTTTTTTTCTATGGAGCTCATAACTTATATGCGAAACGAATGACCATGATTGTGATAGGAACTTTTCATTACGGCAGATGTTTTAGGAGAAGAAGTATGTTACAGAGAACGAATAGCTAGTATGGGATGATCTCGTTCTTGATCAATACTGCAATACTGGAGGATAGTTCAATATAATACTCACGTGGAAACAGCCATGTATAAAATGTATAACTTCACGAGACTTCACTTCAGAATATTGGAAAAAATACATCTGCAGCTGTCCTGCGTTCAGTTACCGTGAACAGTCGCTAACGTGAGCGATTGCATTCCCTGTTACCATAGCATATATATTGAAAACAAGGAACAAACTTGCAACCGTTTGATTATCGGTTGCGCATCGCTACGTGACTTTAATTGTACATATCATGGGGATTGACTGCTGCGGAGAGTTTGCTATTTGCTGACGTGAGCTACTGTAATTTAAGCGATTACTGATTGTAACTCTGACTCTCATTTCAAGCGGGACATTCCTTAATGCGAAACACGCTCATGGCTTACTAACAGATTCTGTCCATTATTAGTCTCTTCTTATTTTGAGTCCTGAAGACGACACTTGGGCTAATCATGCCAAGAAAAAACCCATTATCTCGTTCTTACAACATATTATCTTGAAATAATGAGATACATATCTCTTAATAATGAGATATTGACGCATAAAAACGAGTCAAATATCTTGAATGAATGAATAATTTACGAGATACTTATATTATAATTACAAAATAATATGACCATATTTCTATTGCTATCTACATAAAAAATAGCAATTATTTCAATCATGTATTTAAGCTCGATTTCGAAACATATTTTTATAGCTGATAGTATCCTTCTCGGTGGTTTCTTGGTTGGATCAGTACTTTGCGCCTGGGATAATCATGAAAACATCCACAGTCAGGTACGTTATCAACGGACCACATGACCTCTTTATTAGCACAATAAATGTTTAATTCTTGAAGTTATCTGATACAATACTTGCATAACACCGTAAACAGGCCCCTTTGGTTAACAACAAAATAAAAGTTTTGTGGTTCAGTATTGGGACCTTTGTACTTGTATTCACGTTAAAATGAAGCGCCCGTTGTAATGGTCCTTCACTATATTGGACTATGGTTGCATTGGTGTCACATTAAGATGGAGGGCATTATTGGAATGGATCTCTCTGCATTGTACATGTATACCATTCTGTTGCAACAGTTGTTTTGTTGTTGTTTTTTTTTGGCTTATTAAGCCAACATTTGAATATTTAAGTCTATCAAATTACTCAGATATGAATAAATATATTCTATCAATATGAACAATTCAAAGATTTGAATTATTTTTCTCATCCTGTTGTTCTTGAAGCACTGATTTCTCCATTATTGTGTTAATTTGATAACTATTAATAAGTATGTATAAAATGTTTATTAATACTTGTATTATTGTCAAGATAAGTTTGTGACCATTTTGAATATTTTATTTGTTAATATAATTTATTGATGTGCATACATGTATATCAGATACGTGAGTATAATTAGTATCTCGAGATCTTTTCTCGTTGTAATCAGATACTATCTCGTAATAATGACACATGATCTGGTTATTAGGAGTTAAATCGTTATGATTATCATTTAACTTACTCCTGATTGACACTGGGCGGCTTTCATATGAATCTGAATTCTCAATTATGTAAAATGTCCATTCATTATTCTCGCAGATGAAGATGGTACTTAATTACGATTTTCATACTTTTATTCAAACTATGCCTATTTGTTTCCAAGGGGATTTGAATATAATACTCAAATTATTAGCCTGAGATCATACTTAAGTCAATTCGAGAACAAAGGGTCCACATTTTGAGAAAAGTTGTAAATATCAGTTTTCACTGTAACTATTAATGACGACTTTATCGTTATAGGTGAAAAACTATTCAATAACTTTGTGTGTTTGTTTGATGGGTTTAACGTCCCAACAACAATAATCAGTCATTTTGAGAATAAGACTACTTGATACAAATATATATCTACCACACTGCAGTATCACACCTTAGACATGTGGAATGATACCATACCCAGTCATATTAGCCCGACACCGGACCAACCAGTCATGCAATTACCCTTATATAGCGTCAAGCAAGGGACATATACCATTACCATTCTTTGCTATTTGGTATGACGCGAACGGGGACCGAACACACGACCGCCCGCTCCAAAGGCGGACGCTCTTACCACTCGAACGCGGGTTCGGCGTTCCTTATTATTGAACGTTTGTTGCTTGATCTGCTGTAAGCAGAGGTGAAACATAAGTATTACTTTTCCGTTATCGGCCTGTCCGTCCGTTCGTCTGTCTGGCCGTCACACTTTTCCCGCTAAAGAAAACTCTTGTTTTGAAATGAAATTGCGAAAGACTGAATATTTGTGCTGTGTAAGATCTGACCACAGTTGCTTTCAAGCGACAAGAGATAAAACGTCTGCACGGCATATTTAAATGTACCCTAAAGGTTGTAATGGTGTTAATACCGGTATTTTATATATTTGGTAATAATATTAATAAAGTGTAAACACATATATAATTGTCGATTTTATCTGTTTGCCAAGGTTATAGTTTACATTCAGAGATTAACATTTTACCAAAACATCTATTCATATTTGATAAAGTATGATATATTGTTGTCTTGACCTTTGACCTGGTGCACCTAAATAAATAAATCGGGAATATAAACTATGCACACATTCACATGCATGTACATTATGATAAAAAAATGATTGTACATAGCAATTCTAATCAAAACTACAGTTGACTTTAATCATTCTGCCACAACTGAATAATATCCACATGCATAAATTTATCTAAATAAATGAAAAAAATCTGTCTTGCTAAGATTGAAAAAAGGACATTTATAAAATACTCGAAATTTCAGAAATTATTTTATGAATTACTACTAAATGCAGTTTTGTATCATAGGAAATTTATATTATTTGCTTCTTTATTTTCGGAAGGGAGGGGGGTAAACTTAAAACCGGTTTCTCATTCATAAAATAACATACAATCCAGGGGTTGTGAAAAAAATGTTATCACACTAACAAGAGAGAGAGAGA
The DNA here is from genome assembly GCA_021229015.1 of Solen grandis. Lineage (NCBI taxonomy): Eukaryota > Metazoa > Mollusca > Bivalvia > Adapedonta > Solenidae > Solen > Solen grandis. The sequence continues at coordinate 14,547,764 of CM037791.1, forward strand.
GAGCACAGATGAGAAAAATCAGAACACTAGTAAAGGAGACAATTTGTTTGCACACAATGGTTAATTTTGCCGAAATAGCGCTGGACTGTATATTTAAGTTCGATCCTGAGAAGGAGCGTGAGCACTGGCTCAGCTCAGGCAAATTCAGTCGTATAACCGGACATCTGTCGATAATTATCTTTTATTGTTTACTTTTCATGTCCCTTTTGAGAAACTGATCCAATGAGTATACATTGTACATCGATGGAATATATTACTAAATTTATCGCTTATTGACGTCACTCTTATTTCTCCTTACTTAATTCTACAGAGTTCAAGTTGAAATAACTGGATAAAAACTACTTAAGACAGATTTTATCGGGAACAGTATTGTTTTTCTTATCATCAATATCACGTTTGCTCCATTGATAATTAATTGGCACGTGGGTCGAAGATTACTGATAATGGTTGTAAAATAAATAAATGAATGAATATGTTTTCTTTCTCCTATACTGGTCCAGTACAATGTAACCAGATATCCATGATACCGTACTGGGAACAGCAGGTAGAACATTTCTCATTTATCTAGCAAATCAGAAACTCTGAAGGATTAACCAGCTTGTCTCGTCTTAGAGTGTACGTCTGTTAAAACACGATTAACCTGATAAGCGACACTATATTCATGTGTCAGTTTTAGTTTAGGTTTTCAAAATTGAATACATATATCTTGTCTACATTATATATATATATATATATATATATATATATATATATATATATATATATAAATATATGTTGGAGCATATAACGAATGCAAAGGATTGGCGATTCCTTTTCTTAATCTTTAAATTATTGACTTTTTGTAAATAATCAATTAACCTGTCAATGTCCACTACATCACAGCCCTTCTCAAAAATTTATTTGCTTTCCATATTTTTTTTTCTTTGCTCTCCATATTTTTTTTTCACTATAAAAACATTCATTAATGAAATTCTATTTATTTTTTCTACAAAAGTAACGTCTGTTATCTAGTTGTCATTTAAATGGGGCGACATAATTGAAATAAAAATAGCTTAAGGCACAAAATGCTCTAAAATAAAGTTGAAAGTAATAGAAAAAGACGTTTGGTATCATACCAAAATGCAAATAAATGGCCAAATTTAAGGTCTTCCAACCCTAATACCATCAAAGCAATGTACATGTATATAACATATTAATGAGCTTTAAAATATCATATAATGGTAATCTTATGGGCAAATTGACATGTTATGACAAGTGTCAGATATTTATAAATACCTTCCCTTGATATTTTGTTGCCATGAGTTATCTCCTCTGAAAACTAAAACACTCATTTTAACTTCACCATTTTCCTATGCATCTGAATGAATCTGACTGTTGCTGAAGGTAAGAAGGTTGAATAAAGTGACCCGAATTGTTTTTATTGTTTTTATTAGGTTGATGGTACCATGGTGAGCGTTCTGGGGCCACCATGGTCCTCTTGTTTCATTGTCAAATATATTAAAGAAGGTGAGAAGAGTTAACTTTTTTTTTTTTAACCTTTTTTTGACATTACCTTGACATGTCGTTAACTTATGCAAACGCTTGCAAAACAGAAATCTCATATTACAGAATGATAAATACTTATACTTTTCAATGTGTCTTACTGCTTCAATACCTGCCAATAAGACGTTGAAATATTTAGGAATTGTAAGGTTAATATAACACACATGATAGTAATTACCCAATCTTACAATAAAACAAGTCTTTGGTAATAGTTCATCTGTAAAAATTTCTCTGTGGTCGTTATTGGTTATAGTGATGCTGCTTCTACATTAAGCAACCAAACTCACCTTATTTAAAATTCTAAAATTCTTGTCGCAATTCACTGGAACAATGATTATATATCAGTGGATATTCTTTGGTACTAACCCGTTCTGTCTTTTTGATTGTTGGTCCTTGTTTGCCGCAATTATGTTCACTTTAATCTTTAATCGGAATATATTTGCTCCCACCCCGGAGATTTCAACCCTGCTTACATTGTAATTCATTGACTAGTTGACAATGCACTGTACCCTCGCTGTGTATCAATTACGCGTAATTGTGGTTGTTTGCAGGTTTCATAGAAAAATGCACGTATATTTTGATCCTATGGGCCATGAATGATTTCATTTGTGAAGTAATACAAGAAAAGGGTCATATATATCAAGGATAAATATGCTGTTAAATGGAAATGTACACCACAATACAAATGAGGCGTTATATAATTCTCCCCAAAATTACTTGCTTCAATACTTCAACAGCATTTCTTTTATGTATAAATGTCATTATTATGTTATTAACAGTTTCGAATCCTTACACAACGTCGATACGGAACGATTGAGTTACATAGCTATCAATTGGTAGATCGGTAATAAATGTATAATGACAAACATTTCACGCGCTTTACGGTCTGCCAATCCTCGACAAACGGCAAAAATAAGGTCATGTCGTTTCGTTTTCTCCCTATAACCTACGTCAATCTTTAAAATCTCAATAGAATAGAATAGAATGGCCAGGGATAGATCAACAAATTATGTCATATTCTAATTTACAAAAAAATAATAATTTTCGAGATATAAGCAGTTAAATGCACTTGGGGTAACACAATTTTCGTTTTTCTGCCATAATCAAATGATTTAACCCCGATCTTCAAAAACTAAATATCATTTGAAAAGTCATTCAAAGCGCTACAAATTATAACATAGTGTCTCGATAGTATATTTATAGTTTTTGAGATATTTAAGGCCGAATATTCTTTACGGACACTAATCCCTACTTGACCTGTTGGTAGGCTTCGTCCTATAAACTGGTATGATCCGTCTTGGTACCCATTTGCAAGCGTTTGCTTCGTCTTACATTCTGCACTGAGAATGTTAGAGACATCTAGAGTTGATTTTTTTTGACAAGTGTTATCATATTTGCAAATAAATTATGTTTATATATCTTTGCATTTCGTAGGAGTCATTTTAAGAACTGCAATCAGTTGTCATTTATTAATAAATATGTAGATTTTCTAAAGGGAAATAATACAATAAACAATTAAATTCACTCTTATTCAATACTTCGGTGCCTAACGTCTGTTATGTAGAACTTGCTAACGATTCGAAATATTGAACAAGAGAGAATCAAACTGATATTTGCCATTTATATACAATTGTCTTGCACTTCTTATATTCTAGAAAGCAGAAAGCATTTAGCACTATACACTTATTAAAGAAAATGTGACAATCTTATCTGCATGCAAACCCTATTGGGTTTGTACTGTTTTCATTAGGCCTTACCATTTCTTGATTATTTTTTGTGTGTGTGTGTGTGGGGGGTGGGGGAATTAGCACAGCGATATACATTAAAACTTGATAATAATGCTTCATGATACGTAGTGTAAGATCTTATTTTCCCCAGATCATGGAAAAATAAGATATTATCCTTCAAATTTTCGAATGTGACACATGGGATTGACCGAAAATGGGGAACACATATTTTTTACAGATTATGTCGAAACTGAAAGATACAACATCAAAAATAATGTTGTTGTCCTTGTCGTTGTATGCAATGGCGAATCAAGATATTTGGTAAACTGTAGTTTAATGGGCACGTTAATATGTTAGTGAATTGGAACAACAACGACAATAACCCTAACTAAACATTCAGCAACTATCTATAAAGCAACCAACTGAAAAGAAAAAACAAAGACGATTATCACAACTTCGCTAATAACATCCATTCTTACAATGTCAAGGAATATAACCAGCATTTAAAAGGCTTTCATATTTATTTTTTGTTTGTTTGTTTTTATTATTGTTTTTGTTACAGTCATTATAAAATATGAACAACTGAGGTATGTACGAAGCCCCGTATAATAAACAAAAAATATTGGAACGGTTCTAGTTGCTTCGGCTCCTCTAATTGGTCAATCGATATAGCACGCTTTTAAGCTTGTTGTGTGGTGTATGCTGGTTGTTCCGATGCTAAAATAACGAGCATCATGCTCGTTGAACAATGATGCTAATCTTACGAGCATGATGCTCAGTGAACAGTCTGCCGACCCAGCATGATGCTCATCTTAAGAGCATGATACTAACGTTTAAACCATGATGCTCAATCAATGAACAAACTGCCGACCCAGCATGATGCTCATTGACCAATCCGCCGGCCCAGCATGATGCTCATCTAACGAGCATGATGCTCAGTGAACAATCTGCCGATCAAGCATGATGCTCATCATACGAGCATGATGCTCAATGAACAAACTGCCGACCAAGCATGATGCTCATTGAACAATCCGCCGACCCAGCATGATACTCGCGTTTTAAGCATGATGCTTACTGGACAATCTGTCGACCCAGCATGATGCTCATCTGACGATCATGATGCTAAATGGGCTATTTGCCGACCCAGCATGATGCTCGCGTTTTAAACATGATGCTCACTGAACAATCTGCCGACCCAGCAATAATGCTCATCTGACGAGCATGATACTCAATGGGCTATCTGCCGACCCAGCATGATTCTCATCTAACGAGCACGATTCTCATTGACCAGTCTGCCGACCCTGCATTGTGCTCATTCCAGCGAGCATCATGCTCAAATGTTTTTGCGCATATTTTATATGTTTTAGCCCGATGCAGCATCATGCTCAACAAATTAAATGCTGACCCAGCATGATGCTTATTGAACAAGTATGATGCTCATTGATCGAGCATGATGCTCGTTAAGCATGATGCTCATTGAACAATCTGCCGACCAAGCATCATGCTCATTTCACTGAGCATCTATTCATATACCAATTTTATAACATTATCTCAAACAATTTTAAGGATCTAGATTTCCGGACAGACAGACGGACGGACGGACAGACGGAGGGCAAACCTAAAGTTCCCTCCGGTGTAGGGGACTAAAATAATATATAGATATATACCATGGTCATTTATATTTTTGGGCAATTCTATAACCTTTCGGCGACTCATCAGCCTTTGGGCAACTCGACAGAAGAAAATGTGACAGTATTTTAGAAAAAAGTGTCCTGAGGAAATTTGAATTTCAAATTAAAAAGGTTA
>CM037791.1:14552938-14602938 GCA_021229015.1 Solen grandis
AGTATTTACCAACATATGTTTACAATAAACACTCATTTACACACAGGGAAGCTGAATTTAAATTAAAAAAAATTCACTAAGTCAAAGCTAACAAGAAATAAACTATGCAACTAGTATTAAACCTGACAAGCCTGTCAACCAGTTATAACTAAACAGATGATCACACCTCATACCTTAGTGATCATAAGGTAAAATTGTTTTCACTCTGATCTGGTGATTGTGGTGCATCTTAGTGGTACAGGGTTAACAAAGTGTTCATTACAAAGAGCAGTGTAATAAAACACAGATGGTTCCTCTTGCATCACGATCCCTGGGATATGCACCCTGCCTGTTACATGCACATTGTTATCTGTCTGGCTTAAAACCACAGCCAGTTTCCCAGCATCCCAACTGACAGTCATTCACAGAGACACGGTTACATCATGCAATATGGCCCACCATGATTATCAAGTTATCTTGGTTATTATTTTGATTTACAACAGAGCAATTTGCCCGCCATATGCGCATCACATGATCAACTCCCTGAGTAAGAATTACGAGAATGACTAACCAAAAGAATGGGACAATTTATTGATAACGCCCGGAGTATGCATGACTACATTTTGGAGATTAAGAATGTGCAATGGCTTGCATTAAGTCAGTCTGGCAGTACTTGCTTTTTGTGTCTTTGTACGAAACAATATCCACATTAAAACAAGACTAATATAATTAATATTGCAAATTTGCATTGTAACTGAATTAAGAGATCATAATCGTTGAAGCAGAAATTTGAGGTTTACTCTATAATAAAAATAGGACATTTCTGTAGCAAACATCCTATAACAATTATCTGAAACATTTTCTAATAACTACATTTCTTCTGGTGTTTTGGTGTTTTTACCTGTGTGAATCACCTGAATAGATGTATCACTAATTGGCCCACTGGTTTCTTATGTACATGTTCAGGTATAGTGTGTATATACTACATACACACCAATGATATGACCCACTTTTAATTCTGCCTGACAGCAACTGATGTATTATGCCATACCAGAGAAATAATTCATAATCAATAATCAGCATTTATTGGAAACACCAGGTCAGTACCACAAGATAACGTACTGGTGATCAATTGATCCATACCTTTACATCATACAATTAATGCCGAGATGAAATTTACACTGAACAACACCATGAATGATCTCAATAAAGAAATGTACTAACTGATCTCACATTTCTGTATGCACATTTTGTGCTGTGATAATACTGATTGAAGAATTTCCTTTCTAACCATTGTTGTTGACTTGAATATATCTATTTCAATGAACTATTATTAAAGCATCAATTGTACATGAAAATAGAAAACATAGTCAAGATACACTGTTCTCTTCTGAGTGATTTTGTGTAAGGGTATGATTTGATTTATGTTCAGATAATTATCAACAAATGCTAAGACTTTAAGACAACACCACTTCTTTATATCTCTACACAGTCTACTGACTACAGATATAAAGGAACATATACAGCAAACTAATGTTAAAAAGAAAAAGTTCATTCAATCATCTGGAAAATTTAAGAAAGGTTTATTCCAGACCAGTTCAGTTCATCAGTACCATGAATGCTCTTTTCTTCATTTAGAAAGAACTTGCATTATATTTTTTATGTAAGGAAATGTCATTTAAATGGGTTAAAGGTATTCAAATTACATGTCAAATTATGCTAATATTTACCAGAAAGCAGCTTATATTCTTTTGGTAATATTGACTAGTCACTTAAGATTTTTTTTATTTAACTATAAAGAAAATGTACACAACATTCTTTTGACAGCAGTGAATATCAACACTATTATTCATCTATATGGTTAACTTACCACTACAAAAACGGCATTTTACATTTCTATTTCTGGTCTATTAGAAATCTGGGACAGATCATATTCCAAGTAATCATACATGCCATATTTTCAGTATGTCTCCCAGGGAGGTTTTGATATTTTCACAGGGAGATTTGGGGTCCAGCCAGGGAGATTTTATGACATATATCGAAGAGACGTTCTTAATAAAAAATATAAAAAAAATACACATTTGATTACCCCTTCATTAAATTCATTAACAGATTATATTATATACTGTTTATTGCATTTAATGAAAATACCATATGAAATTTATATGTAAAAAAAAATACAAAATTTATTAATAAATCTAATTCAAATAGAAACTTAACTTTCCACAAGCACTGTTTTGCATTAAATGCAACACTAACTTGTAACAAATTGGAGAACATGCCATTTACATTAAACACATTTAAATTGATATACAGTATCTTTGATTTATTGAATGATTTCTGATCATAAGGTTTTAATTAATGGGGATGAATAAAGATAAAAAGTTAGATCATATTTAATAATACTTTCACCTTCCGTCTGTGTATTCTTTTTTTCTGAATTAAATTGCTTTTAGCTAAAATATTATTTAGCTTAAATATTTATCGTGTACGGTATGGTGGTATGAAGTGGTTACCCAACTCTTCCGATCATGACATCTCATTATAGTAAATTACTCAGCAGACGATATAACTTGTTTATCAAGTCATTTTCGGTGTGAAAATTGCAATTCATTTGCAATTTATCGCTAGCTGAGGTGTACTTTCTATGATGTGTCAATATGATGAGTTTTATTAAGATTTAAATGATTGGTAAACAGTTGATCTAATTATCATTTATTGTTTACACTTCCGGTAATTAAGGATTAGCTATTTTCCGGGACCTTTTTTTATCCATGATAAGATTTACGTCTTTATTACAGTGTACCATCCTAACCTTACTCATTCTAGCTTTAGTATTGCCTTGATAGCTGCTAATTACCCGACGATAATTGTTTCAACTGATAGAGTGTCCAATCTGCTACCTGTCTGAATTATGCAATTTGATTGGATAAGGACGATCACACATAGCTTGTGGCTGTGTACAGCACACTGTTCAGGATTGATACTAACACATGTTCTTACGTAATCTTCCTAATGCTGTATCATAGCTCGGTAATAAAATGGATTATACTGAGTTCAAAGGGAAACCAGTTTGATTTAAGTCAGACCGGGAGATTTTCACCTCCCGGCGGGAGATCGGGAGACAAGTCGAAATACCGGGAGATTTAATCTCCCGCCGGGAGATATGGCATGTATGAGTAATTCTCAGTCAAAATCATTTCTATATATTTACTGATCTTATATCAAACATCAAAAATATTGACAAGAGCAAACAGTTTAGTTCACATGCAGTTCTCCAACAGGCAGCAGGGGCTTACAAATATAGCAAAAAGTTTGGTTCTTAGGATTTAACTTGCTTAACCTAAAATCACACTATCCCAGATTTATAATATATATATTTTCACCTAAGACCATTTTAATCTTGATCACCTAATATCTTAGAAATCCATATTGTGCTCCTGTATGTCATCCTCATCCTGTTTAACCCTTTCCCTCATAGAGGAAACCATGAAAAGACCTATGCGAACAACATAAAACCAGATCAGCCTGCAAGTAACTCGCAGGCTGATCAGGTTTTATGCTGTTCGCTGCTCCTCAGTGGTCTGGTAATGAGGATTTTGTAATTAAATTTGGTAAGGTTTAACTGTGGTTTTCTGCAGATCAGGCTTTATGTGGTACCTATTGAGTGCGTCAAAATGAGTCTATATGAGGGAAAGGGTTAAGTCTCAGTAATTACATATTTCTGATGTGCTGTTAAATAAAAACGCAGATCTGTTTAATCTTTTTGTTTAAGTCCTAGATAATTAAAGAAAAACTTTAAAAAAAAAGAGAAGAAATTGATAACTGCCATGAAACAACAAAGCTGAAAAAAGTGTATATAGTAATTCTAAATGACCTAAATACACAACTAAAACTAACAAAATACAAAATTATTTTCAAATGGATGGGGCAACAAAACTGGTATTAATGTATGGTTTTTTTTTAAGGTTAAGGTAAATTGCATCAATGCATTGGGGTCCTGGACACATTTTCCATCCTTCACATGATCAATAATTCCGTGAATGTTGAGTACTCAGTCATAAAAAAAAGGATGAAATATTGAAATTTTTCAATGAAAATCAAAATGATGGTGTATTTACTTTCTAAAAAAAGTTTTATCTGTCCTATCATAAGCTATATGTAAGAATAATGAATGTAGAAGCTTTCTGCTTAATTAGTATAGTATTTTATACATTGAAATAGATAATGATAAATAACTTAGCATCCATGGAATGCAAATAATTAATTCATCTGCATCATAAATATAAAGCTGGCTCCATGACAAGGGAAAAAGTGTTGTATATACCTCTTCTACATACAATTATTACTACCAGATCCTTGGAGTACATAACGACTAAGTGATTTCCATCAGGTGCCAAACACAACAAAGCAAATTCCATCTGTCAGGACCTTTAGTTACATGAAATGGATATTCCACATCATTGCTACAGAACCCAGCTCCATGGAAGTACAAGTGCCATGCTCTTGTAAGTTAAAAGCCAACATAGTTCATGTATTGTAACCAGTGCAAGTCTGGGTGGGAGAAAGTCCTTACCAGTACCCAAGGCATGTTTCTATACTTAAGTTTAACATTTCCTACTTGGGTATCACATTTATGCATTTTAAGTTTTTAAAGTTATCAATTTAGGAAGTCAATATCTTTTAAGTGCCACATTAATCAGACCAATATACGAGCAGTATCAGACTTATACATCATTCTGAAGGCCCTTGGTTGACTTATAATTTCATTTCATATGACATCATACTGTGGGGAAATGGGCAAGCAAAACATCCTATTACTGCAGCCATTGAATAAAATGTTGACCAATGCAAATGTGCCATATGAATGAAAAACTCTTTGGTGTGTAGGCTTGAATGTCATTTAAACTAATTAAAAGATTGCTGTAAACAGCTGTATAAAACAATCTATTAGTGATTGCTTAAAAAAAGTGATGACACAATGAAAATGCTTACTTTGACACACCGTAAAAAAAAAATAAATACATGTGTAAAATCCTAACAATGAGATTATTAAGCAAACTTTTTTTACCAAACTTAATTTTAATTGTAAATAGCCTGTATGATAATAACACATCAACTTATGTTAAATTATCAAGTAATATACACAACCACAAATTTTTAAAACATGGCATAGTGTTTTACATGTATTGCATATTTAAGTAGGAACACAGTTTAATTATCAAACTGAATATTTTCTTAAAGTATTCATAAGAAGTGACATGTTGTCATTCTAATCTCTAATGAGATCTGCTCAGGTTATATTTTTCGTATTTGCCTCAACTGAGGGGGCCAATACAAAATTATAATAATCGGAGCAGACCTCAGTAAAGATTTGCTGTCATTCTTTTCCACACTTTCAATGAAAATCATTTTGTAAATTTGAAACTAATATCAATACCCAAGTTAAAGACTTTGTTTCCTAAGTGTAAATAATCATCCCTTTTTCTATAAACTTTAACAATTTAGCTCCCAATAATCGCCCCTCAATTATTTCAGCTTTTTCAGGCATGTCAACCATCACAAAGCTATTGTAATTTAAGATGAAAATAAAATGTATAGATTTACAATAAATACAGTTTGCGAACATGTATATAACTTTATCATTTAGCTATTTCAAGAGCTACGTTAAAAAAGTGGGTGGGGGAAAATGTGTACCCTGGCAATAGTAATCGGGCTGCTAAAATCTTTTCCTCCTTGCATTCGAAATCCCCATGGTGTCCCGGAATCCTGACGTTCTAACTTCGCCTCCAAAGTCAAAACAGACATTTTGACTTCGTTGGTTAAATCCTAACAATATCCCACTCAAGTATAAAGTGTTATTAACAAAACTTATTTCCTGTTTTCAGCTGTCAAATTTTGCACACGACACGAAATCTTTCACCTCATCCGCGTCAGACAGCGGACCGAAACTGAAAGCGTCTGAAAATCCCGGATTGGTAGAGGCAAATACAATATTTTATGTGAGATATCGGTATCGTCAAATTGAAATTGCAATTAGTCTTATTTTCTTTCCAACTAATGTTATTCGCGAATTCTTACCTTTCAGTTTATTATTTTTTATTTCAATTTCATTTTGAATACTGTTTAGATGATATATTACGTATGACATATTTATATTGGGTCGAATAGAATATGAACATATCAAAACAGGTGAAGTTTTATTTCATGTTGTTAAAACTGTATTTCAAATATGATGATATTATATTTCATGTTATTGTTTAAACAATAATTATGCAGAAATAATAAAAATAGCAAGTTTGCACAGACAGACGACTATAATATCGATGACATTTGTGTTTATATTACCTTTTGTTTGATGCTTTAACACTTCCGGTTTAAATTTTGGCAGTAATAGCTAACACGTGAGTTAAAATAAACGAATAATACAGCATTTTTAGTTTGGTTCCAGACCGTAACAACCTTTCAGAATGGCGGAGTATATCGAACAAAGTGTGGAGGAAATGCTCCCAGAGCTCGAACAAATGGAAAGAGTCGGTTTATTCAACAGTAAAGAAATCAGGTAAACCTTCAAAACTGAGGGTTTCAAGAAAAGTTTATTTTGACAGTTGTTTTAGAATCGTTTATTCAAACAAATTCAGTTTTCGAATCATGATACTACCAGATATAATGAAAACAATTAACGTCTGCAGCAGAAATTTTGTAAATATGAAACTTGCCTAGAATTACACATGTATTTATATTCACAAGAAACACTTTAAAAACATGATGATTGCAAGGAATTTGGTCAAAACAACCAGGAAAATTAATGAAAGATGTGAACCAGGATAATATGAGTCTTTTATTTTGACCATGCTCGTATATTCAATATGCTGAATGTGAACAGTAAATGGAAGAAAAATAAGACAATGTGAACTGTTTGTGGCCCACAAGATGATGTGAACCTTACAAAGTTACATAGCAATTCTCAAAACAATAATAAACATATATACGACCTTCCTATGGTACTGCGGGTTCAACAACACCTCTGTGTTACATTTTTTTTCTGTGACTTTGCATAAAAGCGACACCTGTCAGTGTCAGTGATAGTGTTTTTACAACTGTCACTCTAAATTTCAATGCATTCGCCTTTTCAGTTATTTCTGTATGAAATGAATACATTCTTGGTAAAAAAAAAAATTTAATGGGTTTTTATTAGAATTGTCATATTTTAGTACCATTTAGATACTTGTAGATATGTTCAGTAATGATTGAACAGCATCTATTTACCTGTAGGATGATTTTGGGCTCTATTGGAAGGACTGAGTCCTATTAAAGCCCATCAACATTTTGTCTTCTTTTTTCCGTCTTCATAACTTGTCTCCAAAGTTACAGTGCTAAATATGGTGCTAAATATGGGGACAGATATTTAGGGTATTTTGTTACTTGCATTGCTGTCCTTTAAAGCACCTTATTATACTATATTAACACTTGTAAACTAGATTTGCTTCCTGCCAGAAATTATCAATTCGTATTTTAAAGATTTCAACGTTCTCAGTGTCTACAGCATGCTGTGGAAGATTATTCCATTCTTTTATTATTCTTAATAAGAATTGGTTTAAACCAAATGTTGTTCTTGACTTAGGCATGTCTAATTTCAGTTTTTGTCCTCTTGTAGATGAAGAGAAATAGAAAAACTGCAATCATCAATGTTCTTCACTATTTTAAAAGTCTGAATAATATCATTTCTGAGTCTACGGTGTGCAAGTGAAGGAAGCTTTAGCTACCTTAGACGTTCAATGTAACTTAATCCCTTTAACTCAGGTACCAGTTTTGTTGCTCTTGCTTGAAGCATTTCAAGACTGTCAATATCCTTTTGTAAATATGGAGACCATAAAACACCAGCAAATTCCACATGAGGACATACTATAGCCGTGTATAACTTAACAAATGCAAACTTACCCATATGATTAAAAGATTTACCAGTCAATGCTAGTAAACTGTTCGCTTTGTTAATCTTTGCTGATATGTATTTACTAAATTTCAAACTTTTTTCAAAAGTAATTCCTAGATCACACTCCTCATCTGCATCTTTCAAAAATGTCCCATTCATACTGTACTGTCCACAGGGGTTTCTATGACCATAATGCATAACCTTACATTTGTCAACATTAAATTTTAGTCCCATTTTCTGGCCCAATCTGAGATAAGACTCCAAATCAGCCTGTAATTTGTTTGAATCACCCGTCGTTGCATATATCTTTGTATCATCCGCAAATATCTTTATACTACTACTAGATAAAACATGTTCTGTTATGTCATTAACATATATAATGGATAAAATAGGACCAAGAACACTACCTTGGGGTACTCCACTATCCACTCCTTTCCATTCTGAAGCATTGCCATTTATTGAAACACATTAACTTCTATTACATAAAAAGTCTTTGATCTATGCCAAAACATTGCCCCCAATCCCCAAAAAAGACACTTTCTTTATATATCTACTGGAATAACTTTTCAAGACTTATACAAGAGTACAATAGACAGTTTAAGAGTTTGTCATATGTTTTACGATATTTAGCACATCAAACCATACATAATTTTCATTTTTGAGTTTACCGTAGTACCGAATAGGCATTAACCCAAAATATCCACAATTGTAAATAGGTCAAATAAGTGTTTACAGTTAGATTTGTCTCAATAAATTTTGGACAAATTTCATTGGAAGGGGATCATTTGTCATTAAAAAAAATGAAATTTCATTAGCTTTTATTTAACATTAAGTACAACAGTACTGTAGATTTACCTTGGGCTATTTATGCATTTATATTAAACATATCCTTTTATGTTTTGGGGTATGTCTTGTGATATTTGTTGTGTTTGCTTTGCATTTAATTCAATTACATTAAAAAGCAGTTAGAGGTTGCACAGCGTTTTACAAATACTCCAAAAGTATTTGTACTACAGACTCTATACTTCATGGATGTATTATTCAGGACATGAACTTGCGCACCTGGGTATTTTCATCAAACCACTGCTGAAGTTGACAGAGTTATGGGCCTTTGTTTTTGAAAAACATGGAATTTTATGCTTGTGATGCACATAACTCTGAAAGTATTTGTACTACAGACTTGAAACTTCATGGATATATTAATCAGGACATGAACTTGCGCACCTGGGTATTTTTATCGAACCTTCGTTACAGTTGACAGAGTAATGGGCCTTTGTTTTGGGAAAATATGGAATTTTATGCTTGTGACACACATAACTCTGAAAGTATTTGTACTACAGACTTGAAACTTCATGGATAATCAGATATCATATATTATCAAGACATGAACTTGTGCACCTGGGTTTTTTTATGCCCCCTATCAAAAAAGTGAGGCACATAAATTTGCCTTTGTCTGTCCATCAATCCCAAATCTGTGACACAGGTAACTCTGAAGGTATTTATGCTACAGACTTTAATTTTCTTGGATATATTAATCAGACATGACTGATGCTCCTGGGTGTTAACTTTTGTTTTGGAAAATGCCATGGTTGCGGGCATCTGTGTCCTCTGGACACATTTCTAGTTGTTTTATTTATTTATTTTTGCCAGAAAATCATAGTTAACCACTGGATTTTAATGCTTATCACTTTACTAAACAAAGTGGTTAACATCGTATCATTAATAAGGGGGCTCACATCATCTCACAATGGTTCACATTGTCCAGGGTACACATTGATTATGATTCACATTGGCTGTGCTTCACATCGGCTGTAATTCCAAAATTATATTAATACTTGAATAATACCGTCCCCGGTGGCTAAGAAGTTAGAGCGTCCATCTTGGGAGCGGGAGGTCGTGGGTTCGATCCCGGCTGCAACATACCAAAGTCGTAAAAAATGGTACTGTTATAGCTCCCTTGCTTGGCGCTCAGCATATAAAGGTAGTTGGCAGGAATGGTTTGCTCGGTGTCAGGATAAGGTGACGCCAGGGTGTGGTATCATGCCATGTCTACGGTGTGATACTGCATGAGCACACTATTTTATTCAAGTAGACATCGTCTCCAAATGACTTGAAATTACTGTTTTATTATAACCATACAAACAACTTAATAGAGAGTATAATAAGACTTAGAGAAAACATTATTATAAGTCCAACTTTTTTCTTAATTGAAAATACCTGTGTAGAGCTGTTTAACTTGAATTTATTTATTGAGTGAACATCAGTTTCAGTGTTTATACGGGGTCAAGGGGTTGAGCAACTTAAATGTTGGGAATTTGAGTTGGGGGATTTCGACACTTTTGAAAGATCGACCAACAACACTGCTATTGTTATTTTTTTATATAAGTGAAATACTTTAACTATCTAAGAAATAGCATTATATTACTACATGCAGTTTTCAATTTCTTAATTATATCTCCCCCTATATTTATATGGGGGAGACATATTGTTTTTGTCAGGGTTGTCTGTCTTTCACACTTTTTGTCTGGAGCATAACTCAAAAAGTATCAAAGTATTTATCTTGAAACTTCACAGGTGGATAGATCTCATGGCAGGTAAGTATCATGCACAAGAACTGTAACTTTTTTGTCAAGAGCATTACTCATACGCTTTGAGACATATAACCTTGAAACTTCACACGTGGATAGACCTCACAAAGGAGAATTTCAGTGCACAAGAACTTTAATTCTGCAAATCATATTTTTGGAGTTTTTTCCTGTTGTTTAATTTCAAATTCAGTTAAATTTTGTCCAGAGCATAACTCGTGCACTATGAGACATATAACCTTGAAACTTCATAGGCGGGTAGACATTATGGACGAGAATTGCAATACACAAGAGTATAATCCATTTCCAAGGTTTCGTATTGGAGTTTTTCCCCTTTTATGCAATGTTGTATTCTTATTCCTGTTCAACTCCTGCTATTGAAATTAAATTTCATTAATGGAAAGAAATTGATGAGAAGAGGTCTCACACACAAGGTCCATAACTCTGGGCAGAGCTTGATCAATATGGTCAGCCCTTTAACTTAAGCTATTTGCATAATTATGTCACTGTGTGCCTTACTGTATGTGTGTGTGTGAGGGGAAGGGGGGTGGGGGAGATATCAGTTTTCTATGAAAACAAATCTCTAGTTGATTATTCCTTTTTTACAGACAAATGATAAAGAAAAGAACAGTATATGAGTACAAACTCAGAAGGAGAACCAAAGTAAAGGATGATTACCTACAATATATTCAGGTAAGTTGTCTTTGAAAGAAGACTTTATATTGAGGTTATTAAACTTATTATACTCCTGTTTAATTAATGAAGTGGGTTCTAGGCCAAAATCATACATTATGCTTCATATTGGCTGTCACGTCACATAACACCTCCTCTTGCAAGAAACTAATGATACCTTAGTGAAACTTGCGTCATTTTTCACTTGACAAGGGTTACTTTTGATTGTGTTTTGAATTGATCAAGATCACTGGTACAGAGATAGAAAACTGACACTAATAACTACATAATTATATAAATTTGTGTTCTGAATAAGGATAAAGTGGTACCACAGAGTGTTACTTGTAATCGCTTTCATTGATAAAATATTCCTTTTTATGCCTCCGGATTGATAGATCGGGGCATATTGTTTTTGGTCTGTCTCTTTGTTTGTCACAGAACCTTGTCCTTCTGTCTACAGCCTCCAAACTTCACAGATGCATACACCTTGATAACCAGGTGACCTTGACCTTCAGATGACCTTGACCCTCAAAGTCTAAGCCCTCCTCCCCCCCCCCATCTCTGGGGGCATTGCGTTTATTTGTACAGCTTGTCAACGGAAGTGTTTCTTGCATTTGTATAAAAATTTAGAGAGTTTCCTGGAAAAATACTTCAGACCCTTTTTCAAGGTCCAACACTAACTTTAAAACAAAGATGGTCTGCAGAACCAATAACATGAAATACCAATGGGTCCTACACAACTTCATCTGGCCCTACACATTTTTGCAAAAAATAATCAAAGCAATCATGTTTCAACATGGGCCAATGAGAACAAAATACAACCTTCTAGAAATTCATTTTTGTGTGGGTAGGGTCTGGAATCATCATTAGAGTCTACTGTTTTCAAGATGATGCAACCAAAACATTCAAAATATATATGCAGTGTACTTAAGATATTTCCCCGTATTGGGACATATGGTATAAGGGCAGATCACCACTCAAGAGACTAGCTCATGTTTCCACATGATGGAATCTCAGCAAAAATTGGTCGATTTTAGATGTTGGAAGTATGTTTCACATCACATAATTTGTGATGAACTGATAATTATTATCAGTCAAATGGACCGATTGAAATGACAAGTCCATTTAGAAATAAGTTGGTCAAGCATGAACAAGCAGGCTTTTGGCAGTGTCAAACCGTACCGTTGTTGCAACATTTCATTAACCTGAATTTGCTATAAATGAATTGTGCATTTGCAGGGCTCTTCCTTCTAAGAGTCAGGGTTTGGACCCTTGAAATCTCCGAATTGGTGCCTTTGGAATTTTAATTAATTACCAGCGGTCAAATTTTCTTTAAAATAAGAAGGAAATAATCCACAAGTTCCTCAAAATATTGTTCTTTTTAGCTCACCTGAGCACAACGTGCTCAAGGGTGAGCTTTTGTGATGGCCCTTCGTCCGTCGTCCATCGTGCGTCGTCAACAATTTGGCTTGTTAACACTCTAGAGGCCATATATTTAGGCCAATCTTCATGAAACGTGGTCAGAATGTTTGTCTCCATAAAATCTTGGACAAGTTCGAAATTGGGTCATGAGGGGTCAAAAAGTAGGTCACGAGGTCAAGTCTTATAAAAACCTTGTTTTAGAGGCCACATTTTTGGCCAAATCTTCATGAAACTTGGTCAGAATGTTTGTCTCCATAAAATCTTGGACAAGTTCGAATTTGGGTCATGTGGGGTCAAAAAGTAGGTCACGAGGTCAAATCTTAGAAAAACCTTGTTAACACTCTAGAGGCCACATTTTTTGCCATATCTTCATGAAACTTGGTCAGAATGTCTGTTTTCATAAAATCTTGGACAAGTTCAAAAATGGGTCATGTGGGGTCAAAAAGTAGGTCAATATGAAAAATCCAACATATGTTGCTCATTTATAATCAGGTGAGCGATTCAGGGCCATCATGGCCCTCTTGTTGCAATTTGGAATATTTTGACACTTGAGTTTCACTGACTATGGTGATCCCTGATACCCTTAAACATGTATTCATTTATGATCTTTTGCGTATACATGTAATGCTTAATCATGATCAGAGAACTTACTATCAATTAATTACAGTAATTTGTTTTGTTTTCTCTGAATTTCAGTATGAAACTAACCTTTTGGCATTGGTTAAGAAAAGACGAGAGGTAAGAAGCCGTTCCATATTTGCAACCAAGCAATAAAAGCAGTTAAAATAATTATTTTTTCAAGTCATTCAAATTGCAATACTATTATTCAATGAGTATAAGTTGTGTTTAAAAAGAAAAAATGAATTCCTGAAAATAAATAAATTCATTTTCCATTTAATAAAAAATGTCCCTCATTTTAGAATTATTCAAATAGACAAGTATAGCATTTTTTCTCTAATGTTAACAAAACAGGTATATTGTAACAATGATATGGATTTTAATAAAAGAAATGGCAAATTTTCTTTTCTAGAGAACCGGTTACAACTTCAAAAAGCATGAGATTGATTCTGCAATTATTCAAAGAATACATCGACTGTATAAGGTTAGTCATACTTATATTTATCAATCTCTCATTTCTTGGCTCATTGTGATGTTGAGTTTATTGGAGTTAACTCATTATATGTATGCTGTTGAGCTTATCGGAGTAAACTCTTTTCTAGTATGCTTTTGAGCTTATTGGAGTTAACTTATTACAAGTATGCTGTTGAGTTTATTGGAGTTAACTCAATATATGTATGCTGTTGAGTTTATTGGGTATGCTTTGGTTTATTGGAGTTAACTAATATGTATGCTGTTGAGCTTATCGGAGTAAACTCTTTTCTAGTATGCTTTTGAGCTTATTGGAGTTAACTTATTACAAGTATGCTGTTGAGTTTATTGAAGTTAACTCATTATATGTATGCTGTTGAGTTTATTGGAGTAAAGTGAAATAAATGTGAGTTAAAAATATATACACAACTAACATTTGATCACCATTTACTATAATTCAATCAATTTCATATATACAGTGAAACCTCATTAGTCCGGACACTTTTTTTTCCTTAAAATCAATCCATATTTTTCTTTTTTTTTCTTTTTTCACTTTTATTTTACCTGTGTGTGTGTGTGTGTTTTTATGTTTGTTTTCCATTAATAATAATTATATATATGGATTTAATTATTTTAGCCAAAACAGTCACAAACAAATGAATATTAAATGTACGCACTGAAAACAAAACATATGAACAAAAGACGATCTTAAGGATGGTTGGCTTTCTGTCTCTTTTTACAGCATACATCTGCAGCTGTGAATAAATTTTACCTTCTTCATTCGCTAGTTATATATGTAGCTTGCGGCTATACCAGCCCTTAATTGCCCCCTGTTCTCTGGACTGATTAGTGTGAAGCGCTCGCGGCTATGTGTAAACAATCTGCAGGTGACACTTCTATAACAGTCACGCGCAAAGAGTAGTCCGAATGATGTCTTAAAAATAGTAGGTGGGAAATCCAGTCTGAACTGGTACCCGGATTATCGAGTCATTTTAAATAGCAAATGGAAGATTTTTCCTATTATCAATCATTTTTACGTTGTGGAAATCCGTTCCAAGAGAAAAGTGTCCGGATGGCGAGGTTTCCGGAATAATGGAGCCCGGACTAACGAGGTTTCACTGTACATGTAATTTGCATTGATTATCTTTTAAAATAAGAACATAAGAGGCACGTTCAGTAACATGCCTAGTGCAATGTTCAGTAGATACATGGTGAAATGTTTAAAATTGTTACAGAATTGTACTGAACTTTTGAATCGTTTTTTTATAGGGGCAAAAATAAAAGCCAGCTGTCTGTAAAACACATCGTTAAATTATGCTTGCAAACTTATATTCATTTACTAGACTTGAATGTGATTTCATGCCACATATCTATGTTACTTGAATGTAATATTATGCCACATTTATGTTACTTAAATGTGATACTATGCCACATGTCTATGTTTCTTATATATGATGCTATGCCACATGTCTATGTTTCTTATATGTGATACTATGCCACATGTCTATGTTTCTTATATATGATACTATGCCACATGTCTATGTTTCTTATATGTGATACTATGCCACATGTCTATGTTTCTTATATTTGGTACTATGCCACATGTCTATGTTACTTATATGTGATACTTTGCCACATGTCTATGTTACTTATATGTGATACTGTGCCACATGTCTATGTTACTTATATGTGATACTATGCCACATGTCTATGTTACTTATATGTGATACTGTGCCACATGTCTATGTTACTTATATGTGATACTGTGCCACATGTCTATGTTACTTATATATGATACTATGCCACATGTCTATGTTACTTATATGTGATACTGTGCCACATGTCTATGTTACTTATATGTGATACTGTGCCACATGTCAATGTTACTTATATGTGATACTATGCCTCATGTCTATGTTACTTATATGTGATACTATGCCTCATGTCTATGTTACTTATATGTGATACTATGCCACGTGTCTATGTTACTTATATGTGATACTTTGCCACATGTCTATGTTTCTTATATATGATACTTTGCCACATGTCTATGTTTCTTATATATGATACTATGCCACATGTCTATGTTTCTTATATATGATACTATGCCACATGTCTATGTTTCTTATATATGATACTATGCCACATGTCTATGTTTCTTATATATGATACTATGCCACATGTCTATGTTACTTATATGTGATACTATGCCACATGTCTATGTTACTTATATATGATACTATGCCACATGTCTATGTTTCTTATATATGATACTATGCCACATGTCTATGTTTCTTATATATGATACTATGCCACATGTCTATGTTTCTTATATATGATACTATGCCACATGTCTATGTTATTTATATGTGATACTATGCCTCATGTCTATGTTACTTATATGTGATACTGTGCCTCATGTCTATGTTACTTATATGTGATACTATGCCACATGTCTTTGTTACTTTTATGTGATACTATGCCACATGTCTATGTTACTTATATGTGATACTATGCCACATGTCTTTGTTACTTATATGTGATACTATGCCACATGTCTATGTTACTTATATATGATACTATGCCACATGTCTGTGTTTCTTATATATGATACTATGCCACATGTCTATGTTACTTAAATGTGATACTATGCCACATGTCTATGTTACTTATATGTGATACTGTGCCACATGTCTGTTACTTATATGTGATACTGTTCCACATGTCTATGTTACATATATGTGATACTGTGCCACATGTCTGTTACTTATATGTGATACTGTGCCACATGTCTATGTTACTTATATGTGATACTATGCCACATGTCTATGTTACTTATATGTGATACTGTGCCACATGTCTATGTTACTTATATGTGATACTGTGCCACATGTCTATGTTACTTATATGTGATACTGTGCCACATGTCTATGTTACTTATATGTGATACTATGCCACATGTCTTTGTTACTTAAATGTGATACTATGCCACATGTCTTTGTTTTTAGCTCACCTGAGCACAAAGTGCTCAAGGTGAGCTTTTGTGATCACCCATCGTCCGACTTCCGCTGGACAGAATTTTAATGAAACTTGGCAGGAATGTTCCTTGGGTGAGGCTCTACAAAAGTTGCTAAAATAAAGTTGATCAATGAAGAACTCTGGTAGCCATGGCTACAAAAAGAAAAATGATTTGAAAACTTTAAAAATCATCTCCTTCAAAACTACTGGCCAGATTTCAAAATTATTTGGTACAGATGTTCCTTGGATCAACCTCTACCAAAGTTGCTAAAATTATTCCGATCCGTAAAAAAACATGGCCGCCAGGGGCGGGGCTTATTTGCCTTATATGTATATAGAGAAACCTTTAAACAACATCTCCTCTGAAACCACTGGACAGAATTTGATTAAACTTGGCAGGGATGATCCTTGGGTCAAGCTTCACAAAAGTTGCTAAAATAAACTTGATCCATGTAGAACTCTGGTTGCTATGGCAAAAAAAAAAAAAAAAAATGAAAACTTTAAAAATCATCTTCTTCAAAACTACTGGCCAGATTTTAAAATAAAATGGTACAGATGTTCCTTGGGTCAACCTCTACCAAAGTTGCTAAAATTATTCCGATCCGTAAAAAACATGGCCGCCAGGGGCGGGGCTTATTTGCCTTATATGTATATAGAGAAACCTTTAAACAACATCTCCTCTGAAACCACTGGACATAATTTGATTAAACTTGGCAGGGATGATCCTTGGGTCAAGCTTCACAAAATTTGCTAAAATAAACTTGATCCATATAGAACTCTGGTTGCCATGGCAACAAAAAGAAAAAAAATATGAAAACTTTAAAAATCATCTTCTTCAAAACTACTGGCCAGATTTTAAAATAAAATGGTACAGATGTTCCTTGGGTCAACCTCTACCAAAGTTGCTAAAATTATTCCGATCCGTAAAAAACATGGCCGCCAGGGGCGGGGCTTATTTGCCTTATATGTATATAGAGAAACCTTTAAACAACATCTCCTCTGAAACCACTGGACATAATTTGATTAAACTTGGCAGGGATGATCCTTGGGTCAAGCTTCACAAAATTTGCTAAAATAAACTTGATCCATATAGAACTCTGGTTGCCATGGCAACAAAAAAGAAAAAAAATATGAAAACTTTAAAAATCATCTTCTTCAAAACTACTGGCCAGATTTTAAAATAAAATGGTACAGATGTTCCTTGGGTCAACCTCTACCAAAGTTGCTAAAATTATTCCGATCCGTAAAAAACATGGCCGCCAGGGGCGGGGCTTATTTGCCTTATATGTATATAGAGAAACCTTTAAACAACATCTTCTCTGAAACCACTGGACAGAATTTGATTAAACTTGGCAGAGATGATCCTTGGGTCAAGCTTCACAAAAGTTGCTAAAATAAACTTGATCCATGTAGAACTTCGGTTGCCATGGCAACAAAAAGAAAAATAATTTGAAAACTTTAAAAATCATCTTCTTCAAAACTACTGGCCAGATTTTAAAATAAATTGGTACAGATGTTCCTTGGGTCAACCTCTACCAAAGTTGCTAAAATTATTCCGATCCGTAAAAAAACATGGCCGCCAGGGGCGGGGCTTATTTGCCTTATATGTATATAGAGAAACCTTTAAACAACATCTCCTCTGAAACCACTGGACAGAATTTGATTAAACTTGGCAGGGATGATCCTTGGGTCAACCTTCACAAAAGTTCCTAAAATAAACTTGATCCATATAGAACTCTGGTTCCCATGGCAACAAAAAGAAAAAAAATATGAAAACTTTAAAAATCATCTTCTTCTAAACTACTGGCCAGATTTTAAAATAAATTGGTACAGATGTTCCTTGGGTCAACCTATTTATCTCAGGTGAGCAATTTAGGGCCATCATGGGCCTCTTGTTTATATATGATACTATGCCACATGCCTATGTTTCTAATATATGATACTGTGCCACATGTCTATGCTTCTTATATATGACACTATGCCACATGTCTATGTTACTTATATGTGATACTGTGCCACATGTCTATGTTACTTATATGTGATACTATGCCACATGTCTTTGTTACTTAAATGTGATACTATGCCACATGTCTATGTTTCTTATATATGATACTATGCCACATGTCTATGTTACTTATATGTGATACTATGCCACATGTCTATGTTACTTATATGTGATACTATGCCACATGTCTATGTTACTTATATGTGATACTATGCCATATGTCTATGTTACTTATATGTGATACTATGCCACATGTCTATGTTTCTTATATATGATACTTTGCCACATGTCTATGTTTCTTATATGTGATACTATGCCACATGTCTATGTTTCTTATATGTGATACTATGCCACATGTCTATGTTTCTTATATATGATACTATGCCACATGTCTTTGCTGGATACTGCAGCATGGCATCACCATATCCATCTCAAGTTCATGTAATTGAATGTCTGAAGTTCATTCCCTGAGACAGTAAATTCATCAAAAACATAAATCCAATTTGAGTGTGGAATTTAAGCAACTTCAGGTACTTTAATGTGTATTCTTTTCCTTTTTCAGTTGGCAGAGTTTCGTTTTCCTGTAAGTATCTTCATTAACAAGACAAAAAAATTAAGAAGTAATAAAAAGAAATAGTCTGAAAATTTTTGTTGCCATTTTAACTTCTGATAGAGATTTGTGTGAAGATGATAATTATAGTTTCAAGTTAATTAGCAAAGCGGCATTACAAAATGATTTTGACTTTTTACATACATATTACAAGTAATTATGATCATTAAAAGTTGACCAACCAAAGAAAGAACACACTTAACTAGTCTGATACATTATCATATACATATATTTGAAATCAGAAATACTGATAACTACTTTTATCAAATATTTTATGATTGTATATTTAAATATTCTGTATTTTTCACTTTTGAAAAGCAGCTTATTGTTTGAGTTTAATTTCTGTAGTTTAAAAATATTGAATATAAAGTTAGACACAAATAAAGATATGACATAAACAGCCATGATAAGTATTACAGTTTCGTAGGGGCCAAGTGGTAAGTCAATCCATTGTGTAAATGGGAGGTCATGGGGTTGATCCCTGGCTGCGACATACAATATTGTTAAAAATGTCAATGGTTCCTGTATCTCTCGTATGCATGGCAGGCCCAGTGTTAAAATAATGTGACCTGTGTATTATGTCATTTGTGTTTCTCATAAAACAGTGCTTATTCTGGCTCATGTAAACAAAGTCTCCATAATTATGGCCTAAATACTGTTAGAGGAATGTGTCCATGATTATGGCCTAAATACTATTAGAGGAATGTCTCAATAATTACGGCCAAAATACTGTAAGAGGAATGTCTCCATGATTATGGCCTAAATACTGTAAGAGGAATGTCTCCATAAATATGGCCTAAAAACTGTTAGGGGAATGTCTCGATAATTATGGCCTAAACACTGTTAGAGGAATGTCTCCATAATTATGGCCTAAA
Organism: Solen grandis; assembly: GCA_021229015.1. Classification (NCBI taxonomy): domain Eukaryota; kingdom Metazoa; phylum Mollusca; class Bivalvia; order Adapedonta; family Solenidae; genus Solen; species Solen grandis. The sequence continues at coordinate 14,573,127 of CM037791.1, forward strand.
TACTGTTAGAGGAATGTCTCCATAATTATGGCCTAAACACTGTTAGAGGAATGTCTCCATAATTATGGCCTAAATACTGTTAGAGGAATGTGTCCATAATTATGGCCTAAATACTGTTAGAGGAATGTCTCCATAATTATGGCCTAAATACTGTTAGGGGAATGTCTCGATAATTATGGCCTTAACACTGTTAGAGGAATGTCTCCATAATTATGGCCTAAATACTGTTAGAGGAATGTCTCCATAAATATGGCCTAAATACTGTAAGAGGAATGTTTCCATAATTATGGCCTAAATACTGTAAGAAGAATGTTGAAACAAAACAAAGAAAAAAAAAAGATGATACCATATCTTTTAAATTTTTTTAAACATTTAATCTCAGTTATAACTTTTATTTTTGTTGCATTATGTTTTTACTTATATTTTACTGCCATTTTTTTCCAGAGTGATCTTAAGTTATGGATGACCAACATTGCGTTTTATCAGAAAAGGGTAAGTTCATGAAGTATACTGTATACATTTTTGGAGTGAAAGTCTGTGTGTTTTAGAAGTAGTCTGGCATAGCTGTCTCAACCACACTTTTGACCTATTTATGAATGATGACACAAGAAAGACCACTAGAATACTTTGAATGATTTTCATTAGTAGAAAATGCCTATAATATTAAGGGAAAAAAAATACATTTTTTTTTTTTTTTTTTTTTTTTTTTTTTTTGCAGTGACAATCAGCTGAAATATATGCTTCCTATTCACAAAATATATTTAATAAAGAGTTCAGATTGAATGACAGTTTCTATGATAAATATATGTTGGTTTTTTTTTAAGTCCCCTACTGGTGTTTACATCTGAGGGGATTATAGGTTTGCCCTCCGTCTGTCTGTCTGTCTGGAAATCTAAATCCCGCGATAAATTTAAAATCGTTTAAGACATTATTTTGAAAGTTGGTATATGAATTGGTGACAGTATGGAGATTCTGCACATCACTTAGTTTTTGTTTTATACCTCCTGAAACGAAATTTGGGAGGGTATGTAGGAGTCACCCGGTGGTCGGTTTGTCGGTCGGTTGGTCGGTCATTCGGTCCAGCGGTACGTTGCATTATTGGAATTCAATACAACTTCATGCAATGATCAAGCACATGGAGAGGAAGTGCAGTGCACAAGAACCATAACTCCATCTTGACTTATTACAGAGTTATTGCCCTTTGTTACTTTTCCTTGTCCGGAGCATAACTTGAAAAGTACAAGTTGGATTTCAAAACAATTTCATACAATGGTCAACCACAATATGAGGAAGTGCAGTGCACAAGAACCATAACTCTATCTAGAGTAATTACAGAGTTATTGCCCTTTGTATTTTTTCCTTGTCCGGAGTATAACTTGTAACCTTGTCCGGAGTATAAGTTGTAAAGTACTGATTGGATTTCAAAACAATTTCATACAATGGTCAAGCACAATGAGAGGAAGTGCAGTGCACAAGAACCATAACTCTATCTAGAGTAATTACAGAGTTATTTCCCTTAGTTACTTTTCCTTGTCCAAGCATAACTTGAAAAGAACTGGTTGGATTCAAAACAATTTCATCAATGTCAACCACAATAGAGGAAGTGCAGTGCACAAGAACCATAACTTTATCTATTGTAATTACAGAGTTATTGCCCTTTGTTACTTTTCCTTGTCCGGAGCTTAACTTTAAAACTACTGGTTAGAATTCAAAACAATTTCATACAATGGTCAAGCACAACCTGTGTAACCCGGCCAAAAATCTGGAAAAAAAACTAATGTAAAAATGTCTTTTTCATACTCTTCTTCTTAATCCTAATAACTTCATCATTTCTAAAGCAGTATTGCGGGGGTATTAATCACATTTAGTGATAGTTCTAGTTTTTCTTGGACCAAAATTCTGGTTGCTATGGTAACAGAAAAATTATGCACCTTACAGACAGGGGACTCACGTGTTTCGTGCAACACCAGTTACTTGTTATTACTTCTCTTAGATGCACATTGTAACCTGATTCAGGTAAATGTTATAAACATCTACAGTATATCATATCTCTTTCACCATCTCTTCATTTGACTCTCTGCCAATTTTGGTGAAGGGACTCTTTACCAACAGAGTTTTTATCTGTGCTTAATTTGACTCCCCAGAATGAAATGAATAACAGAAAAAAAAATTGTACTTCATATCAACATTCTACATTTTCTTTTACTTCAGTCCCCATCAATGCCTCATATCTTTTTGTATCACCTGCTTTAAGCAGAGGTGATGCATAGGGATCACTTTTCAGTTGTCTGTCTGTCCATCACACTTTTTCTGTCACGCTTGTCCGTCACACTTTTTCTGTCTACTTCAACAGGTGACACATGTGTTCCAAAGAACACTCTTGTTTAAAAGATATGTTTTGTTCAAATCTATTTTGGTGGTATTGAGTATTAACATATAACTTCTCGAGTACTAGTATATACTTTTTTTTTTAATATTAGTGCATATGTTTGTTCTTTTTCTTTTCTTTATTTGTGTATAAGTTTAATGGAGTGATAATGTATACTTTTATAAGAACATGTATGTAAAAATAAATAAGGTACTGGTCCTGTAGTCTGCCCCGGAATCGGGAGGTCGTGGGTTCAATCATCGACCACAACATACCAAAGTATCAATGGTACTGGTATAGTTCCCTTCCTCAGGAAATTAGAGTAGTTCTAGGACTGGTTGGCCTGTTGTCAGGATGTGGTATCATGCCACGTGTCTGTAGTGTGATACTGCAGTGTAGCAGTGCTATTTCTGTCTCAAATAATCAAAGTCTGCAAATGACTGAAACACTGTTAATTGGACATAAATTACAGGATTAAGTGTATATTATATTGAAGTGTGTATAATTAAATATTCATTAAAACGGTGAATGCATTGTAAAAAACTGGCAGTGCTATGGTTATCCTTTAACAAGATTATTGAACTAGAAAATTTGTCACTTGGAAGCTAAATTGATGTATAAAGTGGAAGACTTCTTGATTATTTATCTGTATTATGTAACAGCAAACAATTTTCATTTTAACTGTTACATATCCCATTAGTGTTCATACAGTACAATGCCACTATATCGCGGATTGCTATTTGCGTTGACCAATTTATTGCGGTTGATCTATGGACCCCAAAAATATATTTCGTCATTTGCATAGGCTTACCGGAAACTAACTATCTCCTTCTATATCAATATGTATTTAAAAGAGTTTTGCGGTCAGTATTTAAACATTAACAAATTTCCTCATATCAATATATCATAATAAGTACACCTCAGCTTAATTTCAGATAGCGATAAATTGTAATGAAATAGCAATTTTCACACCAACATTGTTTTGATAAACAATGGACGGCATATAATTTATTTTAAATGAGTTATGCTGAAGAGTTATGTAACCACTTCACATCACCATACCATACACACTATTCTCTGCATCTGAATCATCAGCAATTACAGTACAAAAAAAAAAAAAGAAGAAAACCCAGAATCAATGATTATGGAATTATTTAAAATAACTAAACTCTATAAATAAAATAATGTTTATTGCTTTATATTAGGGTTTTTCAAGAATTTACGACTATCACAAAGACACATATAGCATTCTCAAATTCACATTCTCATTCACAAACCAATAGAACGCGGTATTTGGGCTTGGACTTCAATTTCATTGTAGGTTTTATCCACAAATATTAATCCCAACGAAAATTTTCTAGAACATAGATCCATGAATAAATGTCCCTGAAATTCCCTTAGGTACAATTTAATGTCAACAAAAATTAATGATTTTACAGTATTTTGAATTGATAACTCTAGGATGCAAAGCAAAACAAAAACAAGATGAAATTAAAATGCTGTATTTTGTGTTTCCTAGAAAATGGCAACTGCATCATAATGACACAAGTTGGATTGCGTTAGGTGAATACATTGCATTCAAAAACAGATTTAATTAAAATGAAATCCAAGCTAGAGGAATTGAATATAGATGCAGCAGCTGCATGTTAGCTTTGTCAGATGTTGTATTGTTGATTTTTATGTCCCAGAATAGATAGCTCAAGGGGCATATTGTTTTTATACTATCAGTTTGTTTCTATGTCCATCTGTCTGCAGACAACTTTAACCTTGGTCATAACTTGAAACTTTGCGTATGAATAGAATGTGACTAGGTGAAGCACAGTGACCAAGAACCATAACTATATCATTTTTAGCTCACCTGAGCACGTAGTGCTCATGAAAGCATTTAGAATCATCGGCTGTCTGTTGTCCGTTCGTCCTTCACATTTGTTTCAAACAACATCTCTGAAACCACTGGGCCAAATTTGATGAAACTTGCCTGTAGAAGCTCTGCCAAAGTTGTTCAAATGGTTCTGGTCTATTGTATTTCTTGGTCGCAGAAGCTAGAAATAGATTAACCACTGGGCCAAATTTGATGAAACTTGCCTGTAGAAGCTCTACCAAAGTTGTTCAAATGGTTCTGGTCTATTGCATTTCTTGGTTGCAGAAGCTAGAAATAGATTTTAAAAGTGCAATTCCTAGAGCTTAGATATTTGGTGTTTTGCATTGTCTAGTGGACCTTTACCAAGTTTGTTCAAGCCCTGGCATGATTATTATACCTCTCTTGATGTATAGATGGCCTGGCGGTTATCTCAGGGGTTTGTGAAATATAAGTGAAATATATGCTTAAGTTGCCCAAAAAGGCAAGGTATCAGATTGGAAGATTGTATTAGACGGTATGTCAGTTCTGTTGATAAGGTATATAAAGCCACAAGACATGCTGTAAGAGGTATGATCATTGTTAAAAATGAGTTGGGGCTTGTCATATGTGGTTAACAACAAGTCAGGCGGTTAAATCTTGAAGGTTAATATTACATTTTTGTAACCCTGTATTTCTTTTTCCCATTTAAGGGTAGTTCCAGGACTGGTTGGCCTGGTGTCAGGATAATGTGACAGAGTGTGGTATCATGTTGACAAGAAACAAGCAAGTATTTTTTCCCTTCCATATAAAATAAATTGTATTTTATGAACTCATACATCATGCTGCTTAAATCAGATTGACTGTGGTACAGCTGCCCGTTAGTACAGGTGCACTTTGTATTCATGTATTTTCCAGAATGACAAGGCCTTAGTGAGCAGGCTGTACACAAAGATGCTTCAAGTACATGACAAGAAGCCTGGTATGTAATTCATCTCTCAAGAAATTGCTTAAGCAACTAGAATAAAACCTGACCAACTTGCAGGCTGATCAGATTTTATTATGTACACTTTTCATTACTACCTTCTAAATGAAGATATATCTTTCTAAACCTGTTCAAAATGTGTTCATGGCTCGGCTTTTAATGGCCCACTTTCTGTTCACTGATAAAGCTAAAAAGAAAAGTAAAAAGATCAGCAGCTTAAGAAAACTAACTTAAAAGCCTTTCATAAAGAGCATCTAATGATTTCTAACAGTTTATTATCAATAAATATCTGGTTACTAGTTTAGCAGAGGTCGGCGGTTGGGCAGGCGTGCATCATCTTTTTTGGTATCAACTGTCACATTACCATGTATTGGAAATCTTTAGTTAACCTTATCTATTTGATGGTGTACAGACACTTTACCCAGGTACATAGCTCAAAGGTCAATGTCTCACTAAGAGGTTGAATGTAAAATATAAGTATAATAGACTTCATGCTCTTAAAAATAATGTTTACAAAATTGGCAGGCTAATCTAAAATTGTATTTGTTGGACTTCTTTCTTAAACAAATCTGTAAGGAGAAAAGTTACAGACACAATCCATTGGGATAAGTTTAAATTATAATTGGGTTTCATTTACCATTTTTGCCAAAATTTGAAACCTTGTTTAACAGTTGGTGTAAAATAACGTTGTTGCTTTTTAATTGATAGAATTTATTTCCCAATATTGCATTTTGATGCATGAATAATAGTTAAAAAAAACAGATAACATTTGTCATTTCTGTTTATAGAGTTATGGCTGTCTGCTGCCAAGAGGGAATTCGAGGAAAACCAGAATGCAGAGAATGCTCGCAGTCTCCTGCAGAGGGCGCTGCGCTTCAATCCAGACTCTCAGCAGTTGTGGCTTGAAGTGAGTACTTTGGTGATGTGACTTCTATTGTCAAAGGGGGTCAGCATGTTGTCTGTCCTTTGACTTCTATTGTCAGAGGGGGTCAGCATGTTGACTGTCCTTTGACTTCTATTGTCAGAGGGGTCAGCATGTTGACTGTCCTTTGACTTCTATTGTCAGAAGGGGTCAGCATGTTGACTGTGCTTTGACTTCTATTGTCAGAGGGGGTTAGCATGTTGACTGTCCTTTGACTTCTATTGTCAGAAGGGGTCAGCATGTTGACTGTGCTTTGACTTCTATTGTCAGAGGGGGTCAGCATGTTGACTGTGCTTTGACTTCTATTGTCAGAGGGGGTCAGCATGTTGACTGTGCTTTGACTTCTATTGTCAGAGGGGGTCAGCATGTTGACTGTGCTTTGACTTCTATTGTCAGAGGGGGTCAGCATGTTGACTGTCCTTTGACTTCTATTGTCAGAAGGGGTCAGCATGTTGACTGTGCATTGACTTCTATTGTTAGAGGGGGTCAGCATGTTGATTGTGCTTTGACTTCTATTGTCAGAAGGGGTCAGCATGTTGACTGTGCTTTGACTTCTATTGTCAGAGGGGGTCAGCATGTTGACTGTCCTTTTACTTCTATTGTCAGAGGGGGTCAGCATGTTGACTGTGCATTGACTTCTATTGTCAGAGGGGGTCAGCATGTTGACTGTGCTTTGACTTCTATTGTCAGAGGGGGTCAGCATGTTGACTGTCCTTTGGTTCAAAATATATATATAAATATATGTTTGTTGAAGCCTAGTTGTAATTGGTTGTGAGGAGTTACAGGAAAATTTGCATCACAGAAATAATGAATTGAATCTATCTTAACTTTGAAAATGTGCAAACATATTGGACTTTGACATTTCAGATTTGATGGTAAAACTTTGTTTATTTCTGACATTTTGTTCATATATGCAGGGTGTTCAGTAATACATTTAGCAAAAGATTTCTCTCTTAAAACAACAAGTTTAGTGTGGTTCAAGAGGAACTTTGGATGATCAAAATTTCAAATATTGCTTAATAACAATCAATTTTTATGAGATTTTAAATGATGTTTCCGAATGGCAATCTCTTATGAATGAAAATCCTGTATAGTCTTGTGTTTTAGTTGTATTCTTCCATTACTTTGATGGTGACTAATGGTCTAAATTAGACTTTTATTTTTGCTGGTGTTTGCTTTTTGGCAGATATTTTTCAATTATATTCCAGGAACTGTCAGATGGGGTCTCCTCTGTTTGCTCATATATTGTTGTTGCTCAGATACTACACAGACTACATGACAAAGGAATATATCAGTTGTTATCATATTCACTATAAAGTTCAGTGAATTTACTTTCACCAAGTCATAAATTGGTACATGAATATTCATAATGAGTGCTTGCGATCTGATATGGGTTTCTATGGTCTAAGATTGTATAAAATGGAGAAAGGTTAATATGGCTGTATGGCTCAGTGGGTGTTGAATTCTCCTTGGAAACTAGGAAGTCAAGGCCAAAACATTAATCAGACATGTCCTTTTTTTTAGCTCACCTTGAGCACGTTGTGCTCAGGTGAGCTTTTGTGATCACCCTTCGTCCGTCGTCGTGCGTCGTCAACAATTTGCTTTAAACGACATCTCCTCTGAAACCACTGGACAGAATTTAATGAAACTTGGCAGGAATGTTCCTTGGGTGAGGCTCTACAAAAGTTGCAAAAATAAAGTTGATCCATGAAGAACTCTGGTTGCCATGGCTACAAAAAGAAAAATAATTTGAAAACTTTAAAAATCATCTCCTTCAAAACAACTAGCCAGATTTCAACATAATTTGGTACAGATGTTTGAACACTTTGTGTTCCTTCATATTGTTTGTTAGCTCACCTGAGCACTTTGTGCTCAAGTGAGCTTTTATGATCTCCCTTCGTCCGTCGTCGTGCGTCGTCCGTCGTGCATCGTCAACAATTTTCTTAAAACGACATCTCTGAAACCGCTGGACAGAATTTAATGTAACTTGGCAGGAATGTTCCTTGGGTGAGGCTCTACAAAAGTTGCTAAAATAAAGTTGATCCATAAAGAACTCTAGTTGCCATGGCAACGGAAAGAAAAATAATTTGAAAACTTTAAAAATCATCTCCTTCAAAACTACTGGCCAGATTTCAAAATAATTTGGTACAGATGTTCCTTAGGTCAACCTCTACCAAAGTTGCTAAAATTATTCCAATCCGTAAAAAAACATGGCCGCCAGGGGCGGGGCTTATTTGCCTTATATGTATATAGAGAAACCTTTAAACAACATCTCCTCTGAAACCACTGGACAGAATTTGATTAAACTTGGCAGGGATGATCCTTGGGTCAACCTTCACAAAAGTTGCTAAAATAAACTTGATCCATGTAGAACTCTGGTTGTCATGGCAACAAAAAGAAAAAAAAATGAAAACTTTAAAAATCATCTTCTTCAAAACTACTGGCCAGATTTTAAAATAAATTGGTACAGATGTTCCTTGGGTCAACCTCTACCAAAGTTGCTAAAATTATTATGATCCGTAAAAATCATGGCCGCCAGGGGCGGGGCTTATTTGCCTTATATGTATATTGGGAAAACTTTAATCAACATTTCCTCTGAAACCACAGGACAGAATTTGATTAAACTTGGCAGGGATGATCCTTGGGTCAACCTTCACAAATGTTCCTAAATTAAACTTGATCCATATAGAACTCTGGTTGCCATGGCAACAAAAGAAAAAAAATATGAAAACTTTAAATATCATCTTCTTCAAAACTACTGGCCAGATTTTAAAATAAATTGGTACAGATGTTCCTTGGGTCAACCTATTTATCTCAGGTGAGCGATTTAGGGCCATGATGGGCCTCTTGTTTACTCATTTTATTAATGCCTTTTGTTTTGTCTTCTTTCAGTATTACAGATATGAGCTGCTGTTTGCAGAGAAGGTAAATGTCTTTTGATCCGTCCTTCATAATTATTTCAGGGTTGTTAAATTCCACTCACTCGCTTGCCCTGGCAAGTGAAAATTAGTGCAGGACGAGTGAAAAGCTGAAAGTTTCTTTGTAATTTTTTTAATTTTACTATCTCAAGTTTGGAAGGGCAATGCAGGGCGAGTGATTATTGCATGGAATTTACAGCCCAGGAATTTAAATCAAATTTACAGTTCAAAATGTATTTACATTATAGGTTTTAAGACAAACCTGCATGCTTGCATTTAAATAAACATATTGCCTTTTCACATGGTAGATTATGATAGAATTCTACCTTAGAGTAAATATTACATTGATATAACAACTGTTAAAGGTTGATGTACAACAACAAAAATTATATAAACAATTTATTAGTTTGTAGGTTGAATCATGTTCCACCCCCTTAATTTTAATATGTTACAATTAGTACATATCATGTAATTGAAACTTTGAATATAGTTCTTTAAAAAAACACTTGGGATTGTTTTTAAGATGGTTGGAGTAAAGTTTATTTTATGACTTCTTGTAAAATAAAAGCCCAGGTTATTCTAAAGCCTATTCCATATATTTATTTCCCTTTCTTTCTTTCTTGTCTTTGAAATTCCTATTGAAAACCTCAGGTTTATGCTATGACATTTTTTTTATGGATTTATTGTCATTTTTTATTATTTTTTATTATTAATGTGACATTACTTTCAAATGAGCACCAAGAAACATTTATTACAGTACAAGTGAAAACATGTTGTCTTCTATAGTGAAAGAGAAAATTTATCAATTCATATATTCTTCTCATTCTTTTCCTCAAAAAGCATGGAAAGATATATGAAATTATTCATTCTCCCAAATGAAGTTTGTTTTTTCATTCCTTTTACCAGTTATACACAATCTAATGATATAGTATGAAACAGATGTCTATATATCAGCAGCTGGATATATACCTGTCAATATCAGAATGATTAACAATTTGTTTCCATAGATGAGGAAGCGAAAGGAGATCCTTGGGGATACTATTGCTCAGGAGGAAGAAGTCACTGATGCAGTTCTGAATGGCCAAGTGGCTTTCGTTGTGTTCAAAGAAGCACTGGAGGCCATTCCAGGTAGGCTGAAATTCTGGAGTGATTGCAGGTCATCCTTCACCTCATATAGACTCCTTTTGATGTAATGGCAAACAGAGAAGACCCAGATCATACAGCTACCTCTTGATGCCTTGGAAGGAGCTGTCTGACCAGGGTCTCCTCTGTTTGCAATACAGTATTGTAGCTCAGTTTCTACAAAGTCTACATCACAAAGTAAAATTCTTTAGGTCGTACACCATTTAAAGTTCAGTAAATTAAAATTCATCAAGTCATAAATATATACATAAATATGCATGAATGCATGAGGTAATGGAATAAAAATTTCAGTTTTGATACAGGATGCTGATATTTATTTATTAAGAGATATGTTGATATTATCTTTATTATTTTGAGATGACTCGGTATTTAAATAAGCTAATTGTTATGACTTTCAATCAGTGATTCATCTAAAATATCTATATGGCCATCTTATATGGTTTTAAATTCCCCCTGAATCTTAAAAAATATTATTAATAGCTTAAGCTATTCAAGGCATCAGACTAAAAGCTTGAGATTATCATTAAGAGTGATTATATCCTCACATCTCGCATGTCTTTGTGTTATGTGAGTGAAGGATAGGACAGGATGAGATGGAACGGGATAAAGATGATTCCTATATAGTCCTTACTACTGTGAGGCAGAAGCTTAATCATACAATCAGTTAGATTGAAAACTCAGATTCAAATAACACTCTGCTAATTAATGAGTGCACTCATCTAATGGATTCCATATATACAGTCATAAAATGCACATTTTATCTCCCTGGAAGACTATATCAGCAAGACAATTGTGAGGCTTTATTTCAGACAACGTGAGCTTCATGAAATCCTTCATCCCAGTCTGTCAGCTGTTTGACTTCACCAACAGCCAGGAGGAGGAAATGTTCAAGCTGTAAGTCTTTGTAATTTCAGCATCCTCTTTATACCCCTGCTTTGTAAAGTTGGTTCTGTATTTGAAAAATGCATGTCACATCCACCAGTCGCAGTGGCCATGTGGTTTGAGCATCTGCCCCAGGATCCAGAGGTTGTGGGTTTGATTCCTGGCCACAACATACTAAAGTAGTAAAAAAAGGTACTTGTATAACTCCCTTGTTTGGCACTCAGCATATAAGGGTAGTCCCAGGACTAGTTTGCCCTGTGTCAGGATAATGTGACTGGGTGTGGTAATATGTCACATGCCTATGGCGTGATACTGCAATGTGGCAGCACTATATCTGTCTCAAGTAGTCATAGTCTCCAAATGACTAAAACACTGTCGACGGGATGTTAAACCCAATAAACAAACACTTTGTGTTCCTTCATATTGTTTATTAGCTTACCTGAGCACTTTGTGCTCAAGTGAGCTTTTATGATCTCCCTTCGTCCGTCGTCGTGCGTCGTCAACAATTTTCTTAAAACGACATCTCCTCTGAAACCACTGGACAGAATTTAATGTTACTTGGCAGGAATGTTCCTTGGGTGAGGCTCTACAAAAGTTGCTAAAATAAAGTTGATCCATGAAGAACTCTGGTTGCCATGGCAACGGAAAGAAAAATAATTTGAAAACTTTAAAAATCATCTCCTCTAAAACTACTGGCCAGATTTCAAAATAATTTGGTACAGATGTTCCTTGGGTGACCCTCTACCAAAGTTGCTAAAATTATTTGGATCTGCCTAAAAAACATGGCCACCAGGGGCGGGGCTAATTTGCCTTATATGTATATAGTGAAATCTTTAAACGACATCTCCTCTGAAACAGCTGCACAGAATTTGATCAAATTTTGCAGGAATTATCCTTGGGTGACCATCTACCAAAATTGCTAAAATTATTTGGATCCACCAACATGGCCGCCAGGGGCGGGCTAATTTGCCTTTTATGTATATAGTGAAATCTTTAAACGATATCTCCTCTGAAACAGTCGCACAGAATTTGATCAAATTTTGCAGGGATGATCCTTGAGCGACCATCTACCAAAGTTGCTAAAATTATTTGGATCCGCCAAAAAACATGGCTGCCAGGGGCGGGGCTAATTTGCCTTATATGTATATAGTGAAATCTTTAAACGACATCTCCTCTGAAACAGCTGCACAGAATTTGATCAAAATTTGCAGGGATGATCCTTGGGTGGCTATCTACCAAAGTTGCTAAAATTATTTGGATCTGCCAAAAAACATGGCTGCCATGGGCAGGGCTAATTTGCTTTATATGTATATAGTGAAATCTTTAAACGACATCTCCTCTGAAACAGCTGCACAGAATATGATCAGATTTTGCAGGAATAATCCTTGGGTGACCATCTACCAAAGTTGCTAAAATTATTTGGATCTGCCAAAAAACATGGCTGCCAGGGCGGGCTAATTTGCTTTATATGTTTATAGTGAAATCTTTAAACGACATCTCCTCTGAAACAGCTGCACAGAATTTGATCAAATTTTGCAGGAATTATCCTTGGGTGACTATCTACCAAAGTTGCTAAAATTATTTGGATCCACCAAAAAACATGGCTGCCAGGGGCGGGGCTAATTTGCCTTATATGTATATAGTGAAACCTTTAAACGACATCTCCTCTGAAACAGCTGCACAGAATTTTATCTTGGGTGACTATCTACTAAAGTTGCTAAAATTATTTGGATCTGCCAAAAAACATGGCCGCCAGGTGCGGAGCTAATTTGCCTTATATGTATATAGTGAAATCTTTAAACGACATCTCCTCTGAAACAGCTGCACAGAATTTGATCAAATTTTGCAGGAATTATCCTTGGGTGACCATCTACCAAAGTTGCTAAAATTATTTGGATCCGCCAAAAAACATGGCTGCCAGGGGCGGGGCTAATTTGCCTTATATGAATAAAGTGAAATCTTTAAACGACATCTCCTCTGAAACAGCTGCACAGAATATGATCAGATTTTGCAGAAATTATCCTTGGGTGACCATCTACTAAAGTTGCTAAAATTATTTGGATCTGCCAAAAAACATGGCTGCCAGGGGCGGGGCTAAATTGCCTTATATGTATATAGTGAAATCTTTAAACGACATCTCCTCTGAAACAGCTGCACAGAATATGATCAAATTTTGCAGGAATTATCCTTGGGTGACCATCTACCAAAGTTGCTTAAATTATTTGGATCCACCAAAAAACATGGCTGCCAGGGGCGGGGCTAATTTGCCTTATATGTTTATAGTGAAATCTTTAAACGACATCTCCTCTGAAACAGCTGCACAGAATTTGATCAAATTTTGCAGGAATGATCCTTGGCTGACTATTTATGAAAGATGCTAAAATTATTTGGATCTGCCTTTAAACAAGGCCACCAGGGGTGGGGCTAATTTGCCTTATATGTATATAGTGAAATCTTTAAACGACATCTCCTATGAAACAGCTATAAAAAATTTGATCAAATTTTGCAGGAATGATCATGTGGCAAAACTTAACTTACTAAAGTAATTTAAACTAAAGTTTGTTATTTAAACTTGATACATAAGGTACTCTGTTTTTCCTGGCCATGTTTAGTACAGGTTAATATGTAAACCTGTACTCAGGTGAGCGATCTAGGGCCTTCTTAACCAATCATCTCTAAAATTTGTGACAATGTTAAGTGTCATAAAATTTTGAATTTTGGCTGATATTTGCCCGTTAGGACAGGAGTTATGCCCCTTTTGAAATGATAAAAATGGCTTATTTGGCTTTGTTAGCACTCTAAGAAATTTCTGAAAACCTCAAATTTCACTGTTTACGCCTCAGCATCTCTATTTCTAAAGCAGTATATTTAGCATGTTTGGCATTGAAGGCTATTTATCTCGGGTGAGCGATTTAGGGCCATCATGGCCCTCTTGTTTTTGAGTTCCCTCTTTTCCTCTTTTCTTCCAACTTCAGTCCTGATGGCCAAGTGGCTAAAGCATCTACCCCATGACCATTTCCTTGCCGTGAAATACATAAAAGTATTTTAATTCTTAAAAACCGTAAACAGGTACATCTCTCTTACCTGATGCATGACTGGTTGGCCCAGTGTTGGGATAATGTGACGGGGTGTGATACCATGCCACATGTCCATAGTGTGATGCATTATAACTTGTCTCATGTAGACAAAATCTCCAAATGACTAATCTATTGTTGATGGGAGTGTTCAAACAGTCAATCTCTAAGTTTGAGATGTGAAAGTGACCCTTATTTAAGACACCATTACCAAGTAGTAAACAGAGTTTTCATTAATAACCAAATGCCATTGGAAATTGCTGCATTATTTGCATAAATATTGTTTGTTTTTTCAGATTTAAAAAAAAAGATGATGAAAATGTAATGTGAAGCCACACTCATAAATCTGTTGTTTACTCCATAAAATCTATAATTTAAAAGAAATCTATTGTTTTACCAAAAAATCTTGTTTTATTAATGAATTATTACTGAACTTAAATTAATTATGGAGTAAATAAGTATCATAAAAATTATTTTTTGCTTGTTTCAGACTGAAAGAAACTTTCTCCAATGAGCCGATGACCTGGGATGCTATGGCCCGACGAAATCTAGGACGAGTAAAGAGAAGCTCTAAAGGTTCATTCTAAATATATTCATATGACCTTTTAAAATGTATTGAAATAGAAATATGGCTGAATATATTGAAATATTGATTTTTTTCCCCAAATATGTTACCAGCATGCCAATATTCTGGCCTGTCAAACATAACTTTATTGATAGCTGAATGTATGCCTATTCTTCTCATGTGTAAACACTGGTGTCTGTTTCTCGTTGATGCAGGAGAGATGGAGGCGGAGATGGAGTTCCACAAGGTTTATGAGGAGGCAGTGAACACCATCCCTTCCGGTAGGCTCGCTTCACTGTATACATGTGTGTTGCATGGTTATGTTGTTGTGGTGTATAGTGTTGTTCTATTATAGTGTGCTCTATTATAACACGAGAACCAATGTAGTCCAACACTGTAAGAGAATCTGTCCGTTGAAGATTTTGTAAAATGCTGCAATACAATTATGGTATGTATCCATTATAACGTGCTCCATTATAGCACAATAATCAATGTCATCTTACTTTATTGAGAATCTGTCCAACTAAGATCTTGCTGCAATACTGGTATGGTGTTCATTCATTATAGCGCACTCCATTATAACAATTGCCAATATAAGGTGATGTAAACCATTGACTAATTATTGTGTTTGAACCCCATATTCAGCACTATACAGCAACTTTCCTATGTTTACAAATTTATTAAACCCACAAAAACAAAGTTTGAGAGGGGTATATAGGAGACTGTAGGTTTGTTTGTCGGGATGTCCGTCCATGGAAAAAAATCTTGTGACACAATCTGTTTCACATTTCTTCACCGATTCAGCTTAAAGTTTGCACATGCATTTAAAATGATGTGTAGATGTGCGTGATTTTATATGCATGTCAGCCAAAGAATGACAGAGTTATGGCCCCTGAATTGACTTAAAATTATGTAATGCAACTACTTCTACAATACTTCACTGATTCAGCTCAAGTTTTGAATATGCATTAATGATGACCTAAAAATATTATGTTTTGTTTCAGATAAATTATATACTGGAGCCTCTCTAAATAACAAGCTCTGTATACCGGAATATTCTTTAAACCGCACAATTGCAGAAGTTCTGATTTCTTCCCATTTTGTTCCACCACAAAAAAAACTAAACTGAAACCTCAGAATACCAAGTGAAAAATTTGTGATACTAAAATAATATTATTCATGCATAATTTTATGAAATAGTTTATAAACCACACATAAGAAAAAAAAATCATGTCTGAAAAATATTGCATGGTTTATTCAGAAAACTACATTTCTTATTATGTCTCCCCCCCATATTTTATAGGGGGTGGGGAGGACATATTGTTTTTGTCAGAGTTGTCTGTCTATCTGTCTGTTCATCTGTCTGTCTCACATTTTGTCCAGAAGTAAACTCCTCTTCTACTTATGCTATTGAAGTAAAATTTCATTTATGGATGGAACTTGACAAGAGGAAGTGTCATGCACAAGGGTCATAACTCTGGCATCACTAATTTTGGATTTATCCCCATTTTCTTAAAAAATTTTTAGGAAGTGCATCACAAGGTCCATCACCCTTTTTCACATTTTTTGTTATCCCCCGCCGATGAAATCGGGAGGGGGATATTGTTTTGGCGTTGTCCGTGCGTCCGTCCGTCCGAATTTTGTCCGGAGCATAACTCCAAAAGTATTCAAGCTATTGCTTTGAAACTTCACAGGTGGACAGATCTCATTGAGGAGAAGTGCAGTGCACAAGAACCATAACTCTCATTAGCCTAATTTTGGAGTTATTGCCCTTTGTTATTTTTCATACTTGATTTTTGTCCGGAGCATTACTCCAAAAGTATTCAAGCTATTGCTTTGAAACTTCACAGGTGGACAGATCTCATTGAGGAGAAGTGCAGTGCACAAGAACCATAACTCTCCTTATCCGAATTTTGGAGTTATTGCCCTTTGTTATTTTTCATACTTGATTTTTGTCCGGAGCATAACTCCAAAAGTATTCAAGCTATTGCTTTGAAACTTCACAGGTGGACAGATCTCATTGAAGAGAAGTGCAGTGCACAAGAACCATAACTCTTCTTAGCCTAATTTTGGAGTTATTGCCCTTTGTTATTTTTTCATACTTGATTTTTGTCCGGAGCATATCTCCAAAAGTATTCAAGCTATTGCTTTGAAACTTCACAGGTGGACAGATCTCATTGAGGAGAAGTGCAGTGCACAAGAACCATAACTTTCCTTATCCGAATTTTGGAGTTATTGCCCTTTGTTATTTTTTCATACTTGATTTTTGTCCGGAGCATATCTCCAAAAGTATTCAAGCTACTGCTTTGAAACTTCACAGGTGGACAGATCTCATTGAGGAGAAGTGCAGTGCACAAGAACCATAACTCTCCTTAGCCGAATTTTGGAGTTATTGCCCTTTGTTATTTTTCATACTTGATTTTTGTCCGGAGCATAACTCCAAAAGTATTCAAGCTATTGCTTTGAAACTTCACAGGTGGACAGATCTCATTGAAGAGAAGTGCAGTGCACAAGAACCATAACTCTTCTTAGCCTAATTTTGGAGTTATTGCCCTTTGTTATTTTTCATACTTGATTTTTGTCCGGAGCATACCTCCAAAAGTATTCAAGCTACTGCCTCTTCCATCTCTCCATCCCTGCCTCTCCCCCCTCCCTGCCTCTCCCTCTCCCTGCCTCTCCCCTCCTCTCTATGCCCCCTCTCAGAGAGTCTCTCTCTCTCTCTCTCTCTCTCTCTCTCTCTGATTTTAAGTACAGACTGGTATGCCAAACACTTTTTACTTGGATTTTTTTTGCTATTTATATGCTAGATTATTTTTATAAATGAACATAACTACTGTCATAATTTCTCATTATTCTATAATTGCAGACTAAAATGTAACATAATTAATAGTTTTATGTGAATCTGCCTCCCCTTCTTATCCCATATAAGTTTGTATATCTCAATCTGCTTTGAATATGTTAATTTATCACTCTGTTTCTTCCACTGTCCTCGACATTCTGTGCTCTTCTTAAATTAATACACCAGAAAAAGCTTATGGTATAGTTTGTTTATATATTTAGTTGTGTGTATATATAAACTTTTCTCCATGTTGTATACTTGGAAGTAATAAAGTCTCTTCTTGTTCTGTTCTGTTATATCAAGAGGCAATAAGGAATTATAATCATATTGACAGCATGACCCAGTTTGATCTTTTACAATGGAGTTACGGCCCCTGATTTATGTTCTGTAAAAACAGCTCCCATTCTTGAACTAAATATATTCGGCGGGGGATTTCGTGTCTGTGACACAGCCTTGTTGCATTTTGTTTGGAAGATAACTCCCCTTATGCATTTGCTTTTAAAGTGAAATTTCTTTTATGGAAAAAACTTGATGAGAGAAAGTGTTATACACAAGGTCCATAACTCAGACATCAGTATTTTTGGAGTTATTCCCCATTTTCACAATTTTGTGACCTTAAGATAACTCATGTTCTACTTATGCTAAAGATACAAAATTTCATTTATGGAAAGAAATTGATGAGAGGAAGAGTCACACACATGGCGCATAACTTTGGGTGGAGCTTGATCAGTATAGTCAAACTTTTAACCAATTACTCATTGAATACTAATGACATAATTCAAGACTCAATGAATATTGAAAAACATGAATTCAAACAATGGGATTTTTGCTATGAGGTTGAATCAGCCATGTATTCACCTACCACAAACATCTGCAAATGTTAAATATACTAGTCACACAAGGGTTACATGTTGCCTGTCATCCAAATTATTCTTTTACATGGAAAGAAAAACAACAAAAAACAAATATTCCTATTTCAAGTAAGTGTTTCCAAAAGTGAGCTAATGTTTTGGTAACTAAAATCATGAAAGATATACTACTTTTTTTTAAATCAAATAAAGCAGACCCTGATGAGAGAGCTCTTGAACATACATGTAATTCTGTTGACTGAAAAATTGCAGTTGTGTCATAAATTGGGCTTAGTTGCCTCATAATCATCATTGCAAGAGAAAGCAGTGGATGTTGAGAATGTCATCAAATATATCAATTCAAAATATTGATTGTGATTGTGTTTTCATCTGATGAATGTTTGTGCTTGTGTGATCAGTGAGATGACAGTTATATCTGCTATGATTTTGTGATTAAGACTGAAGTCTTAAAAAAAAAAAAATGTGAATGTATCATATAAATATTACTAATGTTGTTCTTTTAAACATAAAAAGACAAAATTTATCAAATATATATTGATTATTTTGTCCCCTACTGTAAGCAGAGGTGACACATAGGAATCACTTTTCTGTCCTTTGTCTGTCTGTGTGTCTGTCTGTCTGTCCGTCCGTCCGTCCGTCCGTCCGTCCGTCCTGTTCATCCATCTGTCTTTCTGTTGTTCATGCTTCAGCAGGTGACACATGTGTTCCAGAGAACATTTTTGTTTAATATGTTTAATTTCGTTTCCATTTATGTTCATAGGTCATATTAACATTTAAATGTATTAGGAATACTGCATTAAAGATTTGGTGGGGTATGCTCTTATCTCAGTGATTGTCTTGATTTGGGTTATTTCAGCCCAGTAAACCAGCAGTCCTTTAAAAGTTTGGGAAAGTATAGGGCTGGGGTTTAGGGTTAGTATTAAGTCTAGTTTGGCTTAGAGAGGGTAGAGGAAGAAATAAGGATTACAGTGTACGAGTTATAAGTTTAATTATTGGGGTTGACCAATAATTGGGCTATTTTAAGGATTTTATATCTCTATATAAATATATATATATAAGTCATGTCAAAACTTTAACTATGACCATAACAGGGAAGTCCTTCCACCTACAGCCTCCAAACTTAACAGACGCATGCACCTTGATGAACTCTACCCACCAGGAGACCTTGACCATCAAATGACCTTGGCCCCCAAAATCTTAGACCCCACCTCCGGGGGCATGGTGTTCATTTGAACGTAGCATTTTTTTGTCTTGTGATATTGTAAATAGATTTATGGTCCTACGTCGGTGCATCTGTGCCCCAGGGGTTTCCCTCCTACTGTAAAACCTGGATGTTGCCATTTAAATGAAATACTGTGATCATAAACAACAATATATTTCTATTTATTTTGTTATTGTTTATTTTTCCAGGGGTGAAAAGTATAATAAAAATAAAAAAATTCAACTTAACTGAAACATTTTGGCTATATGCTTTTGTCAGGTTTGATATGAGTATTTTTTTTATTCAAAAAACAACAAACATATGACATTAGGTTACATAATTCAACGTAACCTCATTTGGAGGAAAAATTACGTATAGTTAAAAACACACCACTATTTTTATGCTCACCGAAGGTGACGCATATAGTCGCCGCTTCGTCCGTCCGTCCGTTCGTCCGTCTCACTTTCCTTGTCCGGACTATTTCTCAGGAACTAATGGCTTGAATTCAACAAAACTTTATGGGAAGCTTTTCAGCATGACCCGATTCTTTTTGGCCTTTATTCTTGTCCGGGCTATTTCTCAGGAACTAATGGCTTGAATTCAACGAAACTTTATGGGAAGCTTTATCACCAAGAGTAGATACACATATCATCAGCGTGACCTGGTTCCTCAATTTTTCACAGAGTTATGGCCTATTGACTTTTCAGCCTATAGTACATAAATTTGGGAAGTTTATTCCAAGAGGAGATGTGCATATCGTCAGCATGCCCGATTCCTAAATTTTTCAAAGAGTTAAGCCCCTTGACTTTTTGGCCTATAGTACATATTGCATGATTCTTGTCCGGCTTTTCTCAGGAACTAATGCTTGAATTCAACAAACTTTATGGGAAGCTTTATCACCAAGAGTAGATGTGCATATCGTCGGCGTGACCTGGTTCCTCAATTTTTCACAGAGTTATGGCCCCTTGACTTTTTGGCCTATAGTTCATGTTGCATGATTCTTGTCCGGGCTATTTCTCAGGAACTAATGGCTTGAATTCAATGAAACTTTATGGGAAGATTTATTACCAAGAGTAGATACGCATATCGTCGACGTGACCTTGTTCCTCAATTTTTAAGAGAGTTATGGCCCCTACTACCATGTTGTTGACTAATATTCATGTCATTTGCCTAATTAACAGGAGATATCATTTAAACAAAACCCCACAAAATTCAATATGCTAGTAATGTCAATTATAATCATGTCAGCTAATTGTTGTTTAGGCCATTATACACTATTTCAAATATCCAGTCATATGTCAAGAGTGTTGGTTAACCTCTTTGATATGAGCACACATTGAAATGTATGACTTAATTTTTAGTAGTATAAAAACTTAAAAAAAATCAATGAAAGATCTGATGAGTAACACGTATTATCATATTAAATAGTAAACTGTTACTAAGTCTCCAAATTAGAGTTGGTAAAACATCTCATCTGATGAGGAGATTAGATATGATTTAGGAATGGGGATTTCAACATATCCTCCCACCCATTGACCAAGGCCTTATTTGTAACAATGACGTTCTTCGGGGAGCATCTGTCAGTTCTACTGACTTTCTTGTTTTCCAAGAAATAGAACCCAATTTTTTTTTCTCAAAGAATTAAAATGGTATAAACAATTCTGGAAGAATTTTGTATGTTGTTCACAAATCATTAAACATTGCAAATAGTTATAAGTATTGTATATTTCAATACGATATGCACATAAGATTTCCTGATATACCAGCTGAAATGTAGGACTGTGTCTCGTCTACAACATAGGTCTGTCTCATATAGATGAAGTCCCCACAAATGGAAGGTAGGTAACTCAGGAGTGGCTTTTGAAAAGTACTCTTCAGTAGTTATGTCCCTTTGAAGTTTCAGGGTTGTGGGTTGATGGGATTTCTAATTCAAGTTTAGAAAAGAAAACCTAATATCATGCTTAGGTTTGTAAATATTTTATGAATTATAGACAAATAAGTATTTTTTCCCTGAAAATTTATTTCACAAAAAGTGCATCACTTGATAATATTTTTTGGATGTGAATAAATACTGTTCATCAGAAAAATTGTTTTCAATCAATTAGGCAACAATTTCTTACAACTTATACTAATTCCTCTTGACAGTTTTTGGGTTGGACAAGTACTTAGTGCTTGGGAAGGCCACAAAATATCCCTGCCCCCTACAGGGTTCCACCCCACAACCTTTGGATCCATAATCATGCACGTTACCACTGGACCAAATTACTAGATCACAAATATAAAGAAACTAAATTGCAAATCAATGGCTAACAACAAAACTGTTCTGTCTCCTTATTATCTCTATATGCACTTAAAATAGCTTTGTGTTCAAGCCTAAAAAATATTCTATCAAAGTTTTTAAAAAGATCTGATTATTAAAAGAAAAAGAAAAAAAAGTAAGAATATGTATAGAAAATGTCTTAATTTCCATCCAGCAGCGATCCTTTTCATCGCTTACAGAGCGCATTATTCACAGGATTGTTGTTGAGAATGAGCCTGTGTATGATTTAAAATTCACAATGGGATGCAGTAATGATTATAGCTTCAATACAAAATTTGAAAATTAATTAAATTACCCAAGGCATTTGCTATTTAAAGCCCACAATAGACTTGTCCCGGCAAGCTGTATAACACACCCTATCAATATGAAAATTGCGTCACAGTTTGTAACATTCGCAGAAGTCACTCCGCTCTTAATTAGATAAATCTACTCGTGTTCCAATGCTGATCTCGCGAGAATTCCCATCTGATCAGATATTTTTTTTAAACTCAAATATGGATGGCCCTTGATTTACACATACCTATGTTTAATTACAGCACATACCATTTGTTCAAAATAGCTTAAGGACCTGATCCAGTGTGATGATTGAATGAGGGTGTTTCAGATGTATGGGGGAAAAACTTTGTAAAAATAGTGAAAAAAAAGCAGTATGAATTCATGAATTTCTCTCTATTAAGTTGACGGCACAGCTGAAAAGTCCTACCTGGTGAGGAATTCAAGCAAGGTCTGTATGAGGTTATCATAAAAAAGTAGTCCTTTGTGATATTTGTTTATTCAAACGTTTTGAAATGTTTACTCTTGATTAGACACTGGGCTTTTCTCCCAGAGGGTTGTTAAGCACGCACCGTGCATTATTTACATTCTGCGCATGTAACTTCCACATATTAAAGGTCCAAATATTCTGAAATGGAGTCGGAAATTTATGATTTAAAGCTGTTAAGATACGAACAGTG
The DNA here is from genome assembly GCA_021229015.1 of Solen grandis. Lineage (NCBI taxonomy): Eukaryota > Metazoa > Mollusca > Bivalvia > Adapedonta > Solenidae > Solen > Solen grandis. Next base: position 14,596,003 of record CM037791.1, read on the forward strand.
TAATTATGCTGTGAAATAAATTTCTGATGTTTTTAGTCATTAAAATAAAATTATGTAGATTGATATTGAATTGACCAGCAGGCATTTATATCACAACTTTATGTGTATTACCATAGAAGTATAATGACTGACTCAAATTACGCCATCCTTTCTCAGCCAGGGGCGTAGCTAAGTGACTTTTGATGTTACTCACAAACGCATAAATGGAAAATTACTCAATGAAAAAGTTATGTTTTCTTGTCATTTTAATCAGGAAATCTCATTGTTATCAAAACCTTAATACTTACGTTTTGTATGTACATACTGACCTACCGCAAGCAACACCCCTTTCAGCCTTTAAGTTTTTAGTGGTAAAAACTTAGTGGTGAAATTTATCTTTCTTGTTTCTCTATAAAAACAACCAAATAATTCATTTCTAGATACATATTGATAATTATTATAATGGTCATGATTTATGTGAATTCAGTTCTTGAAGTTCTTGAATTTTTCATAAAAGCAGGACTGGTGGAATGTGTTTCTTTCTACATGCAATTTAAGTATCACTCAGTTCTAAGTATTATTAAAGGAATTTGAGCCTGGTCTCTGTGGTAGAGTGGTTCAAGTGTGATAGGGAGGTCAAGGGTTCACTCCCCTGCTGAGACATACAACAGACATACTAAGTCTTAGTTTCCCTAAAAATGGTACAGGTTTGATTCCCTTGCTTTGTTCCCAGCTTATAAGGGTAGATCCAGAACGCTAAGTGTGTTGTGGTGTTATCTTTCTTACCTGTGGCATGATACCACAATGTGGTAGCTCCATATGTGTTTTGTGTGAGCCGAGTCCCAGGATGACTTAAATAACATTTTTTAGTGAGCTGAAACAACTGGATACCTTTATTATTATTACCATTTTTTTTTAGTATTTTGAAACAATTGGATGCCAATTTTTTTTTATAACATTTCTTAGTGTGTTGAAATAATAGGATGCCATCTAATATTGGTGTTGAAACAATGCAAACAGACAATTTTCTATGGAAAAAATAATACCTTTGAATTTACTTGTTTTGATTAAAAATTAAAATTTAAGTTGATGTCCTCTATATGCGTACTAGAATATGATCGTCTAGCTTAGCTCTAATTGTTTGGATCCTTAAGACATGCAGATCTTAAATGTTTATAAAATGTGAGACACAAGTGCTTGTGGTCTGTGTATTTATCCATTAATTCTGTAGGGAAAGTAGGATAAGTTTCGGTAAAATCTGATAATTGTATTGCTCAAAGCAATGCTCTCCATATGTTTTATTTAAGGAGATAAAAAGCCAAATACCTCAATAAGGTATCTTTAGTGTTTACCCTACTCTATATTTCATAAACCTAATGAGTTTTAACTGCATGTCAGGGTGGCTAAGTGACAAGGGGCTCGGCCTCTAGAGCAGTAGGTTGTGGGTTCAGTCCCTGGCAGCATACCAGAGTTGCTAGAAATGTTACTGGTACTGATTCTTTGCTAGGTGCTTATGTATGAATTTAGCTGCAGGTGTGACAGGATAATGTAGTTGGGCGGGGTATCAGGCCACTTGTCCACAGTGTGATGTCCCATTGAGTAAGCACTATGATGTGCCTTAGTTTAAATCTAATTCTTCTCAATGTTGACTAGGAACCTGGTTCTTACAACTGACACTGATTTCTCTAGACACTTCCTGGGTTGGACCAGTGTCATAAAAGATTGTGGAAGATTTTTTCCCTTGGTGAGGTTCAAACTCCCAACCTTTAGATCTGCAGTCATGTATGCTAGTTACCCAACAAACTGTGGCACCCTTGTCTGTCTTGTGCACTCAAAGTCCCCAAAGATGGAAATACTATTACGTTAAATCCATGCAGACAAATAAAAAAGAAATAAATTTAGTTCTAGTCTTACAATTAGTTTGATAGACTTGTAAAATGTTAAAACTTCATTACTTTAATGTCTTTAATGTGTAAATAAATGTAAATTCAATATGAATTTGAATACATATATTGCGTTATTTTGGCAGGAGAAAATGACAAGAATATAGGTCTGGTTTTACTTACTTTCCTTTTTGTCTGGAGGTTAATTGGATAAATTGTGTGTAATTAAATTTGGTCATTATGTTTATCTTACTTGCTCTGCAGACTCAGGAACAGGTGCAGTGAATTAATAGATTCTACTCTTTATGCTGGAGTCTTTTATCAATACTTTTATTGTAAGTCTGTTTTAGTCTGTAATCACCATAATGTAAGTCTGTAATCACTTGTTATAGTATAAGTCTGTAATCACTTGTTGTATAGAAAGTCTGTAATCACTAGTTGTATGGAAGTTTGTAATCACCCGTTATAATGTAAGTCTGTAATCACTAGTTGTAATGTCTGTAATCACTAGTTATAGTGAAAGTCTGTAATCACTAGTTGTTATGTCTGTAATCACTAGTTGTAATGTTTGTAATCACTTGCTGTAATGTGTACTGCAGTCACTAGTAATGTAGGTCTGTAATCAGTAGTAGTAATGCAAGGACAATGTGTTACGTAATTTTCAATAAAGAGATCTGGCTTATGTTTCAAGACACATCTCAAATTAACTTTTCCTAAGGCCAGAAATGTGTATGTATAACTGAGTTTTTTCAAGAGAGTTAACAAAATAGAGGGTTAACAAAACAAATCTTGAGTTGCTGTGGAAAATGAAGAAAAAAACAATCACATTGTGTCTTAAGACTGTCTGTGTGTGTAAATCAAAATAAAGATGAATCTGTTGAGGAAATGATTGTCAGGGAAGACAAAAATAATGATGAAGATTTATGGATCAGGAAATTTATAGTTAATGGTATCAACGAAAATTACTGACAAACATAAATTGGTGCGGAAATTTGGAAAAATATTTCAAAAATTTATGTTAAGAAAGATCTTTAAAATAAATTATATTGCAATTGAAATGTGATGGAATTCAAAAAGATGAATTTGAATATCTGTTTTTGAAAGGAAATTCACCAAATGGATGTATTAAAGGATGCTTAAGGGGAATTTTAAAAGTACGGTCTGACCTATTTTTGTTAAAGTTACAGAGAGAAATTAGCTAAAATTAAACAAAAAAATATACAATGAAAATAAAACAGAGATGTTGATTTTAACACGAATATGTTACTGTGTTGATAAAAACATAAAATCTAATACAGTAAGGTCAGTGCTGATTTGGATGACGACCTTTCTATTGAAAAGTCAAGTACATCATGACCTTTGTATCTCGCTGCATTGAGACATTAAATTTAAATCAATTCCTCCAGCATTTGTTAAAGTAATTGTTTCTATTATCAGCAACAGAATTTTAAACAAGATCTTCAAATCTGTGTAAAATTGCGTTGTTTGATGGATTATTCTGGTTTTCATGGCGGTCAAATTTTTCGACAAACCGACACACTGACCGCCCAAACTGAAGGCACCTGTTAAGATGTCATTATTCAGTTTTGCTGATGTGACTTAATTGAGCAGAAATCTGCAGACGGACTAGTGTTGAGGTTTGAACTTGTTGATAACAAAGGCAGTAGGGACTTTGGCAGGTTATTGTATGTGAGGGTTGGCTGGTCTGTGGTCACACCGAGTTTGTTAAGGACAGCGATTAGACATAATATCAACAACATAATGTCAGCAGGTGTATATTTAGAGCATTGGATTACACATACAGATACAGCATATGTCATCATTGCATTCTAACAGGCTATCACTTGCTTTTCTCTTTCACTCATGCTTGTTTCTTATTTGGTTGAACCTATTTCACTTAGTGCTGTGGTCGCTGTGTATATCACACTAGAACCATGGTGAATAATTTTTCAGATTACTCGAAAGTGATAACATCTGTTGAACAAATTTGCCTTTTAAGAACATGATGATAAGTGGGTCAAAATACTATTATTCTTATATGAAAATGAAATATATACATGTACATATAACACCTCTTAAAAAAATCTTTGTTACCATTACAAAACTTGATCAACCAGTGTATAATTTGAATTGGCACTTTAATACGGCAGGTATAAAATTAAACACCTGGCTGGTGTTATTGAAAATAATAACTATACTTACATATCATTTACAAGTTTAAATTCAAGTAGGATCATTAGTTTTTGTGTCGCTTTCTGTAAGCTGAGGTGACACACAGGGATCTTTTCTCTGTCTGTCTGTCTGTCTGTCTGTCTGTCTGTCTGTCTGTCTGTCTGTCGGTCGGTCGGTCGGTCGGTCGGTCGGTCGGTCGGTCACACTTTTTCTGTCATGCATCAGCTGGTGACACATATTTCATGGGAAACTCTTGTTTTAATCTGAGTTTGAGCCTCAGATTAGACTTAAGTATTTTGAAAACTTGGGACATTATTGTTGTCATGTTCTGTTCCACCTTAAGAAAAAAAAAATCTTATATTATTGAAACAAGGCTGTATTCATTCCCTTAGGTGAAAGATCAAGGGATTTTTAGGAATGGTCTGTCCATCTGTCCATCCTTGCATCTATATCAAAATCCTGTCCACTTCATATCTCCTAAACCTCTGGAAAGCTATTTAAGAAACTTTGGCCAGATGTTCACCTCACGAAGATGAGAAGCAGAATTAACATCTGGGTGCCCACATTAAGGTCAAGGTCAAAGTTCAAGGTCAAAGGTAAAGTTTGAGCCATATATTTCCTGTTTGATCAATATAGGCTATATTTCTGAAACTTGGGTCAGATGTTCACCTCATTATAAAAGACATGCATAATACACCTGCTGGGTACACAATGTCAAGGTCACAGGTTTGAGTCTGTTCGATATCTTCTAAACCCTTTCAAGGATAATATGAAATTTGGGTCAGATTTTCATCTCATCAAGACAAGAGACAGAACTAGACTCTTTGGCAAACTTAAGTTGTGCAGTGTATCATATTTTTTTTTTTTTTTTTTAGAATGATAAATGATTCCCTTTCCACATATCTTAGCTGTTGTTTCAACTTTCCTTGTTCAATAAAGATTGTCACTAATACAGTTACAGTTTGAGAAACTTATAGTGTATGTTCATGACATCTATCCTTTCTTGGCTAATGGCATCTTAAAGATGTATCAGGATAACTCTTCTAAATGGAGATTGTTTTAATGTCTGGTATGTGTTTGCGTTTTCCTTTTCTCACCCATAAGAGGTTTTGGAAAATCTTTGGAATCACCCTTGATTTTGAACTGATCATTTTTAGGATATTTCTCAGGCAGCTTAGATATTGATTTATTGGGAATTTCAAGTTGTTTGTTTCTGTATGTTATTTTGTAATTTCAAGTTTAACACATGTTATGTAGAATCAGGTTGACCTGGTACAGTATTGTGTAGCTATACTGCGTAACTTTGTCTTGCAGTATGGTGCAAGTTACATTATTCTGTAGCTTCTGTATGTATAGCGTTTGTCACTAACATTTTAGCCAGGTATCCCAATAGAACACCAGCTTTAAAATTCCAGAGTCCCTTCTGAAAATTAGGAGTCCCAGTCACATTACTTGTGTATAGAATGGCTTTCTTTGCACAACCACTGCTTGAAAAATTGCAATTTGTCAAAGAGGGTTACTAATAAGAACGTTTTATGAAGAAGATTACATCAATTTACTTTTAATCCAGAGGTTAGTGTCCTGATGGATGTCAATTCTAGAGTCCTTTCCCAATTTTTGGAGTCCTCGAGATCCTGGGACACTTTTAGTGTCAACTGCTGATGTACTGAGTTCAAATTCACAAAGCTGTTGTTGCACCATGGTTAAACAAGACTCCATGGGTAAAGAATTCAGGAATTTTCCTGAATTTCAGGATTTTCAGATTGCCAAATGACTTTTTATTCAATATAAATGCCCAAATCAGGATTTTGAAGTTGTTGTGCTTTTATTTTCCAACTTTTACCCATGAAACTCTGTAAAGGTTTCATTTTAGGGTGCAAAGGGGCACCAGATAGTATAAAACCTGAGTAGCCCATGAGAAACTTCTTGTCTGATTGGCTTTACACTTGTTCCTTGTCTGATTGGCTTTACACTTGTCACATGGATCATTCATTAACCCTTCACCTCATGAATATTTATGACTTGGTGAATATTAATTAACTGAATTGTAAATGGTATATGACACACTGGATTTTTCTTTACTGTGCATGACTGTGTAGAATCTGACCTACAATATGGTATAAGCAAACAGAGGAGACCCTGAGCAGACAGCTCCATAAGGTCAGATCTGGGTCCACTCTGTTTGCCAAGGCATCACAATTTATCTTTTTGGGTAAAGGGTTTACAGATTTCATCATCAGATAAGAAGGGAGATTGAGAGATCCCAACACAAGGGGGTCTGGTTCATCTTGTAAATGACCATTGGCAAGCTTCTGACTTAAACAGGACATTCGAGAATTGGAGATGTCTTGATCTTTGATCTTATCCAATGATTGATGATTTTTCTCACTATAAACAGCTTGAAAATTAAGAGAAGCATCTTTATTTATGAAACCTTTTTTGTGTTTTTTGTGTATTTCAAATGACATTGTTTTGGACACAAAAACAGAGGGATGTAATTTTTTTCTCTTAATTACTAATTTCTGTTACATTGTGAAAGTTTTAATACCAAATGAAGTGAGTGCACTGGGGTGTAAGACAAGGTTATATGAGATAAGATTTTTCATGCACTGCTATATTTTAGTGTCACTAACGTTTCTTTTTTATTCTGCTCCATAGCAAGAAAAAATGTTCTTGTTTGGTTAAGGGTAAAAGGCATTATAATACTATGTATCTTGTATTCTATTGTTTTATTTTCTGTACAAATAAAATTTTGATCAGTCCCGGTTGCAGAGTGTTAGAGCATCCACCCCAAAATCAGGAGGTTGTGGGTTCATGACATACCAAAGTCATAAAAAAATAGTACTATTATAGCTCCCTTGCTTGGCACTCAGCATATAAGGATAGTTCCAGGACTGGTTGG
>CM037791.1:14603038-14653038 GCA_021229015.1 Solen grandis
CCTGGTGTCAGGATAATGCAACAGGGTGTGGTATCATGCCACGTTTCTATGGCATGATACTGCAGTGTGGCAGCACTATATCTGTTTTAAGTAGACATCGTCTCCAAATGACTGAAATACTGTTGGCAAGATATTACACCCAATTAACATAAACAAACAAATCAAATTTTAATGGATGGCATTCTAAAGTACAATATTTTCCCTGGTGAGGAAGCCTTCCAGCTAGCTTGTGGTAGGTTGGTGGTTCAACCTTGCAGATGGCTTTGTACATTCGCAGTCTTCCTCCACCTTTAGATCAAAGGATGTCATTTTGTGAGCGAAATACTGTTGCACTGATTATGAACTCCAAAACAAAAGTAACATTTTCTCCATTATATGTCCTGTCTTAGGAGGTTATACTTTTGCCCGCATATTAAAAACAGGTTCTCAATTTAGCATCCCCATTCAGTGCTCCAAGAAAATTAAAATGACAGACAAGCCCAGGGCAAGTAGATTGAAAAAATCAACTTGCCCTGATTGAAAACTTACTTGCCCTGATAAAGCGCGTTATTCTGTTAAGCGCTGTCAAGATTATGTTTGTAATTCATTGAAACTATACTATAGGGAGGGGGCCTTATAAGACTAGCAATTTAAGAAATAATACAAGTCTTTAAATTTGTTTAATGTATTTTATTTATTTTTCATATAATTTTTTAATAGTTTTATTTTTTGTAACAAAGATAATTTTCAAGGTTAACTTATCTTAATATTTATTAACAACATGGTAACACAGACTGTCTGACACATAAATGAAACTTTAATCTTAGAATTATTTTTGTATTGTATAACAGTAGATAATGAGCAATTTATAAATTTATATATTTCAAAAAGATTTAATCAGGAATATTTATAACATAATTGTAGAGTTAGCATATTATAATTGAGGTTTATTCTTTTATTTAATTACCTTTATGAATGTTTATTTCTTAACAATAACTTTAACTACATAAACAACGTTTGTGTTTCTTGGGTCGATCCTGTACCGATCAGTTCCTAACACAAACACATTATTTCCAGCCAAAGAAGGGAACTTTTCACAATGAACACAGAACATTTTATCAAGATCACTGTCATAGCGTAGCCACTCATGACTCTCTAACCATTTGGATTGAAACACGCGTTTACGTTTACTACTCTCGTAGATTTTGTCGGGGTTTTTTACTTTCGTTTTCGCCTTTATCGCGAGGCTTAAGCAAGAACTTCAACATCTTTTCCGTTGACAGTAAACTTACATACTGAATCAACTTAGGTTTTTTGTATTTTTTAATTCCCAGTATTTTACTCATTTTATTTATTCTTTGTTAAAAAGCATTCTTGTGATAATCAATTAGCGATTAATACAATAAGTTGGACAATTGGTCAATCGCGAGTAGTGGATCTTTAATTGTTTGCTTACCTGTTAACGATAAGATGGTTTGACAGTTTGGTCGACTCACAGACAGTAGCTAATCACACCATTAGTTAATTAATAACGAGTCCTTTATCGGTGCCTTAATCCGTTAAAACAGGGTCTTTCAAATAGACCCTTGTTAAAACAACAATTTCTCTTCAAACGCAGAGTAGAAAAGTACAGTAGATACCCGAATGATGTATAAATTAATTAATATTCATAAGTCTATTTTTATCGCGACCAATCACGTTCGGCAATTGCTTCTGTTTCTATTTTCGGATAAAAGAGACCGACACCGCATGACGTAGTTATTGTGTAGCTTGTATCCATAGCGGTTATCGATTGGTTGAACCAGAATGTAAACTACCCCTATGACAAGGTCACGTTCGGTGATATTTATTGTGATTAGCGCGTTTTGCCTCGAGCAAGGTTTATAAATGATGATAATGAAATGGATTACTTATAGAGGGTCCGGGCAAGATTAAAAAATTGTTCAATGCGCCCGGCCTTTTTAGAGGCGCCCGGCCGGGCAAGATATTTTAAAATGGTGACCGGCCCGGATTGAAAATAGAGGAGCCCCGGGCGCCGGGCTATCCTGCTCTTGGAGCACTGCCATTCTCCTCATTTATTTTTTAACCTCTTTACTTCATATAGACTCAATTTGATGCATTGGCAAACATACCATCCTATAGGAGCTGTCTGATAAGGGTCTCTTCTGTTTGCTTATACAATATTGTAGCTCAGATTCCACTGTTGAGCTAAGAAAAATCACCATTTCATATACCATTTAAAGTTCAGAGAATTAATATTCATAAAGTCACAAATCTGTACATGAATATTCATGAAGTAAAGAGTTTCCTATCAGTGAAATGTATTACCAGGATACTGGAAGATTCTGTGTATGAGATTGGAGGAGGGCTGCTTCTATTGAGATGGGGGAATTTATCAGAGGAATTATGGTAACTCATAAAGTTAAAATAAAAGATTTTCCAATTATTTTTGCTATTGTTATGAAACAAAGGTTTTTGGTTCCTGTATTTATGTTGTTGTTTTTTCACAGTAGTAATGTGGATTTTATATATTTGATGAAATTAAAGGCAAACAAAGCCACATGCATGCACCAGTCTCAAGAAATGCAGACATTTAGACATTTTAAAAATGTGTCTTTCCTTCAGGAATATTGTCTATATCAGGGTTTTCCTTGAGAATTAAAGTAGAAGGCTAACTTTAAACTGTTAGAAGGCATGGGGGTCGTTGGATGCTATGTTTTTGTGTGTTTTTCTTTTCATTTTCTTTTAATTATTCCCATTTTTTCATGATTTGGCAAATGTGAGCCGACTAGGAAAGGTTTTGTCACCTCTTAAGGAAAACCCTGCTTCATTCATTCTGCTCATGCTAAACAGCCTGAAAAAGAACATGTTGCACAATATTTTATTCACAGTACTTAAAATAACCTTAGAAAAAAAAAGAATATAAAAAAGCAAAATCTGTCAGATCTCACAACTTTGATGGTCTTTACGAAATGTGATAGCATTGCAATGCTTTTTTATTGTCTGTGTTTTTACAGTATGATGGAGTTTGTAGACATATTCTTAGAGGTTTGCATGGTTTTGACATTTAATCAATGGATATGTGTTGTTTACAAACCATAGGTACCCCCAGTGGTGACATATGCTAACCTTTTAGCTCTTTTGAAAGATTTACATGTAAATATAAAGTTATTTGCATGTTAAAATAAAATCACCTCTTGCTATCATGATAAACATATGTATCAAGTCGCCATGTTTTCTAGCTCCTCAAATTTCACAGGATAACTTTCATGCACAAAGGATAAAACATTCTGCTTTAAGTTTTTTGGAGTTTTTGAAATGTTTTGCAGAGAAAAGATAACAAAAAACAATTTAGTTAAAAATTCTGAAAATGTAGAGGGCCGTATCAGGTGTATTACATTGTGATTTCTATCTCCATGGATAAACATTTGATGCATTATGAAAATTGTATGTGGCCAGATCAGTGGGCAATCTCATCAAACTGTTTCAGCCAGTTGCTCACACAATGTGTGTTCCAATATATTTTATTTTCTGGTTCTTGGCTGGGGTACCTTCCCCTTACACGATGTTATCTCTAATCTTGAGGACAGCCAGGAACCAGACTACAAAACATATTAAATTTTTAACTATTTGTGTGAGCAATTCGCCTCAGGTTCAGTTAAAGTCTCTTTAAGTTATTTAGGATAAGCAAACTATAAAACTTAATCAACAAGTTATTGTGACATGTGCCATCCCTGGTGGCCAAGTGGTTATAGCATCTGCGTGATACTGCATTGTGGCAACACTATATCTGTCTCAAGAAGACATCGTCTTCAATTGACTGAAATACTATCATTGGGACATCGAACCCATTAAACAAACATTTCACATTTTTGGAGATAAAGTATTTTGAGATTTTGTGTGAATAATAGACCTGTTCTGCAGTCAGATCAGGTTTGATATTGGTTGTATAGGTGGTATACTCTTGATTAAAGGTCAGTAAATATCTACACAGGTAGAGGGTGTGTAGTCAAGACTGTCATCTGTAGAAGCTGTAAGTGATGATTGTGTCACATTTTCATTACTCATTTATTTTAACCCTGTGAAAATACTGCCTTTAAAGGTATGTACAAAGCTGATATTTTTTCCACAGCTGCAAAATAAAAAATAAGTTATGACCACTTATGCTACATTACAGAAAGATCATAAAATTTGGTTGACATGTAAGGTATGGTACACATTCAGTGACTGTCAAACCCATTGCTATAATGTCAGTTAAAAAACCCTAAAATTTGTGGTGGAATACACTGGCCTGTGTTTCACGAAAAATCTTGAATAATGATTTTTTTTCAACTCAAAGTGTTGAAGAACTAGAATTGCCTTAATAATTGACCAAGAGAATAAAGTTCTCACAGGAAAGATACATTTTATTTAAATTATTAAAATCCTAGTGAATTTGAGAGTTTTGAGTTGAGGAAAACATCAGTTTGAGATTTTTGAGTTGAGGAAAACCTTTAGATTTAAATTGGAAAACTCAGTTTGAGAGGGAGGAAAATGTCAATTTAAAATATATTAAGTTGAGGAAAACATATATTTGATATATTTTGGTTAGAGGAAAACCTCAATTTGAGAGTTTTAACTTCAGGAAAACTTCAATATAATTTTGTGAAATGCAGACCTGGTTTCATAATCTTACATTTATTTCTCAATTTTTATCATTTTATCAATTATTCCTATGCTGATCAGGTTTATATGCTGCTCATAGCACAATCATGCCTTTAATATTGTTCACCAAAGTGTCATTTTCAGAGTGGCTTTTCTGCCATGGCGTATATTAGTCGTTGAAGGTAACCTTATTTTGACTGAAATATGTAACTGATGGAGATTGAATGAATAATGCACAGCTGTGCAGTTGTCACAGAGCGGGTAATCCAAAGTTTATGTTCATGAATAATGTAAATCCATCTTTATTGTTGTATTGATGTATTCTTCCTTGATATTAGTTGTCTGGGGTTGCTATGCACCGTACGGATGGAAGTAAAGGAAAGAAAAGCAAATGGAAAATTTATTGGATATAAAAAGGGCTCTTTGCTCAGCATTGCTGATCAAACTCTAATGGGAGATACAATGATTAGAATTAATGATTTGCATTTGAGAATTAATGATTTTGCATTTGAATTTAATTGCAAAATTAATCAGTTTTCTAATATTAGGTTTGCTTGAATATAATTTATATGATCAGTTAAGAAATCAGTTGAAGTATATTTTTTTTCTTCAAATATTTGTAGAGACTTGAAAAAAGGATTCTATAATTTATGAAAATAAAATCTTTGAAAGTGTATTGATTATATTTAAGTTTTTTGTTTATACCGCGCTGTACGTAAGCATTTGTTCACATCTAAATATGAAATATTAAATATTTTCTGCTTGCTACAGTTGAATAGTTTGTATTCATGTGTGATTATGGATACACGAGCAATAGCACAAATATTAAACAGGAGTACTTGATACTTTCGCTATTTTATAGCCTTTTGAGATATGCTTGTAACTGTTTTACGCTTCACAACTCATAACACCTTTGGTAACGATATGAGAGACATTTCTTAAGATTTTTGAAAACTCCTCCATAAAGACTGTTTTACTTCATCTTTTTGAAAGATTAAATGAGCACTGAGGCGTTTTTCACGGCAACTTTTAGTGAATTCTTCATGGTGGTGAAACTTTTAAGATTGATTGACTTATCATGTGGGGACGTATCTGGATTTATATGACTGAGAGGCAATCAAATCTGTACATTAATCACATGATAGAGCAATTTGGATGCATGGACTGTTACATGTGCTGAGTCTGTTTTCTTTGTGACTCACAGTCAAAGTTTCAAATAGCTTGCTTATGGTACCTGAATCTGTATCATTACACATCTCTCTCTCTCTCTCTTCTCTCTCTCTCTCTCTCTTTTCTCTCTCTCTTTTCTCTCTCTCTCTCTCTCATATTTCCTCTCCATCATTTCCTCTCCATCATTTTCTCTCTCTCTCTCTTTCTCTCTCTCTCTCTCTCATATTTCCTCTCCATCATTTCCTCTCCATCATTTCTCTCTCTCTCTTTCTCTCTCTCTCTCTCACTCTCTCTCTCTCTCTCACATTCAATCTCTATCTCTCTTCCTCTTTATTTCTTTCTCTGTGCAAGTAAACAAATCATCAAGGTTTTCTATGAATGACATATTTCAAAATATTTTTAAACTTTTATTGCATTTTTTTAAATACATATTTTGTTTTATCACTGACAGTAACTAAACACATTTAAAAAATCAGTTTAAGATTTATATGAAAACATTTCATAGGAAAACAAATGTTTGGATACATAAAAAGAATTGATGCTAAGCACACACAGATAAATGGATAATGAAATAACAAGATTTAACCTCCGTTTGGAATTGTTTGTCTCATGACAAACATGAAAGAAACATGTCTTGTGTGTCTGTACTTATCACACTGTGATATACCATAATGAGACATGTTTGTAGTACCGGTATATATAAGTTACACCAATATGTTTTATTCACCCTATGATACTGAACATTACACTAGAAGTGCATCAATTACAAATTCATGAAATAACAATGAAGCACTTAATTAGACAGCTGGAATGATGCTGATTGTGATAAGTACGGTCCATCGCCTTGTATCACGTGATATAACACATTTACATAATAAAGATATAAGCACAGACAGCGGTATTCAATTACAATTATCACCATACCGCAACTTTGTTTTGAACACACAACAGAAGAAAATTGGCTCTGCAGTTCTCTACCTCCTCAGACAACTGAGAAGAGTCCGGGGTCACCGAGTTCATCGACAAATGGTTTGTGGACCATTGCTTGAGTCACATTTTGTTGCATAGCCGAGCTTGTGACACTACATAGAGGCCCATCCACTAAATGCTGGCCCATATTTGAATGCATTGTCCACATTGGACCTGTCGTATATCCAGTTCCTGGGCTGTTGTTCATCAGAATTTTCTCCGTTGATGTCACCATATTGCTTACCGGAATATACGAGAGCTGGTCACCATTTATTGTGCCGTTCTTATTCACAGACCCTAGGTGTCCAACATTTTGTAAGAGTCCGTTTAGGCTGTTCATGTCACTTCCATAGCCAATACTGATAGGTTGGTTGATGTGACTATCACTACGGTAACCAGAGTTCATGCTGTGAATATTTCCGCATTGGTCCGCACAATTACTGATCCCGAAGTTTCCTATACTGGTCAGCGGGAAGTTATGACTGTCAATACTGTGCAGACGACCTCCATGGACATCATTACTGGACTTGCTGATGTGCTGGATTTGACACATCGGTGCATGCGTCGTACTTTGACTGCTCAGACTGTAGGGTCCAGTTTGTAGAGAACCAGACCTTTTTACACCGTACATGTCCTTAGACTGAGATTCTGGAGTCTGTTTGAAATGTTGACTAGAAGGAATAGGTTTTCTCTGCTGTAGATGTTTCCGTTTGCTTGAATTCCGATGCACATATGACACTAACGGAGGTTTTCCCAGTTCATTAGGGTGAATTTTGATGGGTTTAAATAAAGGGACAGCATCAGACATAGAACAGCCATGTGTATTTTCCTGCGCATTGCCTGTACTGCTGCTAGCACTATGAATATATTGTCCGGATCTGGAACTCCTAAATCCAGAATCATCCGAATCATCGGAAGCTTGTGAGTTTGGGCGCACTGCCTCACTGTGATGTCTTTGAATCATATTTCCCCTATGATTTTCAACTGTACACTTTATTTGATTAAGGTCTGTAAAGCCGTTCTCAGAGCCTGGATTATACATAACTGGGTTATCAAACCCTTCTGTGGGCTCTGGAGTTTCTTCATAGTTATCTGTTGGCTTGTTCTTGTTGATATTATTGTTATTATGACTTAATGTCTGTGCAAAATAGGTTGAATAGCTTGGTTTAAATGGAGGTGGTGGCGGGGGAGGAGGTTCATAGATCTCGCCCTTCTCCCGCAACCTTTCAATTTTGTGAGGATCATGCTTCTTGTACAAGATTTCATTCCGTATGCGCATCTTGTACCAACAGAAACAGAATATGACGAAAAGAGCAATTGTGATGATCGCAGGAATTAGCACACCGAGGAAGAAGAGAAGATTCATCTCTGAAGATTCTACCATTCTGGACCATGTAGAGATGTTGTAAACAGTGAAGAGCAGCTAAAGTCTCCCATACTACTGCTTGGCTTTAGGCATCCATCATTGGCAATGAACCTGCAAATAGAATAAGATTGGTAAACTTTATGCATGTTAGTGATTTCTTTAAATAAAGTGATATCTATATATGAGATCACCTGAAATACAAGCTTGATTAAGGTTGTACATGGACTAAACGATTTTGTAAGATTTAATATTCTACCAATTTAATATTCATACCTTCACGTGTGCTAATAGATTATCAGCCCCAAGGTGTCCAAAGGTAAGAATATTTTAACATCACCTTAAGGTCAAACATCTCAAGCACCCATGTGCTTCTGATGACAATTTGTCACTAGTATTCTGTACACAGTTTACACTGGTTTTACTGTGTGTAAAATCTCTGTGGAAAAAATTTTACTAAAATAAAAAAAAGCTGAAGATTAAAAAAGTATTTCAAAAGAGATGACAGCACTTATGGTCTTTACGACAACTGCTTTGTTCGACAGGCTGTGTGGGAATCTCTTTGTACTGACAATTGGGGGAAATTACTGATAGAGACATTAAACTCTTTTTGAGAAAAGCTCTCCTGTTATTGCCGAGTTTATGATGATTTTATTGCTGTACGGTTCACACGATTTGAACCTCCCCCCATTTTTGGTGACAACTCAGTTAAGCTCTGCATGCTTGGCCGCCTGTTGCCGGGAGGGAGTGCATGGTTGCTTCTCTCCCTCAGAAAGTGACTAACTAACTAGGATGTTGTAGCCAACGCACAACAGATAACTCCTTGTTCTCAGTGACAGAGAGAGTGTATGACTGCATACTCTCTAATTACTGCATTTAATGTTCATTTATATCATTTTGTCAAGCATTTTCATCATCAAGTACTGTGTCATATCACCCATTTGGCAGCTCATGTTAATATGTGAAAAAAGAATGTGTATTAAGTAATGTAAAAAATGACATTTGTTAATGTTAGCTATTTAGATTTATTTTGCTTGGACAGGAAAGACATTTGATGCTAATGAAATGATTCAATAAAAAGGGAATATCAACTAACAGTATCAGGGTAATTGGACAATTACCATTTAGGGCCTGTTGAACCTAAAGTATGGGTGACAGAGGACAGTTTTGGTGCCCAGCCAATTAGATCAAGTGTGTTTACTGCATAGAGCCTGCTGCAGACGCAACTGGACAGGCAGGTGTCTGCTGGGCGGGCACCTGCTGTGACTAGTCACACGGCTCCTTGGTTCCACTTACCCATGCACACAGACAGGGACGGTGTAATTTCAAACACATTCTTCTCAACTTTAGAGTAATTGTCAATAAACAGTTTTTATGAAAACTATTTCATGTTTACTCAAGTCCAAGGTATCGATACATGAACAGAAGGAGTGTCATTGTAGTAAGGGAGAATATAGGAAACTAGCTAGGCTATTTACCTAGTCAAATACTGCCTTAGACAGGCTCAATATAAATATTTGACTTGTTGATTTCTGCATTTCTGTTCAAACATCCAGCAGAGGTGCCATGGTCATGGCTTGTCACTTTCTATGAACTACCATTCTGTCAACCATTTACCTAACCTGAAGTAGGCCCACTCTGCATTAGGGACCCGTGGTCCGTTATAAAGTTGTGAAAAACTTCATTATTGATTCCGCATGGTGCAGAAAAATAAGGTATAATTATTTCATGTGAACAGGCATTCTTTCCTCTTGTGATGGTTTACGGCCTCAGTGGTTTGGTAAATATTACTTGAACATATTAAATATGTCTATAACAATTTAACAGGGGTTCCACAAAGGGGAATGTGTCAATTTGAGGGTCACAGACAAATGGGGTGAGAACTACGATTATATTATAAATATCACAGCAGATGACCGAAACAGTGTCCGGACAAAGAGGAGACTAGGGGGTGAAAAAAATAACCGAGGGGGTGAATGGATGTGAATAAGTTTTCATTAAGTGTTGTGACAAGGTTAGGTGTATACATACTGGTAGAGCGGGGTCAGTGTAATGGATGACAGATCGTGGCAAACACGGCTAATCTAGCGCACTGGGACGGATATACAGGCATGGCCTGATGTTGAAATGAAAAATATCTAACACCAACTTTGTTTTTATTGTCTAGCCATTTCAGCAATGTTTCCCTCATTTTTATGGGAGAATGCACCGAGAGAGGAATTTAATTTGTTCATTTTGTCCATATGTGACAATTTATAGGGCTGAATGTTAATGTACCTATCATTTATTTGTTCCTCAGTCTTCAGTTTATCAAGTTCACAAGATGTTACCAAACTACTGCCCTTTAGTCAGGGTCAAGGTCATTGAAAGTCACCATGACCAAGGGTCAGAACACAGGGCATGAAATGGCAACATGTGGACTCTATATAAGACCATTGGAGAGCCAGTTTAGTTGAAAGAGAAAATGTGTTAAGATATTTCTCCCTATCCCTCAGGTACTGAGATAAATTGAAAATACAAAATCTGATCAGCCTGCAAGTTATGTTCAGTTGGATCAAGGTTTAAACGGGTTGCTCAGGTCATTTTACTTTACTTTTTGTTAGAAATGTTCATCAGTAATGCCCCTAAAGCACTACCCTTTGATGTATTTCCCTTCTCAGATACTAAGATTGTGTCAAGAGATGACCAAGAAACTTTCTTTCTCCTATTTCTGTTTTGCTCTTGGAACATTTTTGTAGTCATCCCTCAGTTTGCAGTTTACATGTCTAGATTTTTCTTTTCATTCATTTTGTTTGTTTCCTGTACTGAGACCAAGACTATTGATGGAGGAAACTTCATTAAAAATAAATAGATACGTAGTAAATGGACACTTGTTTGTCACATAGCTTTCTCTTGTCTGAATTATTTATCCGCTGCCATTAAGTATATGATTTATATTTTTGGAGGGTCGACCATGAAACTATTCTAACTGTATATAAAAATAGAAGGAAATGGAAAAGTCCCTGTGTCAGCCCGCGTTATATCGTTATTTGATGTTCACTTCGATTTCTGCCATATTTCCCTTTGGGTGGTTTTGTTAAAATGCCATGCTGTATCATGAAATTGTAATCTATAGGTCAAATCTAAAGAAAAAAAAATCTTCTTTTTTTTTGTCAGTTACTTGTTTTATCATTTTATTTAACTAATTTATTTATTAGTCTGCATGCTTTTATTTTGTCAGTTTGTAGCACATGTAAAATCGATAACGTAAGCATTAAAATTTTAAAAGAAAATCAATTAACAGTGGCCTATTAATTTGACATTGTCTTTCATTGTTCAAAGTTTGTGCATTAAAATTAAACTGTTTGGAGGTATAATAGATGTATGGAATGTGCAATGCCAAAAAATAACATGTTCAGGAATTTTAATGTGTGTGTTCTAAACTAAAATGTGTTCCGTTCCATCATTAGTGACAAATATCCATTTGTTTTCATTTACCGGTAGCTGTTCTTCGTTAAGTCTCATATAGTTTTCCCTGATGTATATGTGTAACAACCATAATAAAAGATGGGAATGGAAAAAAATTACCAAAAACTTATGTCAAGGACTAATTCTAAAGTCTTGAGATTTGAATAATTTACAAGTTTGTCCTTCAATCTTGAAAATTAGCCACATTTTCTCCACATGTGCCAGGTCCTTATGAGTAGAGAAGAATTTTTTAACATGATCAATCTGTTAGTTACTTACAGGCTGATCTGGTTTTATACTAGTCATATCCCTAGAATAATAATTATCTCTTTTGTGATGCATGGTTAAATAGTTCTGTAATAAACCTGTCAATAACAAGTACCTGTCAATAATGGCTCCTGTAATTATCAACTCTACATTGACAGATGGGGGTCAGTAATTATCCCTCACTAACCACTGCCACCATCCAAGTGGCTACATAAACTGTCCACAGTAATACTTTGTCTAATGATATATATACTCTGGTGATCTCTGATGTAATGCTGAGATTACTGTAGACTGGATCATACCAGACCCATACGAAAAACCAGATCAGAACAGGAAGTAGTTCAGTGGTCTGATTGACCTTCTCATCCTCATAGTTCAGACCAGCAGGAAACTGTGTTAAAGCCTAATCAGCCTGCATATCACCTTGTCAAGTCATTAAGTCAAGGCGATGAAACATGTTATGCTATAAAATATTGAGAAAAAAAGTAAATTGTATGACAATAGATATATTAGGTAGTGGACACAAAGGAGAAAAAATGAAATAATTTAATATTGAAAATCAAAGAAAAGAGGATTTATTACAAATGACCCTGAAGGAAATGGGCAGAGTCAGGACAGTGTTTGACCTTGTGTTTCCATGTCACTGCTGGTGTAAGGCTTAATCATTCCAGGGCACAAAGGACAGGTTTAATAACGCCAGTGCCTGTAGGAAAATCAGCTGCGTTGCAGACGTAATAAGATGTAGTTTACATAATATAGGGCAGTAAAACTTGTCTATATACCTGTGATCTCTGAGTGCACGGCTTTGTCGAGTTTTGTTCAATCAAAATGGTAGGCTGGCATGAAGAAGCCTTAGGGAGAAAGAGTGAAAGTGGGTGGAGTGCGGTGAGGTTTTACCATCCGTTAGGTGATTATACTTAATTTGTGAGTAATATTGATGGATGGAAGGATCTGAGTAGCAGGTGAGATTGATTGAATGGAAGATGGTAAAAAAATTAGGGGGATATGGCTAACCTGTGAAAAATGTGTTGGGGAAAGAAATGATTCGTGAATTGTAATGAAACATTGTAAGTTGGGGCTAGTTGATTTCAGTTTTATCAGAATATAGTAAAAATTAGATAGATGGTGGTAGGTATTTTACATAATTAAAAAAGTCAGGGAAAAGAATTGAAGATTAAAACAGAAAAATCTTTTAAATACAGGCTTACTCAGTTCAGAAAAGACTGAGATGTATAACTGCTATACTAAATATGGAAAGTTGACCATGTATTTTGTTAAGATATATTAAATACTGATTAGTTAATCCTTAAATCCATTTGTTACTTACAGGATGAGATATGTAATACTGAGGGCGTTATTTTTTTCTTCACCAAGGGAAAAGCTGAATTATTCAGCTCCTTATTTGAAAGTAAACCAATTTATCTTTTTTGAAAATTGAGATTTTATGCTGAAATTTAATGTTATCTTAGCAAGCCAGACTGTTTATTGTGTAGATATACTTTACTACAGTAATATAGAGTTATTTCTGTATAACAAATGTTAAGCCCTATAGGACATGAAATATGACGGGGGAGAAGAGAATTTTGAAAAATGTGAAGTAGAAAACTGTCAGACATCAGGGAGATTTCAGATGAGTCACCTTTAGTGTACATTTTTACTGTGTCAGTCGGGATAAAGAATGATTGAGACGTGTGTAGCCCCCCTGTCATTTGTATTCATCTTTTAGATTGGGAATATGAGGCATTGAGAATAACTATCACCGCGATAAATATAGAAATTGTTGAAATTGTTTCGTTACCTGCGTCAAGCCATACAGCCACAATAACAGAAAGATATACTGAGCTGGGGTTAGTCCGACTCAAATAATGGCACAATTAAATCTCCGCACTAAAAAAAAAAAAAAATACACAGATGTCAGAGAAAACACAATGCAAAAACGATAGAAATAAAAACGGTCAGGATGTAAGTTGGATTATGGGTAAGAAAGCTATTAAAAATGAGCAGTGAAAAACTTTCAGATTATGATCGCTGGATTCGATATGACCAATTAACTGGGAAAATAGCCCATACTTTATGTTTACCACAAATCACAAGCGGGATAGAACATAATTACACGAAATATCTTTCACAGACAACAAAACAGCCTTTTGAAATTTGGTTTAGAAGAGAAAAGCTGTGTAGAAGGTTTAAGAATATAGTAAAGTTGTGCGCCGCAGGGAGAATAGGTTAATGATACAAAATTGGCCAGCATTTTATAACAGTACCCTCTATTGTCACCAACATTTGGTGAAGTTTACAAGAGATTCCAATAATTTGAGTCTCAGCTGGTTGAAAGGATCCTGTCTAATTAACACAGCCAGATGATCTGTGAATGTTCTTTTTGTCCATACTCATCTGTCTTTCCTTTTTTCTTTCTATCGCTTTTTATTTTTTGTCACCTAATTCATTAAATGATTTATTTTCTTTTTGTAATCCCAGGTGATGGATCTCATCTTGATTGACATTTATTGGTTTTGATTTGATTTGTTTGGATCATCTATTTATTTGTCAAAAAATTATCTTATTGGTGTCCCATGTTCCTCTAAATCTATTTCTGTTTCTCAAATTCTTCAGGTCTGTTATCAAACTAATCACCACTACAGTTGTAACTTGGTTATCATATTTTTATATGATATGATTTCAAAGAAAGACATTGCATGGCTTCATTTAACACAAGTACTATATTTTATCAACAATTTGTGATGAGATATTTTTCACAAGTTCAGGTGGCATGATATATTTTGAGAAAGTGTTTTATCTTTTGGGAGATATAAATGAAGCCAGACATCAAAACAATAACTAATCCCTACCAAGTCCTCTTTACTCCCAAGTATTATGGATTTTCAAAAGGATAATTTTGTTTTTTAATGTTTGTCTTATCTTGATCTTCAAACATTGCTTTGTTCTGGATTTGCTTTAATTCAGTGATACAGCTCATTTGGCCCACAGTTAATATGGATAGGCCCGGATTATACCCTTAAGATCTCAAAACAACCATGTAAATCCATCTATAAGTCCATAAATCATGTACTGTACTGTGATTATAGCATATTTTTGTGAGTTTTATCTGCCTTTGGTGCAATTTAGTGTTTGTTGTTATTTTTAGTGGTTGCAGTGGTCGGGGGATCCTTTCTTTTTTTAAAGTGCAGCAAAAGTAGCAGAAAAAAAAAGTGCAATATATGAGAAAAGTATTTTTTACAATCCTCAAAAAAAAAAAGGAAAGAAGACCATTGTTTCATCATTTTAGCTCTATATTTTAATAAGATATAATAATAACTTCATCGCAAAACTCATTGAAAACTTATGTATTGGATTCATTAAATGTTTTGGAATTTTTCAGTATTTGAAAGCTAAAAGATGGTCAACCTTTTTCCTTTTCTTCCTTATAATTTGGAAAAAAAGAAGTTACTCCTTACAAAGCCTTGAAATAAATTCTATATTATTTTGTATGCACCTTTTCTGTGAAGAGTTGAGACGTTACAAATTGAACATCCCTTTTTACCACTCAGATGATAATGCTGTATTACACTATAGTATTCCAAAAGAAAAGGCCAGTTTTAAAGACTAAATTTAAGCAGTTTTCTGTCTGAACTGGTTTTACATTGCTCCTTTCTTCAGGCTCTAAAAGTTATAAAGTATAAAACCATAACAGCAGTATCTACATACTATTCATTGAAGAGATCAAGATACCGGAAAGTTTACCAAAAACTTTCAGACTTGTGTCCCCCCACTCTTATCCCTCTGTGACATCCACATATCTATTTGTTCCTATAGTAACCATATCTGTAGTGTCTCTATGGTAAAGAGTGCCTTGCAGTATCTAACAACCTTATCTTAACCCTACAGGTTGCTATGGAGATCTGAGATTCTACTTTTAACTGAAGAAGGCCATAAATCTTGACTTTTATAACTATATATTTGCCTACTGCTGTCATATCTTAGTCCGCCTTAAAATTGGAAATTGACACAAGCTGTAATATTTCATGATTTCTGAGATAATTTGGCATTTATCGTGATAGACTGCATCTATAGAAGTAATTCTGGCTTCAATATTTATTTTGGTTATTGTTATAGATATGAATATGGAAATAAACATACATAAGAATGATTGTGCTTGATATGTGTCTCACAGTGCATAAATTATGTTTTATGATTTAATGTAAATAAACATGTATGAGTATTTCATACCTTTACATATATCAGAGAGTTGGAAATAATATATTTTAAGATATTGAATAATAGAAATTATTGCTGCATATCTTTGAAATACTTTTGAAGAAATGATCTTTTTTCACCTGAAAACCATTAAAAAAATGAAATCCGATAACAGTTATACCATGAAAGGATTAATATTAGTTATGTTTTAAGTCAGACTAGCAAATCATGGAAATGGATAATTTTAGTTGTGAGTAAGGAAAACACTCAAATATTTGTCCTTTAGTGTATTCAAAAGGAAATCTCAGCTTGTGATTTATCTTTGTGTATTGATTTATTTGTCTGTAATGTTTGTTTATATATCGTCGGTGATTCAAGTATTAAATCATCCAAACATTTTTTGAATTCATGACATTTTTCTTGTCATCTGGATTTTCATGATTTCGCCTTTTCTTGCCATGTGCATTAAATCTGCTTTTATAATTTCTCTGTTGTAAATAAATATAAAATATTACTATTGTAAACACAGAAATGAAAAACTTTAAAAGAATATTTCCTGTCTTTTGTCTGTGAATTATTTAAAATCGAGTCCTTGTCATTATTTTCAACAAATCTGAGATTTAAATCAGTCGTATAATCGGATGATGTGTAATGTAATTTTACTTCATATAGAAATACAGTATGTCTGTTTCTGAAATAACTTTGTATGTTTGTGATTTTTTCCTCTCGGCTACACACTAGTACAAAAACGTTTCAACTTAAGATTTTTTTTCTCATTAAATTACCTTTATAAATAACAACTCCACTGTCTGGTTTATGTATCAGTATACATTGTAATCCTGTACACATCGAAAGAAAAGTCCTCCTTCATCCACGAAGAAAACACATCACCTGGTTTGGAAATCAGAGTGTTTACTCTACTCCATTTTTTATCACACTGTGTTGTCGTTCACATTAAGCCCCTAAACACACAGTTTTTGAACATTTGCCATTACAAATAAGTAAATTATTCAGATCACTCTTGCTCAAAGCATTCTACACGGTTATTAATCTCTCAACGCTCCCCGTTCAAGGCAGGCCCATATTGGTGCAGAGGCACAACTGGAGTGAGGTGTACATATCCCATGCGAAAGTTATCTCAGTATGAACCGTCTGTTTGGCAGAGCAAGTGTCGTCTGCTGCAATGAGGGCTTCTGTACACCTCCCCACTTCAGGTGCTAGCGACACGCTTGGCTGGTCACTGGCAACCCCTGGGGCGCTCTTATGAAGATGTTATAATAGGTCATTTAGCAGAATGTTGTAATTTAATCATTCTATATAAACACATTTTCTATACTGTCCTTTTTTTTTACTTTGACTGGAGAATTTATTTCAACCAGTAGGATGCTCTCCTTTTACACTGGAAGAAAAAGTGAAGTTTTGTGAGATATCACTTTGTAATCAGTGTATGAAGTCACAGAGACACTAGAAAGAGATTTACTGGTTGATTTAATAAAATGACCAAATTCATCTTTATTCTTTTATATCCTTCCATCTTTCTCTCATATCCAAATGTTTACTCTAATAAACTGCGTTATTTTGAGTGAAATTTTCAGTATGAATGTTTCTTTAGATTTTTTTCTTGTTTGATTTATCTGGATGGTGATGATTATGAATATGAAACAAAGACAAATTGATATTTAAAGTAATCTGTTAAGGTAATTTCATTTCAAGATGAGAAAATTTAAAAATGAATGTTATTTGCACCTGTACCAAGGTCCCAGCTGAATAAATAGATTCTCTAAATACATGTAATGTTCTAAAAGATATCATGGAGGGTTTGATAGAGTTAGAGAGATATAAACTGAGCGCAATAGTTGTGAAAATTTGTTGCAAATACGAGAAACGTGTACAGAATTGCTATATTCCCTGTTACATTTAGAGATTGGATTTCCTGCAGTGATTACTTTTGTAAAAATAATCAAATTTAAATTATTGTTTCGGCGATTTTTTTCCACTGACTCATTCTTTAATATTACTTTATCACTTTAGTTTACTGTAAGGTAAAAGATGTATGTCTGTAATCTTTTTTATTTTTTTGAATATGTAATTTAAAAAAATAAAGATTGAATGAATATCAAGACCTCGGGTAAATTTATGGACGCGTCATCGCAGTTGTTTATATGAGAAACTGAGTGATTGAGATGAATATGGGTTTGGGAATGTTTGTTTCGATGCCGTTAGAGCAGTTATAATCGCCAGCAGTTGTGACAAAACTAACAGAAAATGGAGGTAAAAAGGTCCCCAGTTGGCTAGCTAAGCTGGTTTTCAGTCGAACACTTTCATTTTGTATTGTATCCTTGCTTGTGCTACAGGAGTCCGCGTCAATAGACGTTTGATAGCACACAATGCTGTCTGTTTGCTCATGAACCCAAGTGTTTAAATTGTTCTTCCCTAGCCAAACTTTCTAGTGATTTGGATGTGTTTTAAGAACACCATGTTTGCCTATGTCTGATACCAAATTAGGACATTATGATAGCAAGGTGTTTGGATGAAACGACCGGTTAAAATAAAAATATAGTAACTGAAAATATACCGATGTTAGACACAACTTAATCTCATTTCTAGTCGTTATCATTCATTGTTGATAAGAACGAAGACAGCATTTGGTGAAACCAACCATATTTGAGATAAAGAAGTCAAACCTTTATGTTGATAAAATAGGCAATTTAATAAGTGCAGTGAGATGGCAGTTTTATATGTTGACCCAATGTTGGTACTTTTTAAAATGAAAAATACTGAATTTGTAAGGTGAAAATATTTTTCCAGTGGTTAGCAATTGTTAAAAAAAAAAAATCCTGAATTTTGATTTTTTATAGGAGAGAAATACTGTATTCTGCAAATTAAATATGAAAATGACCAATAGATAATATTTATGTACTTAGTGGCATTTTAGCATGATCTATATTTGGAATCCTCACTAGGGTAACTAAGAAGTCAGTAAATAACGGTCAAGGTAATTTATAATGTTATGCAGATTTTAGATTTTTAAATGAGATGTAATGATTGTTTAGGAGACATATTTCATAAAAGGAATAATAATATTGATCTATAAATCTATAAAAATTTCTCTCCATTGTGATATGTGTAAATGAAAGATACAGTAGGCGGATTTCTTATTTACAAACACTAATAGCCCAAATTTGATAGATCAAATTTAATTTAAGAATTGAACCAGACATATTTATCACCATAGATGAGAGAAAGTCATGAATTTGTCCACCTACCATATGTTACAATATCTCCTGAGAACACAGACGATGTGGAGGTTATTAGTATATCCTTATTACACACAGTACTTCTGGTTCTGTCATCCAAACTCCCAGAATAAGGACATTCACTGTCAGCCCCGTCAATGACAAGAGGCACAAGTCCTCACAATAGGTGCTAGCGCGATAGTATCAAAGAATAACTCCCACTTATGTGTCCACCAACATTGAAATCAAATCGCCATCGAGAGCTCTTAGCTGTCTGCTGTGGAGCCAGACACACCACAAATGAGTCCACGCAAGAGGGGAGGCTGGGGTCAAGTGGCCTGCATTACCAACTGACACTCTATTTGAAAGGCAGGGTAGTCATGTCCGGGCAGTCACTTGTCTAATCCAATCAGAAGGAATATGCCAGTGCTGCACCACTGCTGCAGGACTATTAACATCCTCCATTTAATTACTGGTTAATTACCATAGTAGCTTAGTTAAAGTTAAGAGAGGTTTTTCTGCACATAATCTCAGTAGAAATTGGCAATCAACTGCCACACTAATTGGCATTTATTGTTTCCTCAGTATTACACTAATTATGATGCAATCACTAAAGGCTACAGGATGGCTGCAAGGTGTCAGCAAGGGAACAAACCCCTCAGGGGGGCAGCAATGGGGTCACAATAAGGGTCCAAAGGGAGACAATTCTAGGTTATCTTCTAATTAATCAGGTGCCAAAAGAATGGTGTATAATTAATTAGGTAATTGTGCTAGAAAACAAAAGATTGTATATGATATGGTTATTTATTTGTAGGTGTCAGGCAGGCATGTGTAATTATGGTATTTCCTGACACAACTTTGGCTGTATTGTGCTCTAGGGAGGAATGGTTGATAAATCAAAAAGCTCCTGATTGGTGTGACTGTCTTACACCTGGCTTCATCTGTAGCTTTATTAGAGGATGTTTTAGCACGAAAGGAAAACTATTGTCTTTGTACTTTATTGCAGTGATTGAAAAAACAACATAAATGGTTTCACAGTTCAGCTTAAGAGAATGTGGGTTAAGTAAAGCATGGTAAGATAGTGTCTTAAAAGTGAAAGGTTTAGAGAGGGGTTGGAATGCATAGGGATATTTTTTTTTTTTTTTTTTTGTGGGGGGGGGGGGGGTCAAAAATGATATTAAATGGTACTTGAATGTAGCCTGTATTTTAACTTCTAACACAATTTAACCCTTCACCTCATATATAGACTAATTTTGACACACTTTTAAAAGCAGCTACAATGAACTGTTTCTCAATATTATTAAACATTCAGAAATACATCTTTCCCAATGGGCTTCGAATTCATTACAACAGTATGCTATGGTAATTATGAGAACAAAACAATTTAGCAGTCAGTCATAAAGGAGCGTTGAGGGTAATGCAACATGGAGTTAATATCTTATAATTTTTGGTAATTAATATACATTTGTCAAAATAAATCATGTGTGTATATATAAATTTTTTGGTTAAAAAGGGTCTAGCTTAATTTACACCAAAGATTGCTTTTCACTGGTAAATGTTAAGTGCATGATCGTCATATTACATGAACATGAAAACTTTGTGGTGGCCAGTGCTGAATAAAAAATGTGTAAATATAACTGATCGTCTTTTGTTTGTTCCATGCTCAGTTGACTATTTTCTGATGTTCACTTTTTCTCGCCTGTTTTTGTTTAATCATATGATGTGAAAGAACTTGACAAAAAAACGTTTGTATTGCAATTTGAATTATTTATGATAATTGCGTACTTCATATATGTCATTGTAATCAACATGACTAGAGGTTAATAATTACACAGATTATAGGATTTAGTAGGTCCGCTGTTATATGGAATGAAAAATCAGTCTTTTGTGCCTTTGTTCAATGTTTGTTTTCTTTTCGATTGTGTTGTACCAATTTTTAATGTGTTTATAAATCATAGTTAACTGACTTGTTAAACTTTATTACCAAGAGTGTTTGCTTGAATTCACTAATTCCTTGTCGAGGCTACTTTCGCCCCAAACCAATAAAGGCAACCAGCGAGTGAAATAATTACCATGTTTGAGAAACCACACTGGAACCAGTAATTCACATTCTTGTTTTAACGCCATGCGACGTCCCTGCATAACCCCGAGTTCTTTACCTTCATCGCTGGCAACCATAATATTTTGAGAGACATTTATTTGTTAAAATTCAATGACCATTTTGATGGTATCTTTTCTTCCATTGAAGACTGGCCCTACTGTATGATTAAGTGAAAATTATAGATTCTGTTCACCAGCGACACACTTGAGTCTCCTGCCCCTTGCCTGGTTGTAGTCATTTTAATTGATTTTAGATATCCTTGAAATAAAAGACCGAATGAAAAAATGTCACACACGGGAAGTCAAGAAGGGGAAATGTCTTTATTCTTTGGTATTTATATTTTCAGAATATAATGATTGGTTTGAGAGTATTGATTGGAGAGAGAGGACTGAATGTATTCAGGTGCAACAGCATAATAACCAAAAAATAGTGGTGTCGAGAAAAATATTATACTTTTCATATGTCTTTAATTGAGAGTTTTATGTTTTTTAGGGGTTTTTGGGTTGTTGTTTTTTTAGAAGTTAATCTGTAATTTTAAGTTAAGGGCAAATTGGCAAAGGCTGTGGTTAACGTTAAACTAGTGACATTATCATGCTCTTGTATTTAGATAATGTGAGTCCCTTGAAGTTGAAGTCAGGTCATCTTTTGATAACTTATAAACTGAAGGTAGAGACAGTGGGCAAATGGAACTTTACAGATAGAAT
Organism: Solen grandis; assembly: GCA_021229015.1. Classification (NCBI taxonomy): domain Eukaryota; kingdom Metazoa; phylum Mollusca; class Bivalvia; order Adapedonta; family Solenidae; genus Solen; species Solen grandis. The sequence goes on from CM037791.1 coordinate 14,625,113, forward strand.
CTATCAGAGATTAGGATGCCAGCCTTGATGGCAGTAGTGATGGGGATGATGATCATTATGATGATGTTGATGATGATGATGATAGCTATGATGATGATGATGATGATGATGATGGCTATGATGATGATGATGATGATGATGGTTATGATGATGATGATGATGATGAGCGATGATGATGATGATGGTGGTGGTTGTGATGATGATGATGATGATGATGATGATGATGATGATGATGATGATGATGATGATGATGATGATGATGATGATTGTCATCATGATGATAAGTATAAGGATGGAGGATTGGATTTATTGGATGATAAGAATATGATGACAATAAATAAAAAAGGGAATCATTATAGCATTAATAAATCAGACAAATTACAATGAAAGAAATAGATATGAAACTATTAATAAATCAAGGAAAAGTATTCTTTATTCAGCTGGTTCTCGGATACCAATCAAGGCCAGTGACCAAATTCATTTTCCCCGAGGTCACATTACACCAGACACCCTCTATACACACAGTGCTATTGATATTGGCATGGATTATAGGGGATTATTTTGCATAATACATTATGCTATATGAGACCGTGTCATGGTTTTATAGTGTCTGCGCCTTTTTTGGTCTGTAGTTACAGCTTTTTTTTTCTTATGAAAGAAAATAGGAATTCCGTAGATTAAATGAAAACCTATGTCCTCTGTTAATTTTTTTTTTTTTTTTTTTTTTTAGATCATATAATTTCAACTTATTGTATTCATTTCAATATGAATAAATCATATGCATATAATGTTTAACCCTAGACATCTTTATATCTTTATGGTGGATCAAAATGAAACTGGTATATCACATAAGGTAATGGCCAGTATCAGACACAGTATCATCAAGGCTGGATTTAAACAACTTAATTTCAACTAGCAAAAGATTTATTATGCCTTCCAAAAGATTTTGGAAAGCATATAGTATTCGCACTGTCCATCTGTCTGTACGTCTTTCTGCCCCACTTTGTGTCTGCTCTGTAACTCCTATATGCATGAGTGGAATTTGAATAACCTGGTAGAAATATTCACCACATTGAGACCATGTGTCACAGTTATGACCCTGGTTTATATCTCAAAGGTCAAGGTCACATTTTTGGGTCTAAAAGGGGAACATTTTGTTCTGTCTTGGCTCTTACTTAATTTATTTTAAATTACTTGTTACAAAAATTTAATGTTCTTGAGAAGACAATGTGTCGTGCTCAAGACCCAGGTCCCCTTGCAATAAAGAGTATACTAGTTTCCTAGCTAATGCATACCTTGGAGATCAGATTGACAATGCTGAAAAAACCCTTCAGACAGAAAAAAGTAAAAAGAGTTAAGAAACATCATTTAAATTTGCTATTTAGATCAATGTCGCAGATACTATCTCTGACTTTTCCCCCCGCATCCCAGAACAAGCCACGCCACTGCAAGGTCATCTGACAATTCTGCGGATAGCAATTTACATTTTTCCTCCCATTTGCTGTCTTCCTCTAAGGAGAAATAAAGGCCTGGATGATTGTGTTTATGTCTTATACAATCGAAATTAGTCGAAAGCTAATCAAGGATTTGTGAAACCAATTGAATATTCATAGTGACTGGTTCAGTGTCAGTAACCAATTAAAATCTGTGAGAACATGCATCACAGACTGTTTTGTTTTGAATACTGGCACGCTGAGATTCTCAGTTGACATTCTTGTTGTTTTTTTTGTGTTTTTTTATGCATTAGCAAACAATGCTTTCAGTGGTATATTAGAATCGACCTGTTGGATGGTTGGTAATGGTTGGTCAGTTAACTTTTTACAGTTTTGAAGAATTTTCAGTGAAAGTTGGTTGGCATAATCTGATTATTAAGGTGTCATAAATGTATTTCAGAGTTGTGGCCCTTCAAATTTTTCCCATAAAGTAATGATATATTGTCAAATGTAATACAGTATGATACTGGTGGATCCAACAAATTCTGCTGAAATTGAATATAGTATCCCAGAGCAAGTCTCTTTCCTAAAATTTACCCATATTATCTCAAGTCACGGACACATTTTCTGTTGCATTACAGCTTCATCTTTCTTTGAGTGACAAATATTCACTAGTTTATAGTGGTTGGCAGATTCAACAGAATTTTCAGAAAGTTAGATTTTTATCTCATAAGATTGAAGTTTTGCAGTGACACCAAGCCGCAGTTTTAACCTGTCAGAATTCTTTTTAGTAGCAATGAGCAAATTGAGGAAATCTGCAATTCAGGCATGCACTGTATAATTTCCTAGGAAAATAATTTTGGTCTCTTGCAGAAATTCTGTATAACCCCTTATATCGATAATGTTAAATCAAAGGTGACTTAGCAGTTCCCTTTAATTTTACTTATTGAGCAGAATTTACTAAAATAAATACTGAATAAATTCCTTATATTACAGCAGAGATTTTCCATAAACCACACTTTACAGTATGTGAAATTAGTGCGGGCACCAACAAGAATCTGGTATGTTGTCCTATTGCATCCAGTACCATAGCATTCTGTTGTTTATTTATTGAGTTTAAAGTCCCACTGAAAGTTTTTCAGTCATTCTGAGACAATGCCTACTTGAGAAAGATATAGTGCTGCCTCACTACAGTATCACACCGTAGACATATGGCATGATACCATACCCAGTCACATTATCCTGACACCAGGCCAACCAGTCCTGAAACTACCCTTATATGCTGAGCACCAAGCAATTACTATTTCTTACGACTTTGGTATGTCACAGCCAGGAATCGAACCCACAACCTCCCGATTCCAGGGCAGACACTTTAACCACTCTGCCACCAGGATCGGTGCATCCTAGCTGTTGTACAAAACATTCAAGAATGAAGGCATTCTTGCAGGGTACTTAACAGTAATAGCTCAAGTTATATATGAATTTATTTATTTGCCCTTTAACTCAAGAGTGTATTATGATGTAATGAATATGATTTACTGAACGTTAAATGATATAATAAGAAACAAATGGAATTTGCTTTGCAACTATACTGTATGAGCAAACAGAGGAGACCTTGATCAGTTCAGGAGCTGTCTGATCGGGGTCTGTTCTGTTTGTTGCACATCAGAAGGATACTATATGCGTTTCATAGTTTAATAATGTTATTTATTTATTTTGAGTGGTAGTTCAAGGAAATTAGGGAAATGAAGTTTATGACTGATATGAAACCAGAAACATTTGGGTGCAGGATAGCATAGTGGTAATGCCCTTTGCTTCTCACCAATGCCTCCTGGGTTCAATTCCTGGTCACTTACATGAGAGGGTACAGTGGGCACCTGTCCGGACAAATGGGTTTTTCCCAGGATTTTTCCGGTTTCCCCCCACAATAATGACATATACACCACCACCAGGGCCGTCAAGAGTGATTTATATAAGTTGTGATAACTTGTTTCACAATCAATGTAAAAATGAATAAATTTAAAGAACTTCACACCAGTTCCTCTGAGGTTAGCACCATACACTGCAGACTCAGGGTGTGGCTTTCAGGCTGATCCAACTCAGCAATGCTGTTAAATTGTATAAAATAGTTAGTGGTGACTGGTTAATGTGATAGCAGCAGCAAAATAGATTTCAATGAATGATTCAGCAGTAACCGTGTTTTGGCAATAACGTTGAGATTAATTAACAGTTAATTTGATTGTTTACTGTAACTGTTGTAGATTTTTTCTGGATATCGGCACTTCTGACATAGTCATTCAAATTCCTCAGTTTATGTTTCTCGTTAAAAAATGTTTGACGTACCTGACCAGGAAGACTGATAAAATGATCACATCATTCAGCACAAGATGGCTGGCATTGTGGAGATTACGCTTCTTTCCATTAAATATTAATTCCTGACATGAAAGAAATTATGTTCTGTTTTATGATGAAGAAGAATTTCACTTCCATTCTCGTGGTGGTACATTAACAGTTCAATGCAGAAATGGATTAACGGATACATATTTGTTCATTAAGGGTATTGTAGTTTAGCATTCAGTTCTTGGCTTGGAATAGCTAATGTTTTATTAATTTCTAAACTTTGATCAAAATGCTCATTAAAGGAGGTTTAGTGTGATAATGTCTGTGGAAGAGATAGTAAATTAAACTGTTTATTGGACTTGAAGGACAGGTGTTACAGTAATGTGTTTATCCTAATGAACATGCCCACTGTAATACCTGCCTCCTAGTTCTTCCCAAGAGATCGGACAATTTAATTTCAGATATCTACATTTGGATTACTTTAACTTTTTCAAATAAGATATCAAAACTATTTGAATGATGTTTTTACACCGTTTTGTTTTCTTGCTCTTCAAGTTTGGTCGTACAGACACAATAAGTTTTTGGGCTATTTCTAATTGTGATTAATGGTGCAGTTGGTATACCAATCACATTAATATGGGCATTTCTAGAGCTAGTATTTTTATTTTCTTGTTGTTGATGTGTTTTTTTATGATTGGTTTTTTTTTGTTGTTGTTGTTTTGTGTAGGGGGGATGGGGCATTTTTATGAAGCCTTCCATCAGCACCCCTTGGTGAGTGAAAGAGGGATATATACAGTATCATATCATTCATAGGGTGACAGGGTAGATGTTGGTGGAGAAAGTTGTGTGATGTAGACAGTTTTAACCCTTTCCCTCATAGAGGAAACCATGAAAAGGCCTATGCGAACAGCATAAAACCAGATCAGCCTGCGAGTAACTCGCAGGCTGATCAGGTTTTATGCTGTTCGCTGCTCCTCAGTGGTCTGGAAATGAGGACTTTGTAAATAAATTTGGTAAGGTTTAACTGTGGTTTTCTGCAGATCAGGCTTTATGTGGTACCTATTGAGTGCATCAAAATGAGTCTATATGAGGGAAAGGGTTAAATTAGCTGTCTTTGAGATATGTTGTAGATATCAGGCAATCTTGCTGAGACATATTCGAAAATACGCTAGAAATGTTTAAAATATCCTACAGGCTGAGTCAGTATTGGTTGCATTGAATATATTAACTGAGAAAATGGTCTGTTATTATGCAGAGGTTTTCTGGCATTTTAAACTGAATATTTAGCAGCACTGCACTATTTAAGACGATTCAGTACCAGAGGCAAAACATGTCCTTAAACAACTGATGCCTTTCTCGAAGAAATTGGATGTGATAGAGTTTGCCATAATATGTTTATAACACAATATGTGAAAAGTGGCCTAAAATTCTTCATCACCTGAGCACCTGTAAAGAAGTGGCTGGTGTGACAAGTGTAAAACCAAATCAGCTGGAAAGTAAGACAAAGTCTACATTGCTGCTATACAGTAAGTTATGTGATAATGGAACATGATTAACCACGATCAGAGTGAAAATAATCATTAGTATATGAATATGTAAATGGCATAGAGTATTGTGCAGAATAAATGAACATTCCAAAACGAGAAAGTCCATGAAATTTGAAACTCACATGATCCCCAAATGCACTTGCTTTTTTTTAGCTATTTAAAGTATGGATGTTTAAATTTTAGTTTGGCCTGATATAGAAATGGGTATTATCCCAGCATTAAATGGACGTGGGTCTGTATGGGGTCATGTAATTCGAAGCTTCTTGTTATACCGTGAAAGTGTGTGATCATGACAATAAAGTTTGTCTAACCGTAACATGAAGACTCTGTAGAGGACATTAAATGTCTGTACATTTGTCTGCATGCATGCTTTCCTGTGACTTTTCATTAAACTCATAGATTACTATTTTGACCTTTCACCAGGTGAAAGCTATGAACAAAATTATTTTTGCTATCATTTTAAAACCTGATCAGCCCGTGAGTTGCTCTGTGGCTTATCAGTTTTGAACTTTTTACTACTCGTCAAATTATTGAACATTATTATAACCTATTCAGACTGAATTTTGCTTTCACTGAGATCCATGCTTCCAATGCTTTGACATGGGATGAACTTATTTACTTTACATCAATTGGGTAACAAGTACCGACAACTTATACAAATCACTCTTGACAGCTCCTGGGATGGTCCAGTACTTTGCACCTGGGAAGGCTGTGAAAAATCCTTGCCCCTATCAGGGTTTGAACCTACAACCTTTGGATCTACTTTAGGATACATTACCATTGAACCACCACACCCTTTATATACCAGCTGGTATATTGTGTACATTGAAATAAGTAAAAAGTCCAATTTTGTGTTGAAAAATGTTATCAAAATTCAAGTTCTAAACGGAAAAAAGAAAAAGAAATGTTGCTGTCGGTATACTGAAAAGTTTTTGTGCCCCAAGGAAAGAAACCATTAGTTACAAAACAAGCTGGCTGATCTACACACTGTGTTTATGCATGGATAGCCAATAACTTCCAGTCGAAGTGAAATTTGTTTAATGTTAAAATATCAAACTACTGTTTTTTGCTCGAAGCAAAAAGAAAATATTCATAATTTTTTGGCAAGGGGATTTTCAACTGTTTTGCATTATACATGGCTACCTATGCATGACAGCCAGTATTAATCTGAGGATCAGCCCAGAAGCAATGGCCGACAGTGATGCAATCTGGGATTGTTTTTTTTTTCATATTTTTTATGCAACTATGGGAGACCCTTGTTTGATCAGTATCTGCACAACTTTTTTACCTTTGATTTTTTGGCTGATTTATTCAGATTACTTCTTATTTATGGTTGGATTTGTGACAATTTATTTGACAAGAAAAATTTCAATTTGTCTATAATGATACTAAGGCCTTAAATAGTTGACATATGTTGATTTAGATTTAAAAATAAACAGAAAACATCCACAATTATTTATTTTGTTTTATCTTTTTTATTTTTATTTAAATATTCCAAAGGGAACAATAAAAACTATTATTATATCTAGTTTCAATATTTTGACTTACATAAGCCTTTCTTATGAAAAAAACAACAAAACACACTCATAAACTTTTATGCTGTTCTGTAAGTTTGCTATAAAAATGTTATATATAAAAATCTAAAAACCAGGTTGAGTTTTTTATTGTTAAATTGTTTTTTTGGTCCAGAATTTCAACTGAACCCATTTATACAATTTAAGGACATTATTGTGACATTCTAATCCTTTTTCTGTTTTTTAACTTTTCTAAGGGCATCACATTGTATTGATTTGCATCCGGATGTACCAAAACGTATCACAGCGTATCAATATTTCATGACAGGATCAGCCAAATTTAATGGATTGAGTGTTTTAATCCGATTGAATTAAAAACTTAAGGTAGTGCAGCTGGTTTTGCCACTGAGTCCATGCTATTAATCACTGGCAAGGAGGCTGGTACCATGAGGCACCCACATGATGGCGACAGTCTCAGCAGATGTCATAGCAACCAGTGACACAACCCTGGCCCCCCAGGGGATTGCATATCTACCAGCTGATCATGGTAGACTGATTATGGACTGGCCATTTTATCTTGCATTATCTTGCATTGCAATGTTGACAGTATCAGGGACTGTTGAGAGATAAACATCTGGAATGAAAAACGTGATGGGTCATTAAAGGTATGGTGTTTTGCCAGGTTAGGTAAACCTGTCATCTTGTGGTATGACAAATTTGTTGGTATGTAACCCATTGCCGTCTGTCAGGGCTATCAAGGAAATGACCCATGTAACCATTTTAAAACCAGACCATCCTGCATGTAATGGAGAAGCTGATCTGGGTTAATAAATTAATGTTTGCCTCCTAGGCATCTAAGTTTTAGAAGGAATACTTTAAAACTTATTTAGGCTGAGTATTACTTCCAGTCTTATTTGGTTCTCAGTGGTAAAGAGAGTGTAAAATAAAGTGAATAAGAAATGTAATGGGGACATTTGGAACTAGAAAGGACTAGCATTTTGTTCAAGGAAATATGGGCCTTTTAGTATTTTATACTTTATATTGTTTCAATATATTTGGTCAAACTCAATGATTGCTGATGTTAGTGAGAAAGGTTAAGTGTTTTCTATACTTTCCTAAACCAAACTAAACCTAATCCTCACCCAAACCTAAACTTTACTCGACACTGAAGAGGACTTTGGTGCAGGTCTAAAACATTTGGTGAAATAAATCAACCTAACCTAATAGATCATGTCCCCAGTCTCATCCTTAAGTTTACTTAGCCCTAAGAACTATTGGGTCCTTATTTTCAAGTTGTGATTTGGATATATGCATTCTTTTTCATGTTTCAGATTCAAAAGAAGTTTAATACATACAAAAAACAACAACCCTAAAGATGTATAGATATAAAACATAAAAGTGGATTTTATTTCCTTTGCTTCATGGCACTTTTTCTAGGATACTTAATATTTATTTATGCCTTGGTCATTGAGGCCAAATAAGGACAGGAAGGGGTCAGTAAAATTCGTATAAATATTGATTGAAATAAAAATAATTTGTTGATAATGAGTAATTCCATTGCCTCGAGCCACACTTCCTTAAACATATGCTTACCTTCTCACTTGTATTGATTTATATGGAGCTGTGTGTCATTGCAAGGCGAGACCCTTCCAAACATGGATCAATTTACTTGTCAAAGCTTTGCCCCTGGGGGACCAATTACGACCAATTTGTTTTTCTGCCAAAAGGTACAGAGGCCGGGGCCCTGATGATGTATTCTAGCAGAACAGCCCACAGCTTCTTGTCCAATCTGATGATAAACTGTTATGGCACCCTAAAATTTAATTACATGGCAGCTTAGAGCTTTGATGTTCAGCGTTTTCTCACCAATATTACTGGGAAAAAATAAGATATTTTTTTCTTCCCTTCTGCTCTCCACTCCAAATGTTGAGTATCGTTGAAAAACTATTGAATTTCATATTATGTGCATGTCTTACAGCTTACCAATCAGTGACTGGTGTAAAATGTTAAAATACTTTAACCCTTTCCCTCATATAGACTCATTTTGACGCACTCAATAGGTACCACATAAAGCCTGATCTGCAGAAAACCACAGTTAAACCTTACCAAATTTAATTGTAAAATCCTCATTTCCAGACCACTGAGGAGCAGCGAACAGCATAAAACCTGATCAGCCTGCGAGTTACTCGCAGGCTGATCTGGTTTTATGCTGTTCGCATAGGTCTTTTCATAGTTTCCTCTATGAGGGAAAGGGTTAATGACCTCTTCAATTGTCATTTTTCAACTCAGATGCCATTGTTAGGGACATTGTTTTTGGGAAATTAACAAGGAAACGATAGAAATAGACATTCTCTCCTCCACCTGATATATTTTTGCAGCCCTTAACAAAACAAGGCCTTGGCATGCATTTATTCAGATGCTACTTTAAGATCAGCATTTTGTTGTGTGGGAGATGTACAATAGGTTACAGTATCAGGTCTTTTTTAGATGTTGAGGAAGAGGCCTTTATATCATACTTTGGGGAAAGTATAACCTTTTCTTCATTAGGGGAAGAAAAATCCTGGAGTAAGATGCAAAGTTGGGGAAAACTGCATGAATTTAAAGATATTTTCAGAGGGGAAGGCACCTATGAACAGCTCTTGATAAAGAAGGGATAAAAAGCCTTAGTATGGACTTGTGGACATCAAGTTTTGGAATGAAATTTGCTATACATACTAAGTTTTCTTGACTAACTCAGCTATCAACAGCACATGCCTGTGTAACAGCTGGAAAAGTTCTTTTTCTTGGATTTTCCATTAATAATTAAATAAGATTAGATAATTAGGATCATGCGGTATCTTCAAGATTCACATTACCAAATTAGTCTGTAGTTATTTGATGTTTTTGCATCATGTCTGCTGTAACTTCTGAAGACAAATTTTTGATGCTCTTTTGGAGTATAATTGACTTTTTTTATTGGCAATTTCAGGAAGTCCAGACTTGTATCTTTAACAATCAAGGAGATATTTGAGACATGGACTGAATTAAGTGAAGAGGAAAAGCAAATAAGATTACTGAAAATCTAATTTAATAGTGTGACTTTGATGTTAATGTTTTATGAAAAACAGAAAAGAGGAAGGGGGGGGGGGACTCACTCATATAATTTGTTGGGGAAAGTTTTTTTTCTCTTTCATTAATTACAAAGTCAGACTACATTAGTTATTGCATTTTTCTTCAGCTTACCGTTGGTCATATTTGACATGGGAGCTTACTGGTATTCAATAAAAGAAATATCAATTCGGCAATATTACATATACTTGTCACCAGAATTAAGCCATTTCTGCCTAGATATGGCATTTTTACAGTTCAATCATTTAATCAGTCAAGTCAGACCAAATATTAATTGTAAGTCTGAATAAGATTAACTTAGAAACCCCCACCCGCAGTATTTCTGAGGTGTTGATGATCAACGAACAGTACATGTATATAACTTTCTTTATAAATATTCATGAACAAATTTAGGACTTTATGAATGTTAATTAACTGAACTTTAAATGGTATATGGAAACAGAGGATTTTTCTTTGCTCTGCAGACTGTGAAGAATCTGAGCTATACTAATGTATATGCAAGCAGAGGACATTCAGATCAGACAGCCCCTATAGGAGCAGTCTGACCTGGTCCTGCTGTTTGACAATGTGTCAAAATGAGTCTATAATTATGAAGTAAAGGGTTAACCAGCTTTCTAGTTATTACACCCCGGCTTCACATAGCAAGGTGGGTGGGGCTATATAGGGATCACCCTTTTCATGTCCCGGCCCGTCCTATAGTGGTCGACACTAATTGTGTCCTGGGATCCCAAGGACACCAAAACTTAGGGACTCCAGGATTGACATGCCATGTGTTCTGTTGGGACACTTACTTTTCATAGTAAATTGAACAGTTACATTGGTTGAAAGGCTGACTGTAATCATCCTCATAAACTTTCTTATTAATAACCCTTTTGATGAATCACAATTTTCAGAAGGGACTCCTGAACTTCAAAGCAGGTGTTTCATTAGGATACCTGGCTAAAAAAGTTAGTGTCAAATGCTGACCTACACTCACATCACATTGAGTGGTTTGTCTTCAGATTTCTCATTACATGACCAAACATGGCAGACAAGGGCAGATAACTGTGTCAAGGACTTTGTCTGTTTCTGGACTTAGACATTTTTGTTAAAGTTTTTATTTTTATGCAACATTCTTTCATGATTATATCTCAGCAATCTGTGATTGGATTGTCTTGATATTTTTGAAAGGTGTTCATTGACATTAGACTATCAAGTTAGATAACTCTTGTTATGGCCCCCTAACATAGAAATTTTGGTTCAAGTTTTGCATGCAATTTATAAGTATTATTACTGGCAGAATAGCCTGGTGTGCTGTTTTACAAACAGCTTTTGTTATTACTTGCATACATGATCTATATTTGTTCATAATTCCATGATGTATATAACTCATTAGTTTAATTAAAACCTGCATCACTTGGCTTTTCATGTATAACTTGCATGACACATTTCCATCACTCTCATGATAAGAGGTCATAAGTAGAGCTATAACCTTCTAATGGTCAGGGCTGTATATCAAGGTGGCAAGTAGGGATATTAATCACATATAGTGATGGGCCTGTTTTGCAAGCTGCTTTTAAAGGTCAGCCCAGTGTCAGCCTGGAGGTTGTTTGTTTGATCCCTGGCCGTTACACAAAAATCATTAAGTGGTACTAGTATATCTCTTTTGCTTGGCTCTCAGCTTATATAGTTAGTTACACAGATTGGCCCATTGCCCAGATAATATAATTCGGTGTGGTATCGTGACATTTGTTTATGGTGTTATTTGCAGTGAAGCAGCACCTTATTTATCTTATGTTGAAAAAGTCCCCATGTGACTGATGTACTCTCAGAGAAACCCAAGTGAACAAGTAAACAGTCCTCATGTGATAAAATATTTAGATTGTCTGAAACAGAAAAAAAAAGTTAAGAAAGTATGTACTATGTAAGTCTTCTCTGATATAATTAACTGGTTTAACTCTGAAGAAATTTAAGCTCAGATCTTACGTAACTGTGTTTTTTCTACATTTTTGGGAAGATGTGTTTCTTTGCAGGCATGAAGCCCTTTAAATGGAAGTCAATTTTAGAGAAAATTGCATTGATTTTGAATAATGCATTTCTATAAAGTTTTTACAAATCTTTTTCTTTATTTTGACAATAAAAATAAATCTGAAAAAAATGTACATTACAGAAAGCTGTTGAAAGCTTTGCAACATGAACAACAATTAAAAAAAAAGGGGGGAATGGGTTTAATTACTGTGCTACATGGTTGCTTGGGAAGATCACATGGTGTCTTGATTCTGCAGGCTTCGTCAACAGTCAGCCCGTGTAATTTAGACCGCAAATTGTCTATGATTTTCCAGGGAAAAGCAGTTGAATCACAGGCGATGGATGTCACACAAGGCGGATTCATTACCACCGAACACTTTCCTGTTGTGATAAAACTTGCAATTCACGGAGAAATGTGGCATCTTTTTCAGTCAATTGCCGTCTTTTTTTAAGACAAAAAAAGACAGTTTCAGAAAATGTTGGAGCCATTTTAAGCGTTGATGAGTTTGAAGAAGGCAATATCCAAGTAGCCTCATCCTTATCTGTTGACATATTAAGGCTTTAATTGATTCGACTTAAGATTCAAGGGAGTCATGACCTGTCCATGTGTCTGTGGTTTGGGATTGTTTTGTGAGCAGGAAATCTTCAGTGCTATCCTTAATTTCCATCTTATATTTAGATAGATATTACCTTGGTTATTCAAATTGTGTTATATAAAAACATGGCATCACCTAATACTGTAGAATCATTAATTTTGTTGGGAACTAATTTTCGTTGATTTCGTGGATGACTTTATCCATGAATATTTATCCCCACGAAAACTGTTTATTTCATAGACCTCATGTTTTCTAGAATTTTGTTCCACGAATATATGTACCAAAGAAATTGATTTATTCACAGATTCCACAAAAAAATTTTATTTTTGGCTTGTACCAATAAATTTTAATTCCCTTTTGGAAATAAACAGTGGAAAAGAATAAACATCTATTAATTACCATAACATTTGAGGAACTGGGGATTGTTGCTTGCAGTAATAGGTTTTAATCAATTGAATGTTTGTCCAATTCATTCTCAGTGCTCACCATGCTAAATTTCTTAATTGTACTTGTCCTTTCTTCTTTTGGACTCTACAATAAGTTGTTATGGGGATGCTTGCCAAAAATTTATTGACTGAATAGCCAAATGTGGAGTCTATGATCAGACTGTGCAGGTGTGCATGTTGATCTTGGTTCAAAGACTTTTATTAAACAAAGATTGGCAACTAGTCTAAATCTCATAAAAACATGTAACAAATTGTCCTATTTTTGTCTTGTTTTTAAATATCTCTATATTTTCTTTTCTATTCAAGGTATGTGAAAGTAAAGTGTATCTCTCAATAGGACACTACATTAATAAACATCAAAATGATATTTATTTAAATAAGTCAAGTTATAAAAAAGTTAAATGTAAAATAGAAAAGTACCTGCTGAAAAGAACTATGTAATGTTCATTATTTTTTGCTACACTAACTGAATTTAAATCACAATTTCAAAGAATTTTGAAAATATGTCAAACTGAATTCAATGTATGAGAGATTTTATGAGATAATTTTATATCCTTTGTGATTTTTCAATATTTTCTTGAAAGTTTGCAAAATTAAGTTACCTGATGTGTTCCTACACAATATTTCCACTGGCTTTTACAGGAGTTTCCTATTTCTGTTTAATAATTCTTAGCTTGGTTATACCCCCGACAACAAGGGAAGGATATACTGGATTCGGGTTGTCTGTCTGTTCATAGACACAATTTTATGTGCGCTTCTTCTACAGTTTTTTGCTAATTTTGATGAAACTTCACAGGAATCCTTCCTCGGAACTTGTGCACCTACAAGTTTCATTATGATTCATCAACTATTACAGAAGTTGTGCCACTTTGCATTTTTTCTCTTTATAGAATTTATAGGGAACATAATCTTGTGTGTCTAACTCCTCCAACACTATTGTTATGATTTACCCCTGACTTTCACAGATGGACAACATATATGTGAAGATATTTATGTGTTTTGGGATTTTATTGTTACCATTTAAGCCTGAGTTACTTCCTTTTGAATTTCTTCCTATATATAATATAAAGGGAATAAACCTTGGTGTCCAGCTCCTCCTATACTATTGCTGGGATTTACTCCATGTTTTTCCTTGTGCATCTGCTATCTTTATAAAACAAACAAAACAAATATGTCCCTTTTAAGACTGCTTAAGAACATTTCATGACTTAGTATAGCCAGTAGCCTTGAATTATGATTTAGTTTCCTTTACATTTGAAACAGTTGAGGCTACTGAATATTTATAATGACATATACATGTATACATGCATCTATATGCCTTTTATTTGTACCCCTGCATTTCCACATTCATGTGAAATAGCTATTACCAAATACTGCTCACAAGCATTGAGTCTTATTATTTGGGGTATAGGGGGGTATCTGTTAGCCCTTGTTTTACAGTTCTTTGCACTTGTTGCAAAGGCAGTTACATGTACCCACAGCATTGCAAGGATTAAAAATTATGCTTAGGATTTTATATGTACACGATTTCTGTTGATACTTATAGGAAGGCTGTACATTATTGGTATCAAACCGGTTTGATTTCATTTACTTAAAAATATATATCATTTGTTTTTTTCATTTATGTTCCAATATCATAGCAACATTTCAACCTCCAAATGACTGAAATACTGACAATGGGACATTAAACCCAATCAAATGGTTATATATCACAGGCACTGCATTAAAAAGTGGATGAGGTGGGCACCTATATTAAATCATCTTGATTTGGGTAATTCAGATACATGCCTTATTTAAAATAAAACACTGGTCCTTAATCAGCATTTTGAATATCAGATTTGACTGTATGTTGTGTTCAGCCAAAAAATGATTAGACCGGCTTCATGCTGATGAGCATGGTATCATGTCGCGTGTCTGTGGCACGATAACACAGCGAGACAGCGATATATACATCTGTTTCATGTAGACTCCAAATGACTGATTATTCTTGGTAGCACACCAGAATCAGTAAATCTAATCAATGGAAACGTATTTGTTGTAAGTCTAACTAAAATTGACTATATTGATGAAGAGATTCTGTAGATTTTGTAGATGTTGACCATAGCAAAAAAAGCCTTAAATTTATAGACCTTGTTGTCTAGTGGTTGCCAATACAAGTTCTGATCAGGTTATGGGTTTTAAACCCTTTTTCGGCAAGTATTTTCTATGGCAATCCCTGGTGCACAAAGTGCTAGACCAATTCAGACCTTATGTTTCTCAGCTGGCATAAAAAGAAATGTTTAAACAACTCAAGCAAACTGATGGGGACAGTGAACTAATTATGTCTATGATAAGCATATTGGCAAATTAAAGTGAGATTTTTTGTCCTGAATAATAAATAAATCTGAGTAACTGTTTAGCATTAATTTTGTTAGCTGGCTACAGAATAACCATTGTCGACTAGGGCAGACTATTACATATGACAACTTGTGCCACATTGGGTATTCTGTCATATTGCTGTTTAGGAGTTCTCTTCAGCAGACTCTCTTGTGCCTTGATCAATTAGGTCTAAGGTCAAGGCCTCACTTTGAAGAGGTTGAAGATCAAAAACCTTGTCCAAACCCTCCTTCTTCATGCATGAAAACAATTTCAAATAAACTGTTACAGTAACTGTTAGCATGATGAGATGGCATGTAAGACACATGGCCCAGATTTATAGGTCACGTTTCTGGCACATGTCCCAGATTTATAGGTCACGGTTCTGGCACATGTCCCAGATTTATAGGTCACGGTTCTGGCACATGTCCCAGATTTATAGGTCAAGGTTCTGACACATGTCCCAGATTTATAGGTCAAGGTTCTGGCACATGTCCCAGATTTATAGGTCACGGTTCTGGCACATGTCCCAGATTTATAGGTCACGGTTCTGACACATGTCCCAGATTTATAGGTCACGGTTCTGGCACATGTCCCAGATTTATAGGTCATGGTTATGCCACATGTCCCAGATTTATAGGTCAAGGTTCTGGCACATGTCCCAGATTTATAGGTCACGGTTCTGGCACATGTCCCAGATTTATAGGTCACGGTTCTGGCACATGTCCCAGATTTATAGGTCACAGTTATGGCACATGTCCCAGATTTATAGGTCATGTTTATGCAACATGACCCAGATTTATAGGTCACAGTTATGGCACATGTCCCAGATTTATAGGTCATGTTTATGCAACATGACCAAGATTTATAGGTCACAGTTATGGCATATGACCCAGATTTATAGGTCAAGGTTGTGGCACATAACCTACATTTATAGGTCATGGTTATGGCACATAACCCAGATTTATTGGTCACTATTATGTTTAGAGGTTGAAGGTAGAAAATAGGTAAATTATTTTTATAAAGAAGGCATGGTCTTTGTGAAATTTTTGTTTCACTCTTGGTCAATAAACTGGGGAGTTCTACATTTTCTAATGTTAATTTGAAGAAAACCTCAATATGAGATGTCTAGTGAAGTGCAGGTCTGTCTTGGTGTTCCACTTGTGTATGGAGTATCAGACAGTTAAGGGTTTGTAAACACTAGAGGCTTGGATTTATGTGATCAGAAATGACAAGGTTTTTGCTGGATTCTACTTGTTGACCTTCCTTTCTGCGGTGACAGTGTGGGTTTGTTCTCTTTGGAAAAAATCATTAAAACTGTTTAAGTGACTACCTCTGAACAAAGCCTCCCTTCTTTTAGAGGCCAATCAAACTTGCTACTTAATCCTGCATCACTCAGAAAGGCCTGATCAGAATGACAGTTAGTGTCTGAAAATGTTTTATAGTATCACCATCAAATCAGGTATTGGTTAACCCTTTTACTCATGAATATTCTATTAAGAATATGTCTTGATGAATATTAATTAACTTAACCATACATGGTATGAGAAAAAATGCATTTTTTTTACTATACAAACTGTGTAGATTCTAAGTCAGCAAACAGAGAAGAACTGGCTGATCTTGATCTGCTCTATTTTCAGAGCATTAACCCTTTCCCTCATATAGACTCATTTTGACGCACTCAATAGGTACCACATAAAGCCTGATCTGCTGAAAGCCGCAATTAAACCTTACCAAATTTAATTGTAAAATCCTCATTACCAGACCACTGAGGAGCAGCGAACAGCATAAAACCTGATCAGCCTGCGAGTTACTCGCAGGCTGATCTGGTTTTATGCTGTTCGCATAGGTCTTTTCATGGTATCCTCTATGAGGGAAAGGGTTAAAATGTGTTTATATGAGTTATGCCTCATAGGGTTAAGGAGAATTGGCATAAATGAGCAGCTTAAGGTTGATCTGGGTCAAATTCCACCAATATTCATATTTGGGTGCCTGGATAGAATAGTGGTAACGCACCTTGCTTCTCACCAATGCGTCCCGGGTTTTATTCCTTGTCATGTGCGTGAGATGGTACAGCGGTCACCTGTCCAGACACATGGGTTTTCTCCAGGCTCTCTGGTTTCCTCCCACAATAATGACCACATACCCCACCACCATACGAAACATCAAGACTGATTAATAAAAGTTGCAGTTTTTCTTGTTTTTTTAAAAATTCCTAGCGCTAAGTAGATCTTAAATGCTTAAGGGCGAATTTCATTAACCCTGTCCCTCATATAGGCTCATTTTGACGCCCTCAATAGGTATCACATAAAGCCTGATCTGCAGAAAACCACAGTTAAACCTTACCAAATTTAATTATAAAATCCTCATTTCCAGACCACTGAGGAGCAGCGAACAGCATAAAACCTGATCAGCCTGTGAGTTACTCGCAGGCTGATCTGGTTTTATGTTGTTCGCATAGGTCTTTTCATGGTGTCCTCTATGAGGGAAAGGGTTAATCTAAAAATACCCTAATGTTTTATTTCTTAACAATTATTGTTAGTTTCTTGAATATTTCATAAACTAGTAATGGTGGAATGTGTGTCTACCTAGTTTAAGAATTTAAGTATTACTTAGCACTAAGTATTGTTGGTGGAATTCGAGCTACTCTTACTGCATGGGTAGCAAAATTTGACAATAGGTCATTCTGTACATTGATGTTTGAATAGAACCAAATGAAAGTTATGTACAGTTTTTAAGTATGCAGTATGCAAACTGGATCTGATTTGGAGACAATTCAAGTACACTATCTTAAGAAAGATTGCTAAGAAAGTGTCAAATCTGCCTCTGTCTTCCTTCAAGGATAAAAACACTTTGTCCTTTATTGTAAATAAAAGTACTTTTAACTAGCCATCTAGACCTGTTTTTACAGGTATATGATTAATTACTATTTTTAAGGCTACAGGTAGAGAGTAAATTTGTAGTTCAGGTCCTTCCAGTGCATGGGCAACAAAAGATCCTCTGAAGGAACTGTAGCATACACCAACTACAAATAAGGGCAAACAAGGTTTAGCAAACAAAACCTTTAATGCTATATTGCCACAGACCCTAATATTCCTTGTCCCACTCATCTCTCTTGAAGGGCTTAGATGGTTTAATATTTGGAGAAAAGATTAATAAACTTTAAAATTAGAGTCTTTGATTATTTGTCTTGATTTTTATAAAACCGAGATGACCTTCGTGGAAGCGAAGTGAAGAGGGAAAATCTCACCAGCTTTGTGATGTGCGTTTTTCTGAAGCAACCTTTAAGCCTATCGTTTTTCCTTGGATAAACAGTGACAAAGTTGGATAAACAGGCTGTGTGTTTATCCAGAAAAGAGCTTCATGTCTACATTAAAGTGATGGTCTTATTAGGGCAAGTATTTTGATAACAATCAATATTTATATTGTCCTAAAAAAAATCTTCTAGCTTAAAAGAACTGAAACCCTTTGCCTTATTTAGACTCATTTTGAAGTATATTGGCAAACAGGAAAAAAACACAGATCAGGTTTCATCTCTCAGGATGATGATGATGATGATGATGATGATGATGATGATGATGATGATGATGATGATGATGTGGTGGTGATCTGACTTTGAACAAGGTAATAGTGATCACTTTCAAAGTTATGTACAGTCAATGGCAAACCAATTTATCATATGGATACACTATTCTACACTCTATGCTTTGTAATTTGAAGTCTTGATTAGACTTTATACTATTCATCTATTCATTTCAGATCAGAAGATAACACTTTTAAACTTTTCTGACATAGAAATTTAGGTGTCCACTGGTCTAGTGTGATATAAAAAGATGTATTCATGTTGTGAAAGGTTAACCATTTGTTAACCCATTAGATACACCTAGTTCTGTAATTGGTAATTTAAAAACAATTAGGGTTGAAAAATGTTTTTTTAAAAATGCAGAGCCTATTTAGAAAAATCAACAAAGTTTGATGCAAGATAAACTTTTTTCCAGCTGATTAACATTTGTAGGGCCCCAAACATTCCCTTTCTCTTAGTAAGAGCTGAGACATAGCGTCTCAATAGAAGTACGCGGTTTTTAACGCTACATTTTCAACGGAAATCTGGCAATAGGGGGCTACCTGTCTCTTTGTTTCTGCCCCTTCTAATTATGACAGGGGTGTGAAAATAACGGGTTACATGCTCAAGGTATGACCAAATTTGGGTCATGATCAACAAAGCCGTATGTGAGGAAACGTTCCGGTAAGCCACCGTATACAGGATACTCATCGGACAGATAGTTATCGCAATCTCTAATTAGTTTCACATTTCCACTGATTGAAATCTCGCTATTGTTCAATGTGACGACAGGACTGGATATTTCCATTACTTATCACTTAAATATGCAATTCTTTCCAATTTACACACAAAAAAAAGATAGAAAAAAACCCAAAACAAATGTAACCTAGAACCATGGTTTTGGAAAATGAAGTGATTTTTAAGATGCAAATAGGGCATGTGTTATATATAGGATCACTCACACAGCAGAACATTAAAATAGAATCAATCATTCACAACACTCAGGTATCTGATGTTTGTATTAATGTAAGATTTGCCTACAAACATAAATCATTTGCTCGCGGAGAGAAAGATAATTTCTTTTTTAGTTATATCAGATTTACTTTTTAAGTTAATGGTTAATGGATTTTTTTTTATGTTTTGTGCTCCTCCCTTGCGATTGGAATATTTTGATGTTGTTCAGTCTGATCAGTCTGTACTGTTTGTAGATTTTAAATTATGTATATATCAATATATGATAATATTCTCATAAATTATTGATTATTTATCATCCAAAACAAAATCTAGGTACAGGTAAATTTGTCTTTAATGACCAGTCATGGGAATTCAAAAAAAGTGTGGCAAAGGTGATTGTTACATAGAGGTCATGATAATCATGAAAAACTCAATATAATTTTGAAAAATATAAAAAAGCTTGTTTAGCAAAAAAAGATCAGCTTCATAGTATGCTTGACCTTTATTGCAAGTTGGTTGCTTGGTACAGGTGGCCTCTGATGCAAGTTGGCTGCTTAGTACACTAGTGACCTTTAATGCAGGTTGGCTGCTAAGTACAGATGACCTTTAATGCAGGTTGGCTGCATAGTACAGATGACCTAATGCAGCTCAACAGCTTAGGACAATTTTTTTAGGTAACCAACATTAACTTTTGTCAGATGACCTCCAGTACAGGTTTAAGGTTATTGTCAAACATTTAATACTGTAGGTATTCTGCAACTGTTAGTAGTTAATTTTTGTCTTATTATATTTACAAACAGAAACATCGAAGAAGCATGCAACTTTGACCTTTAATATGACTTTTTTTATGTAAATTCTCAATCAAGGTGCTCTCCTTTGATCAAGGAAGTTTTGTTCCGATTTTTAGCTCACCTGAGCACATGTGCTCAGGATGAGCTTTTAGGATCGATGAATGTCCGTCATCCATCCGTCTGTCGTCCACAATTAGTTTGTTTGCACTCTAGCATCTTTATCTTTGAAGTTTATGACAATGTTTATTACCAATTTATCTTGGCCAAGTTTGATTACGTTTGATATATAAATAATTTTTTAGTTTGTTTGCACTCTAGCATCTTCATTTCTTAAGCAATCATCTTCAAACTTTATGACAATGTTTATTACCATATTCTCTTGGTTTAGATTGATTATGGCTGATATTGGCCCATTAGGTCATGAGTTTTGCTCCTTTTAATATTAAAAAATGCCAGATTTCGTTTGTTTGCACTCTAGCATCTTTAAACTTTATGGCATTTTTTATAGCCATATTCTTTTGACCAAGTTCGATTATGGCTGATATCGGCCCATTAGGTCAGGAGTTATGCCACTTTTGATATTAAAGATAATGTCATATTTCACTTTATTTGCTCTCTAGCATCTTCATTTCTGAAGTAATCATCTCCAAACTTTAAAACAATGTTTATAGCCATATTCTTTTGGCCAAGTTTGATTATGACTGACATTGGCCAATTAGGTCAGGAGTTATGCCCCTTTTAATGTTTAAATTTGTGTATTTAAAGCCATTATTTCTCAGTCAAGTTTGACTTCAAATTTCAATTACATGCACTGTTTAGTTCATGGAATTATTAATGATCTCATGGATTATGCATTCAGTACAACTGTTTTATAATTTAATAACTTGTACAGACAAGAAGGCAGTTTTTCTCAGGTGAGCGTCTTTAGGGCCATCTTGGCCCTCTTGTTTTATATGGTACACATAATTTAAACCATCCGAGTCAGTTAAAAAGAGAAATGTTTTTAATTGACTGATTATAGAATTATCTTCTCGCATGATCTGTATAATTATGCAAAGAGATGCTAATCAAGTAAAATGCTCAATTATGTCATTTAATTCATCTGTATGAAACACTCTGACAAAACATGAACAATTATGGTCTTTGTTGATATTGAGCTTTACATACATATTATTGCTTAGCAACCTAGGATGGAAGCATATTACCGGCACAATAGCTCAGTGGTAGAGTGTCCGCTTTGTTTTCGGGAGGTCTTGGGTTCCAATCCCAGTCGGGGCACTACCTTTAGTGACCATGTCAAACCAAAGACATATAAAATTGGTACCAGATGCACCCTTGCCTGGCACTTGCCAAATGGGGTTGCTATGGAAACTCGGATTATTCAGTACTGGCTCTACCCAGATATACACCAGGCACGTAAAAGAACCGAGGGGTCTATTTGCAAAATGAGCAAGGGTATTACACCCAAACTCCCTTTTATCAAACTACTGCCTCTTCTGATGCTGTCTCTTTAGCAAAAAACAGGACCCACACTTGGGAAATCTTTGACCATGTAAGGTCTAAAATATGGCTATAATAATCAGATAATGATTGCTAGCCATTACAATAAAAAATAAAAGAATTAAGGTGTCAAAGATAGCCCTTCCCCAACTTTTCTCCTCACAATAATTTAGGCTATGTTTTCCTTTTTCCAGTTGAAGCCCTTCGGTCGTAATGGCTCATGGCCTGCATTTCACAGCATGTCACATGTTGAGATTTTCATTGTCTCAAAATTTTGAAGGGCTAGTACTCCCTTATTTATTGACATTATAAAACCTCAGCATATATGCTATTTTTAGCAAATTCCTTTAAAACTAGTTTGTTTTTTCCTCTAAAATAGATAAAAATGCTGTGATTCAGAATCTGATATTTATGCCCCTGCAAACAAAGTTTAAGATGGGATATATAGGAGTCAGTTTGTTGATTTGACGGTTCAGTTGTCACGATGTCCGTCAGACCAAATCTTATGGTGCAAACTTCTTCTACATAACTTCACCAGATGAGATGAGACTTTGCATATACATTTATTTATTTGGGCCAAAGAAGCAGAATTAGGTTGAAACCAATATTTGGCTCTAAATCTACATGTACTCTATAATGAGGTGTAGATGTGCATGACATAATTTATGTAAACGTCATTTATGTAAAAAGCCACATGGCGGGGTATTCATCAGCTACAGTGGTACTTCTAGTTTTCTCTGAGATGTTCAGTGAAACACAGTCCAGTCCAGGTGAGGTGCAGCTCGGGATCAAACCCACAACCACTTGGCCACCGCATGGCCTGGTCTTGTAATATTGGACATCTGCATATGACAAGAGTAAACGTTATCTGACTAAACTGAATATTTCGTATTTGTTCGAGATGAGTAGCCATGTTAAGTACTTTGTTGTTTATTTACCTCTCACAGCACTATCTCCTGGTGCACATGTATTGTGCTCCTTATTTGGTCCTTTTTCTCACAATTTATCTCCTTTCCTTGACCGTTGACACCATGTGACCCGTAGTCAAGAGATAGCTCCAGGACTGAAGAGGGACCTGCGGTATCAGATGACAGATTAAAGTTGAAGAGCTATGTACGAATCAAGTAGGCCTCATGTGCGACCAGGATAAAACCAGATCAGCCTGTGAGACTCTTACAGATCTTACTGTTTACTACATCTTGGTACCTTGGGGATGAGGGAACTCGGTCATTAACCCTTTACCTCATGAATATTCATGTGCTTATTTAGGACTTGATACTTATAAATCTATCTTTAAAAAGTATATGAAACTTTGAATACATATAAATCTATTTAATTTTAACCAGTATATGGGACTTGCCATCTGCGAAGAATCTTAGCTACAATATAGAATGAGCAAACAGAGGAGCTGTCTGATCGGGGTCTGCTCTGTTTTCCATGGCATCAAATATGAGTCAATATATTGTTAAGGGTTAAGAGAGAAAATTGCTTTCAGTTGGAATTGGCTTTGATGTAAAATGGCAAAATTGTATTTTTTGACGAGGTGAAAAATTTAGAAGGCATGATCATGATGGCAATGTGGTCAAAGTACTGCTATTTTAGTGACAGGTTGTGGGTTTGAATTACAAACTGCAACATTCTGAAGTCAGTAAAAAAGATTATTAATATGCTTATAGCATGCATCCTTTGTTTAGTATTAGCTGCAAGACTGCCATTTGTCTACACACTGATATAACAATGAGTCAGCAATGTGTCTTGTCCTCAGAAATCAGTGATTGATCTCATTACAATACCCACTGGACTATTGTCTGGTGAAAACAAACCGTTTATGCAAATTCAAAAGGTCATATATCTATCCATTGAAACTCATTTTACAAACATGTCCGTATTTTTTCCCTTTAACTTTTAAAGATAATGTCAATTTTAATAATCTTTCCCTCTTATAGACTCATTTTGACGCACTCAATAGGTACCACATAAAGCCTGATCTGCAGAAAACCACAGTTAAACCTTACCAAATTATAAAGTCCTCATTTCCAGACCACTGAGGAGCAGCGAACAGCATAAAACCTGATCAGCCTGCGAGTTACTCGCAGGCTGATCTGGTTTTATGTTGTTCGCATAGGTCTTTTCATGGTTTCCTCTATGAGGGAAAGGGTTCAGCATGGATACCGCAAGAATTTGCTTATTACGGTATTGTGATATTCTAGGAGCTTATTGCAGTACATATCATGATATTTCAAGACTACCTATATCATCTCTTTTTTACTCAAAGTGCTTGTAATTTGTGAAAATAAAGTTGAATAAAAATAATGAATGAGTCGGTTATGATAAGAAGCAAGAATAGAAAAAAAAGTTAAAGCTTCAGATATAGATTTCAATTTAATGAGTATGTGAATTGGAACAAGTCGGAAAAAAAAGACAAGAAGAAAGGATAAATAATGCGATAATGATATCTGAAATATCGGTATAGCTCTAACATCGCATAAATGCATAAAGTGCTTGGCCAGAATTCTGATATATCCGTAAAATCGCACATCCTTATCATGTATAGTGTTTCACCATAGAAACAATTGCTTCAGTTGAGGTAGTTTTGTGAAAATAGCTCTCAATTGCCTGCACCACCACCACCACCATCATCATCATCATCATCATCATCATCATCATCATCACCACCACCACCACCACCACCACCATCATCATCATCATCATCATCATCATCATCATCATCACTTCCACTACCATCAGCAGCAGCACAAATATCATAACCACAATCAACAATTTTTAGAATTTTACCACCACCATTATATTTGATCAACACTTTCCTGTCCTATATATCAACATTATAAAGCTTGATAAAGGTTTAAAGTATTTCATTGCTTCCAGAACAAGGTATAAACCTGTCAGTAAGATAGATGCACAAGTGCTCTTACCAAGCTATCCTTAATACTGACCTTATTCTAATAGACACACCACTCTTGTAGTCCTGAAGTCTTCCTTAACAAAATCACAAAAGTTTTTTTTTTTTTAATTTGTTAGTAATGATTTTTATATGAGTTCACCTCATATATTAATAATTTTATGAATGATTCATTTATTTTTATTCATTTTTTTTAGTTGGAAGTTAATTGTTTTTACAAAGAGGCATTTGCTTTGTAATTGAGATTTTCTGGCATTTTTTATGGTTTAGTTTGCAGTTTCTTGGGTTGCGTTAGACGCCCCTCCCATACCACTCCCACACTTTGGATTTTACATTACTCCTCTACATGGTAAATAAGAATGATGACAATATGGTAGTGGGGTTTTAGATTGGACAGATAATATCTGGGCATGCTGTTAACTTCATACCTGTATTGGATCATCTAAGCCCGGGCTCTAGATGAGCATAGATGTCAGTCACACCTATCTGTGTTTTATTGCCCGTCTTTTGTGTGGCATATTTAAAATGGTCAGTTTCTTGATGATAATCTGTATTTATGATTAACTTTGAAAAGGGGAAAGCAAGATGTCACTGACTGCCCCAATCTGTCAAGCAGTCCTCTGCAATATTTTGTGTTTTTCATATCTCCAAAATTATATAAGTTAATATTTGACAGTCACAAAGATTTACTTAAATGTTCACCAGTATTGGAAGTTGTTTTAAAATTCATCAAGTCATTGCAGAGTTACAGCCCCTGACTTTGCGAATCTACTGCAAAGTCTAGTGGACACATTTCTTGTTAATTAATATAATTGCTTACCACTTAATTTCACAAAACATTTTTATACTGAATAAAAGCATTGAAATAATGAAAACAGTTCTCCTCATGAACAAGTTTTTGTATGTTGATGTTGGTTCAAGTTAACATTATAAAACCTGATCAGCATGCTTGCTTAACCCTTTCCCTCATATAGACTCATTATGACGCACTCAATAGGTACCACATAAAGCCTGATCTGTAGAAAACCACAGTTAAGCCTTACCAAATTTAATTATAAAATCCTCATTTCCAGACCACTGAGGAGCAGCGAACAGCATAAAACCTGATCAGCCTGCCAGTTACTCGCAGGCTGATCTGGTTTTATGCTGTTCGCATAGGTCTTTTCATGGTTTCCTCTATGAGGGAAAGGGTTAACAAGGTAACTAATACCTCTATATACCCCCACCCCCACCAAAGTTGAAGGGGGGGGGGGCTATGTAGGATCATGGTCCATCCTGTCCTGCACTCACATTACATGAGGTATGGTAACTCTTATTGATAATGTCCACACATGCAATAATAATTTATCCTGATAAAACCAAGCAGACAAGTGCAGATAACTGTGAGAATGCCAGCCCTTTTTTCTTTGTCAACTCAAAATGCAGAGATATTAGTCTTCTCCAATGATAGTTCTAGTTAAGCCTTCCTTGGAAAGTGAGATGAATTATTTGGCAAGTAAAATTCAGGTTGATTTAAGTATTATTTGATTTAAATTGAAAGAAAAAGGACTCTAATCTCAGTTTAATACAGATGTCACCTCTGATATCCTCTGCAGTCTGAATTTGAAAAAAAATCTTGAAAAAAAAATTTGAAGAATAATGATGAAGACTTGAAAATGCCTTAGATGTAGACAGAATAAGACTCCTTTCTGGAGTTTCTAAAAATGGCCTTTCTAGGTATTGATCAGTTGTTTCAGAACCAGGAAAGAGATCATTAAGAAAGGCTAGAGGGAAATCACATGATTTATCATCATTAACATGTCCAGGTTTATGTTCAAAAAGAGAAATCAGGTTTTCACCACCCATTGTTAACATAGGTATTGTCATCTCTCCACCATCTTACTTCCACTCAGACCATGGAAAAGGCAAATCTGTCAAATGTCTTATCTGTCAAAAGAAATATGATTTGATGTGATTTAGCAGAAACTCTTTGTTATTTATATAATCACTTCCTTTGTATGATGATATTTTCACTCAGCCACTGCAGAAATTAAAATGGAAATTTTTAATTATGAAATTAAATGAATTAATAAGTGTTGAATAAAGGAAAAAAGAAGAAAATAAATGGGCGTGAAATTTGATATATAACTTCATGTATTACTATGAATACTGTTTTTGTTGGGGGTTTTTACGATAACTTGGTACATTCTTCATTTTTCCCCTAGGTACATTCTTTATTTTCTCCCAGTACAGCGATCCATTTCTCAGTCAAAAGATAACATTTTTATACAGGTTTTGTTATATTTACATTATTTTGCGATAATGATGGAAATATTTATACAACTTCAAAGTAAACAAAAGTCGTCTGCAACAAGTGCAGTGGGTATATGATGCTTTACCGAGGGGAAAAGATGCACGAAATATTCACTTGCATGGTAAAAAGTCAGCCATTCATCTGCAGGTAAAGAATTGTGTGTAACCGACATTAGCCGCCAGATGAGGCCGATGATTGGCAGCCATGTTTTGTGCCCCATCTATCATGCCTGTAGATAGAGCAACATGTCAGAAACACAAGTATTTCCAGGCAGACGTTATGTCGCGGTTCCGATGATATATCTACCCTCTAGATACTTTCACAGTAGGATTTCTTGAACCTTCACAAAATTATTTCTGCCTTTGTGTTGCACTATTCACATAGTGTTTTATCATGGAAAAGCTTAATCAAACGGAAGCAGTTTTAACTCCAATAGGTTTTACAGTGTTCTTTTCCTATGTCCTTTATACTGAGGTACAACCTAATCAACCTGTGAGTTAATTACTTGCTGCAGGCTGACATAAGTTATTCCCCTTTATAATTCTCACATGTTGGGAAAG
>CM037791.1:14653138-14703138 GCA_021229015.1 Solen grandis
AATAATCGAATGAGAATTTGTTTTTGATATCGGGAAAAAAAAAGATCGAATATTTACCTAACAATTGCTATTTGTACCACATTAACTGATTAGTACAAGGAACATAACTGGGTTATATATTAAACTTGTCATGTTTTAAAATCATATCTTTTAATTACACATTTTTTAAACATTTGGTAGCAGATTAAGTAGAGCTTCCGTCTTGTACAGTGACGCTATCGTATCAGTTGTCAAAAGTAGCGTATATCGTTCGTATCGCATAGTATCGTATAGTATATTCAATCGCATCGTAACGTATCGAATCGTATCCTATCGCATTCAATCGTATTACACATAATAAACGGGATCTTATCGCATCGTTTCGTAAAGCAATGGTATATCGTAAATCGTATATCGTAAATCGCATAACGTATATCGTATCGAATCACTCTAAGATTTTTGGCAGTCTATGTTTCGGGACACCCTTTTTTTATTTTTTTATATAGAAAATAATTATTCTTCGTGTCTCTAAATTCAACATTTTGCGTATATGTATCATTTTTTATCATAAATTATGTTATGTTGTATAATCTTATTTTTTGTTTAGTTATAATAACATTCTTTTTCTTTTTATGTACCGGTATATACATGTGTAGTGGCCTACGTGACTTTCTGCAACAGACGCCGTGCGTCGTTAAGCAATTTAATGCACGTGTGAAAAATATGTATTCGAAAGCATTTAATCGGTATTGAAGTATACGCTGGGCTACATTCATTCCTCTAAGTTTATTTGATGTGTTTGATCAAATTTTTCATGATTAGCAAGTCTGAAAATTAACAATTTAAATCTGACCTAATTATGCATAATCAAACTCCGATTTCGTCCAAGATGTTGATTCCTTTGAATAACTTATTTTCCGGGACCTTTTTCCTCTGCAGTGTTCGCTCGCGAGCTCTTCTTAAAAAAATTGAAAGAGGTGATCGTAACATACGCATATACCTACATTATAATTCTAGTGTGTATTTTTTTTTATTCCCTACTTTATTTACCCCCCCCCACACCCTTTCTCTGTCTGTCTGTCACTCTCTCTCCACAAATTCAAACGTCATAATTCGCACAAAACATATTTCTTTTTCTTCTCTCCCTCTCTTTCAGTTTGAATAAGCAATATAATATCAGGAGGTCTTGGATTCGAAACCCAACCGGGGTACATTTCTCCGGTGATAGCGTCAAGATGTATAAAATTTGAACTAGATTCGCCCTTGTCTTGTACTCGGCAAATTGGGGTTGCTATGGGAACTCGGAGAACTCAGTACTGGTTCTAAGCAGGAACTTCTCTTTCGTGTATCGGTCGGTGCTATTCCCCTGACACGTAAAAGAACCAATGCGTCTTTTCGCGAAATGAGCAAGGGTATCGAACCCGGACTAACTTGTATCAAAACACTGTCTTTTCCGATGCTATTTTTTTCAGCAAAAAAAACAACAAAAAAAACAAACAAAACAAAAAACAGAAAGAAAAAAAAAAACAGGACCCCTACAATAGAAAATTAACATACTGCCTTTGAGAATAGAGGCATACGGTTTTAGTCAAATTACCGATCTCTCCTTGTCCGTGAAAACACAAATTCACTACATGATAAAAGTTAAATCCATATTATTACATGTATAGTTCGCTTAAAATATATCTGATTTTTTTTCTCTTGTATGTACATTTATGCGTGAATGTGTATATTTAACTAACGTAATAGTATTTCACCAGACGCGTGTCATACCTTCTTATCAGCGGGCACAGCGTGTGTTAATTTTGACCGGATATGTCACCTTTATGTATCGCCGGTACCGATATACCGCCACTCACCCCCCATCCCCAATCCCACCCCAAGGCGAGGGAGGGACAGTCAACCTTTACACAACATGAATGTTATAACCGGTACTAATTAACGTGACAGAAAACATGAAAGATGGTCGCAGGCCTATTGTGAGAACATTATCACCGAAAGAACCAGGTGTTATGTACGTAGTGTCACTGGGCAGCTTAGTCAAAAACTGTTCCTCTATTATAATAAATATTATACAATAACTTACAAGTAACTTAGAATAAGTATGTGTATATACATACATACACTATAGAGCACTTACGTAATATAAACTGTACCGACTAAATTAATATCGTCTGACCAACAGCTCTGCCGCCTATGCGTTTTAGAGTATATATTCACAACACTGCGAGTGTACATAATGAAGTGTGACCCTTAATACAGAAAACTCAAAATTCTTCATCCTACCAAGGAGTGTCCCGAAGACAACGGAGGAATCTTCGAGACAACAACAACATGACTATAAGTTTCTTCCCTTAATTGATTCATATTGTTTACACCTTTTTATGCATATCATAATTACATAATTAGTCTAAAATTAAATTGTCATCTTAGAAATATTATATTCCGAAGAAGAAGACATTCTATATATCAGTATATTTCCATAGCGAATCCTGTTGATGATGATATTAATATTAAAAGATCTCTCTCTAACTTGAGGGGGTGGGGTTCTTTACAAATTAAAGACTAATGGACTTTAAAAAAATATAGTAAACACATACGAGTAAGTCTTAGAGTATTCTTATGATTGATAAAACAAATAAAACTATTTTTTATAGTTAAAACAGCGAGTAAAATATAGCAACAGTTATTTTATAGGAACAAATAATTTGTGCTTATGGTTAAAAGCATAGGACCACTTTAGAAGTTGTTTGAGAATAAGATTTTCTGCTATCATCATGTATAAGCTGCGACAAAATCGGCGACCTCTTCACTAATTACTTCCGGTCCCCTTTTTTTGTTTAATTAGTTGTTTAAAGAAGCAGCAATACGGGTATCTCTTTCTCTCTATATATAAGGTGCAGGTTGCATGCAGTTGTTCATGCATCATTACATTTTTTTCGGCTATCTGACAGTTAACCAGAAGTTCTCTAGCACGTGCTATACCTCTATGTGTTGGTTCACAAGCGCTCAATGAGCGGTCGCGATCGTATATAAAAGGGCATGGATCAATTATATTCATATTTTTTTAAGAAAAGATATTGTGTGAATTAACACAAGTAGCAGAGTACTAGATATCAGTAAAGTACTGTTATCATTTGTTTTTTTTATTGTGATTGTTATTATTACACGTACTCATAAAAATATATTTATAAATAATCTTCTTAAAAAAAAAACAAAAAACAAAAAAACTTTCTCTCCTTATATGTACGGTCGCAGAGTCCGTCGCTTTTTCAGGGGGACCGCAATTTAGTATGTCCCCATTTCCTGTCGCTCGCTATGTTTAATTTAGATGAACACACAGATTACCAGTTATATGTAACGATATATATTGTTAACAACATGAAGTTTTTGCATATTTATGGACTTGTAGTCAAATCAAGCTTGCAGGTATAAAAATGTCATGTAAACCGTGCTTACCGTATATCGTATATCGCATAACGTAAATCGCAGATCGTGGATCGTATATCGTATATCATTAGTATTTCAATCGTATATCAATCGTATTTTTTGACAACTGATACGATAGCGCCACTGTATCCTTGAGGTCTTTGGTACACTATCCGACCGGAACCTACTTAATTCGTTAAACTGATACTTGAATATCTCCATTCTGACTGGCGCTCAGCACAAACGGTAGTTTCAGGTCTGTTTGGTCCAGTGACAAGAGTATGTGTCTGGGTTTGGTATCATCCTGCTTGTCTACTACGTGATGCATTATTTATATCTTTTTATTTAAGTCTACAAATGTTTGAAATACAGTCAGTCAGACGTTAAACAAGCAAACGAATAAAAATCAGTTAAGAATAGTATGGAAAAGAGGAAATTATTACTGGCGTATACTAGTTATACTTTGATAATCGTTATATATTGTGAGTTTATCCCACGCTTTTTCTTGTCTTGCATGTATATTTGTTTGTAAATAAACAAGTACTATTAAAAATACAAACTATATACAATGTTATGTTTTCTTTACCGCTCGACTTATTTTGAAGTAGATTAAATATTAAAGTACCGTACGTTTTAATTATTTTCCCATGTCACTGTTTATGTTTAGC
The DNA here is from genome assembly GCA_021229015.1 of Solen grandis. Taxonomy (NCBI): domain Eukaryota; kingdom Metazoa; phylum Mollusca; class Bivalvia; order Adapedonta; family Solenidae; genus Solen; species Solen grandis. The sequence continues at coordinate 14,657,215 of CM037791.1, forward strand.
AAAACAAGGGCGTAGGAAGTGTGTGTTCAGAGCAGATCTTGGTATGTCATCATGACCCGTTTAAACACCGGCAGAAAAATCAGAGATCTAGCCGATTCTCACATTTAATTCGGGTGTCAGCTGTTTGTGCTTGCGCTGCAGTCTGATAATAATTTTAACCCGTAAAATTCCAAGTTATTTGAAAATGGTGTGATAATAATTTACATAATGGATTTAACCTAGAACACAATTGTAATATTGTCAAAATCTCTAAATGATTCGGCTAAATGTTGTGAATATTATAATTAGTAAACGGAGATTTCGGAATATAATATGACTTATTAACACTGGTTCTGCAATAATACATGTGTATTTCCTCGAGAATTATTTTGGAATGGAAATACTGATCATAAGAAAAATTGAAAGATGGAAGCAAATACATGCTATACATTATGAACAATAAACAATCTCGTAATAGGGATATCGTCATAATGCATAGATAATTTTATGGAAGATTTTATGAAAGCGAACAATGGGAACAACCTAAAACCACACTATTTGATATTATTGCAAAAACTAAAGATACAATCGGATAAACTATTTTATATAAATGTGCAGCATAAAAAAACATTTTCATTCTTGCGTCTGTAACCGTTTTCAATGTCAATGTATAGATTGCTTGACCCAGGGAATCGGGAGGGAAGTCCATCTTTGTTATGTACCAATGTCTTAAAAATGTGATTGTTCCAAAATTGTATGTATTGCATTAAATAATTTACAAATACCATTAATTCCAAGCTAAAATTAATACGAGAAATGTAGGGTGAAAACATGTAAATCAATTACTTCAATTAATTTTCATTCAAATGTCACCAACAAAACAATATCTTTACCTAATCGCACCGTATTGGATTTAATGAAAATATAAATACTACTGGTGTCTAATCATCACACGTTTGAAGATATGCATCATTGTTTTTCTGTTTATCCTATATCTGTTCTTGTTTTCCAAATAGTTTAGATTTACTCAGAGACGACGTTCCTAAATCCCAAATCTATTGTTGTTTTTTTTCCTTTGATAAACTTACATGTTTTGGACATTTATGGACAATGGAGACAATAAAAGGATTTCCCAACCAAGGGCAAGAGATAGATGGTAAAAAATCAGAATAACATTATATGCTGTTAATGAAATTGACCCGTATAATTTGTTCGTAGTTATTTCCTCTCAATGACAATATTTCAGTCGTTGGGAGACTGCGTGTACTTGAGACAGGCCTGTTTTGCCTAACAGCAATAGCATTCCATAAGAGGTTTTAATGACAAAACACAATATACGGTCGCCTTATTCTGACACCCATCAAATCGTTCTTTGAACTACCCTCTATTTTTCAGGCGAAATTGAAATCAGAGGCTACGAAAACAATTTTACAACATTGATATATTTCAGACGTGCATCCAACCAACAACCAGCCTATATTACGGAGATTTAGACACCGTAATATTTTCCAGGACTGTAAACTTGTCATCTTGTTGCTACTTTAAAAATTATATATCTTAGGCCATGTCTGTTTGTAGCTTACAATGTGCTGATACGGTTTTGAAACATGAAATGGGCAAACAAGCAGTCATTTTGAGCTTATAATGAAACTGATTATACTCGTGTTGGCGCGATTTATATACATAACATACACAGCGCGATGTTTTCATCTCATTATTATTGTGCAATATACAATAGATAGAGACACGGGAACATGTAATTATCAGAACATTGTGAACTCGAATTAATATATATCTCATTTAAGGGATATTGCTCTAAGCATCTAGCAAAATATCTCAATATTTTGGTCAACATTATCCTATGTCCTTGAGCCTGTACAACCAGAAAAAATGTAGAATTTGTATGAATAATGCAAGTAATTTAATTTCACAGCCTGACTCTTGATAAATAAATAAATACAATGGTCACGCGATTCCTCGAGGTCGTACGGGATCTGCAAAAAAACTCGAAGAATCGCCGCTTCGAAGAATCATTTATGTTTCAAAATTCAATACATTTACATGTGTTGATACCTTAACGTCGTCTTTTCATTAATCATTTTGTTATGTTTAGCCTTTAATAATACTTTATAATCATAATATATATTTAAAAATACAAACATAACACGATCATAGCTTTCATTGTGAGAATTAAGTCAGAAATAAGTTATTTTATTTTCCCGATAATTTGATTGAAACCCTTTGTTTTAGTTTGTGTATATGGCGGCGTTGCGTATTTTTTACATTCTTGTAATTAACACTTATACCGTGGTTCTTCAAATTAATGATTACATCACAGTTTATTACATGATCAGTAGGTGCAAAAATAATTTCTACATGGCAGTGTTCTCTAAGAGGTTTGACAATGTGTGAAAACGAAAAGAAAACCATCTCGACCAAGGTGTTATTTTTAGGTGGTCATAGGGCTGGAGTATGGTTGTCAGGGAGATATAGGTAGGTTTTGATATCGACTTCGAGGAATCGCATAGAAATAATATAGGATATACTATCTAGGGACCAAGGACGGAGCTCGAGGAATCTAAAATCGCATGTTTGAAGAATCGCCCATAAATTTATATAGAGTAAGAAGGGCTAAGTCAAGGGACCGGGCTTGTAGCTCGAGCCATCGCCGGTATTCAATGAATAGCCACATTGAGGAATCGCGTGACCACTGTATATTTGAAACAAAGGAAAAAGCGCTTAAACAACATATATTGCTTCAATAATTCCCTGTGATAAAGTACATTGTACATGAGAACATGATGTTTGTTTTGGTTCTGCAAATTTAAACACGTAAAATAAATTGACTTGAACCCCTTTTATTTATTTTCGTATCTTAATTACAAAAAATTAATCTGCCAAGTCGACCATCTGTTACTTGAGATAAGTAATCTTTTTCCAAGAGCTCTTGAAAACACGAAGTTTTACATATAAAGTTAATGCGTTGTTAATTGCGACATTAACGTGGAATAAAACATAATTTACAGTATATGGCAAACATAAAAGTACAGACATAAATATGATTATGGGAAGATATTTATATGAAAAGTTGCATTATGTGTCTTGTGAGTTCATGTGAAATTTAAGACAAAGATTTTCTCATGTTAAAACATCACTAACTTCAGTGGGCACGTGTATGGTGACATGTTTCGGCCCTCACAGAAATATATATATTCGAGGAAATAAAAAAAAGCAGGAACCTTATTTTTTTTAATTGTTTAATGAAGAATAAAAAAGAAGGTTCGCACTGTGATATTACGCCATAAACATGAGGAATAACACCAAAGCCGGCCACATTTTTCTGATACAAAACAATTACACTGTGTTCAGTAGCAATCACATTGCTAATATACCAATATCATTTACACGACTTTGGTAGAACTAGGGATCGCACTCAGGGCCTATTCATCTATATTATCGCATAAATGTAACTTCCAAATGTGGGCCATTATTTCCCTTCTGACTTGACATCCAGACTGAATTTTGTTTGTCCTGAAAATATTCCCTATACAAATTAATGTTTCTGTAGAAATAGCTATTGTTTACAATGATAGTTCTCTTCAACCATTATACATCAATGGACATTTTAATTCCTCAACATCTATTACAAATAATCATCATTATCAGTAAAATTGAAAGGGCGCCGTTTATGTAGTCTATGTCATTATGATTTTCGAGAAAATAACATGAAGTATACATCTGCAAGTCTGTCTTGCTAAGATCAATCTTTCCAGATCGTATGAGATAAGAAAGTAATTATATGAAAATTTGCATTATAAGAAAGCCCGAAATTGATACATAGAGAAAATCACAAATGCAGACTTTAGTGTGTTGTTTTTCATCATCCGTCTTTTTGTACGCACATCTTAACACTATTATAATGATAACTAGTTTTTTTATCTATGTATGGAGTGGTGAATGTATTACTTCAAGAATTGTTAAGGTGTTCTTCACGTTAAGTTACAAAATGTATGTTCTGAAAATTATCATGAAATGCTAAATAATCTACGCAAATATGTTTTCATAAATGTGATTGGTGGCACTTATATATCACCATACTTTTTACCCAAAAATAAGCATGTTCAAATAGTTGCACATAGATTTCAGATAAAATAGTAATCCAAGCAGAACCGCTTTTCAAATTACAGTCATGACTCTTCTCTGTGTGTGCTCATTTGCTGTATGTTTGCTTTTCGGTCTTGTGTTTATGGAACCCGAGTGTTCGAAGTATGATTACGAAGAGAAACTTTTATACAAAATTATAAAGATGGAAATGGTTTGGAAAGAACTACAAAAAGATATGAGATCATCATTAAAAGAAATGGGACCAGAAATCGATAGCAAAGTGGAAAACATAAGGAACCAGGTAGAAAATACAGAGGGCTGAACAGAATAAAATTATGAACATAGTAGCACTACAAAAGAAGGACACTTTGGACAAGTTCCGTGCTCAAGAAGAACAAACAAGTGAACTGCGTCATAATCTCCTTGATTTCATTCAACAGGTCAACCGGAATGTGTCAGGAAAATATTTCAATATTGTTTACCAAATTCACTAAACATTTTTCTTAAAGAACTCTTCTAGGCAAAAGGTTTTTTAAATTAACATTTATATATAAGAATATTTCAAGTAGAAAGATTTTATATATATAGAACTTTTTGTTTTGTTTATATGTACTCACCATTTTTCGAACCATAAAAATTAAACAATTCATTATCACGCAGCTGCTGAGGTAGTGTGAGCGTGATGTGAAAGCTTAACTGTGTCCAAAGGACAACACCATACAACTTTGTTACTGTATACTTATTCAATTTAAAACATCATGTTCGCAGATGATAAGTAAATATTTGAAAAAAAAGTACGTCTTCTTTCTCTGGCCAATGTTGATGAAGTCTTTGTTTCCTAACAGCTACACTCCGCAAGTGTATGTAATTCTTCACGAGTAAACGCCAATTACGGAAAAACCCACTTCAGGGAAATCGGTTTAATATAGAATACGGTATACACCCCCCTCCCCTACCTCCGAAGCAGGTGCTTACGGTACCAAGTGACTCGAGCATCTTCTCCAGTTCCGGGAGGTGGCTTCGTTAATGTTATAAATTGTCAAGCCTCTGGAGAGAGCGCATGCGCACAGAACGAATGTGATTAGTCACACAAAAAGAGTTTCTAAAAATAGGTTTATAATTCTAAATATAGGTTCAATACCGTTCGTAACGCTATTGCCCGTACTGGAGAAACCCCTAGTTTTTAATGTCACGAACTGTTGCATTGGGTGACCATGCGTCTGTAGATGGGTATTAATATACATAATATAATACATATAATAACAACAGTCTTAATCAATGATCATCTGTGAATGAGCTGCTTGAAAAATCTAAAGAACAATTATAATAATAAGTAAAACCACCTGAAAAAGATTATATTTTTATTTATTAGTACTCTACAATTCATACAATAAAATTAAACACTTATATAAATAATTATATAGCTTCCTTATATCTTACTTATAGTCCCAACTTTCAGTTCATATTTTATTCCAGTTAGTGTTTACACATCAAAGTCTAGACAGTATTGGTTATAGAACTATAGTTACTCGCATGCGCTTTGCTTTCAAATTTCATCCAATATTAACTTGAAATAAATGTGTAATGTGTACAGTTTTACATATGTTCTTTCTCAAGAGGTTTTACTATATAAATATGTTTTAAAGTGCAATTGCATGAATTAACGTTTGCTAGAAATTGCACGGTCTCAAATCTATTTCAAAATGATTTATTGTATAGCAAAAACTGTATACTTTTCCCGTGGCGAATAATATACAGTTTAATCGCAATATGGTAAAATTAAATTTTGACGAAAATAATCATTTTGCTGATCCCGTGAATGGAGTTAACCGTGAATATAGTATGTCTTTACTACTACTTTTCTTAAAATTAAAACTGATCTTGCTGAGGAAAAAATGATGGAGATATATAATAATTGTTAATAATAATAGTAATAATGTTGTCAACCAAAACTAATGTTAATGCAAGCAATAGTTTGAACGTCAGTGCCAATGGTGGCACAATGTTTTCATTCGCCAAACACAAAATAATTATCGTGACAAATTAAAGTAAGTTCCATTACTTGTTTACTTGCATTAAGAAACTGTAAATGGATGGAATGCCACAAGCGTTCGAAGTAAGAAAGCATGTCTGCAGTAATATTTATATATCAGCAGCATATATACTGACTTTAGACGTAGAGAAAGCATGTAAATGGGCGTTAAACTTAGTAAATGTATAAATGAATTAAGCGAAGCAAAATGACAAGATATTTGTTACAATGGTATATGTGTTTGATGTAAATATCTTAAATACCAAGTGAATATTTATTCGTGTTCATTTCTTCTTTGTTTGCGATTTGATTAGTTATGTTTTGTTATATATTTCCTATAGATATCGGAAGAACCCCGATGGTGGCATTCAATGCTCGTGATGTGAAACACCTTAACCCGGCTACCGGCGAGACTGTCATCTTTACAACAAACCTACTGAACGAAGGGAACGCTTATGACAACAGAACAGGGATTTTCACGGCCCCTGTATCCGGCCTATACTTGTTCACCGTACAACTGTGTGCCAAGATATCACATACGTTTGCTGCCAGTGTCTTAGTTGGTGGAAAAGAATATGGCAGGTTGTATTTATATGATGATGTCACAGGTCAATGTAAATCGTGCCAAGCTATAGCGGTCATGCAGCCCGGTGACACGGCCCATGTCCGAAGGTTTGACACGTACACCCATGTTGAGAGGCTCTATGCGACTGAATATCGAGGACTCTTCTTCACTGGAACATTGATACACAAGATTGATGAGGCCTCAAATTAGTACAACAAATAGAATATAAAGCAGCAAAATTACACATGTACAACGTTTAGTAAGGTTAAAGTTAACGTTGTTTCAAAATGGTTGTTTTTAAGACATTATAACTGTTGTTGTTTTATTTGATACAATTACATACTGTGTGCTTACTCGGAGGTAAAAATCCGGTTACTTTTAGGTTATTTAATTCTTTTCATGAATCATATGACTTCTGGAAAAAAAATATTATTAAATGTTTAACTAGAATGACATTATTTAGATTTGCTACTTAAATTGCTTTTACAGGAGAGACTATTCAAAAGTATTCGATAGTCCATATCTAATAATTGTAAAGGACATTTATATAATCACTGGATATGCTCTTGTATTTCTGGATAGTCTATTGAGTTTCATTATTTCAGAAATATATTCACATCTATGTTTTAAAGAAATACCTTATTTCCTTGATTATATATACAACTCAAAGTTTGCAAAGCACAACATATCCTGTGTCACTTATTTAAATAGCTATAACTTCTGTTATATTTGTCCGTACCTCTTGAAGATTCACAACTATCCTTTACAATCACATACGTTTGATTTATTGCAAACATTTTAAAATATGAGATCTTAATTTTGAAATTTCTAAACAACAAAAACGAAAGTAAAACGTTTTCTGTTCTGTTATTGTAATTTTGACATTTTTATTCTTATCTATTAAAAGACAAGACCCAATTACAAAGGAAAAAACTGCTGTCATATTTTTTTTTAAATATTTATTACCTTTAAATAACAAAGAAATATCCATTTTAGTACAAAAAGAGTACTTCCAAATAAAAATTGAATAGTTTCTTTTGCCTAAGAATACTATTTGTACTTAGAAAACTTTGAGTAATATGGTTTAATGTATTTGCTGACATTATATCAAACAAATTATTTTGTTTTAATGAGCTATATTTTTTTAATAATAATTAATAAAAATAATAATCTTATTTATACATTCCCTTATTTTTTGGCTTATACAAAAATCAAACATGTGTAAAATGCCATATAATAGAGAGGAAACTAATTGTTTATTTCGAAAAATATTAAAATTAAATACTGATGAATAGGTCCATATCAACAATGATTAAAGGATATTTGTAGATATGAATAATTTAAATAAAAGTACCTCATTTCAATATATGATTCGCTATGGCTTTATTTAAACTATCTTAAGGAATTTTGTAAGATTGATATCTTTGGGTAGTATACAAACTTCGGATAAGCTTTAACAAAGAAACTTCGATGATAAATTAAAAGTGAACAAACTTACTGAAACTTACCCATGCTTGTAGTTGCTGTAACGTATTATGTCTGGTTTGAATGTTCTTATTGTACATGCGGAGCTTTTCATTATTACTTTTACTAATGTAATCATTATGTTCTTATTGTAATCACTATCGACAAAAAATCAAAGATATATTTAATTATACTCAAAGTGAAATTCATTTTACTAATACATCAATAAATAATTATTATGAATAAATAAATGCAGAAATATGAATAAAAAATCTGATTTTGTTTTAATTTCAGCTTTCATTTACGGCGCCTATAAAACCGTATTTTTAAAGAATGTTGTGAAAAAAGAAGAGGTATAATGTATTTCAGTCGTATTCCAAATAATCACACAGCTACACAACTACATTAGTACACAGCTACACAAGTTCACAAAGACATAGCTACATAATGAAATAATGAGTTCTCTCCCCACGAACTCTATCTTTTTCCGTGCTGAAACACAATGTTCTGATAGGGTCGGATGTGGGTTGTTTAAAATGTAAGATCTATAAATGAATATATACGAATATATTAGACCTAGGGTGTATGTAAATCATATTTCACCTACTCATGGCTGACACCAAGTTTTTAATGTCCTATTTTCATTGGGTTAAAGTAAGGGATGATCAATATATACGGATTTCTAGAGAAAATATATTACTTTTGTCACAGAAGAAACAAATTTCCTTTATTACGATTGCGGTTTGTTTGAAACATATATCACAACGCCATCCCCATTTTAGAGGCATAACAATGGATTAGATATTTCTCCTAAGATCACTTATCACCGCACACCCCGCTATTGGTATGACATTCCCTGTGTGGGTCGCTCAATATGCTTCCCGATTATTCCAGAACAATTACAGGCATTGAAAGGAGAAGTGTTCATAATTTCCGATTTGATTTTCAATTAGTACATATAATGGAGCTTTTTTAACCTTTATGTAAAAAGGAATTTGTTGGGATGATACTAGGCAATGATTTTAATTTAAATTGTTTTGCTTTGTTATCAACTGATCTATGACTTATGAGGTATCCGGGTTCTCAGTTAATGTTCTCCTGTATAACAGAAGCGTAATCAAATACATTGCCTTGAACACAATCCCGTTGATTAGATATGGACAAATACGCCATTTTTCAATCACTGTAATAACCTTAAGCATGTAATTAGTAGCAAATTCTTATCAACAGAGAGAGAGAGAGAGAGAGAGGCAATTCATAATTAATTATAAAATATAATATCGGAATAATATTACGAGAGAAAGGCAATAATCCAAAGCGTATTTCTATAGAAATAAAATAAAATGCCGACCTCACTAGTATAATATTGGATAAATTATTAACTAAGCATATTTTTAATTCATTAATTCTCTTAAAATCTATCTTAAGATAGAGAGAGACAACAGTATTGTATATTTGTTCAGTGACTGGTCCTATATCCCTGATCTAATATTGTATTTTTACGCCAATAAGATGATATATGTTATACTCTGATTGACAATTTTGACAATTAATCGACTTCTCGGCCAAGGGCAAAGGATGGGAAGTGGCAGGATTACCATTGGATGCACATGGCTATTATCGTTGTGTTACTATTTGTATGACATAGTGTTAATACACTAGCTATAAGTCCTCCCGTTGGCACCTAAACGTATTCAGAAAGAAACATTGAGATGTAGCTAAAATATGGAACTTACTGTCATTTGTGCATATGATGATATTGATGTATCACTTCAGTCAATCAGTGTTCTTTCGCTGAAAAATGGTGGGAGTTTTAATACGAAAAATAAATATAAAAATGTACTATTGTTATGTACACACATATGTGTTTGTTAATAATAGGTCTATATTACACCTGTGACCATATAAACCTTTATCTGTTTATCAATTTTGTTTTTTCTGTTTTATTTATTCATCACCATCATATTTTGTAATTATTGCTGAAGAAAACGTCATCCGAATTTCCATTGTTTGTAATACATGTATTGTGAACAAACTGTTTCAAATTAATTCTATATATACTGGCTCTTCGTCCAAGCAAATTCATGCGTATGTGTATTTAAAGCCATTACTTATCTTGAACGCAACCCTATTTTTAAGAATTAAACAAAGGGATATTAAAACATAGAGTACAAAGGAATGTAAGCTTGAACGAGTAAGACTGCATATCTTGACGTCCCAATTAAATGACACAATGTTGGAGCACAAAGTCTTTGAACGCTTTAAATATATTATTTCCCTCTTGACGAAAATATTCAAGACGTTTGGAGACTGTGTGTACTTGAGATAGGTATATCTTTGCCAAACTGAGATAAAACGTCATAGGCAATTAGAATGATAGAACTAACCAGTCTCGGAACAATCCTCTATCCTGTACATATCGGTAGCTACCAAAACAAATTTAAAATATTTATATGTTTTGGAACCAGCGATTCCCCGTTCCCCATGTAAACCCCTCACCAAAGGAAATGAATTTGTCTGATTACAAATCATTTATCCTATCCCTTTACATAGTTTAATTGTAATTAAATTCATACACTGATCAGAATGAGTAGAGTATACTTAAGTCTGTGTAAATTACAGATGATTTGTTCAATTACAGGACTTTAACTAATCTTCCGATTGCTACTATCAAATCTATGTCATACCATGTCAGTTTAAATCTTATATGATGTAATATGCTGATATGGTTTTGAAACATTGATGAGGCAAATAAGCAGATACACATTATTTCTGTGCTTGTTAGCATACTTTTCTCCTTCTAATTATAATGCAGTTCTCTATAGAATGAGTCACAAGAGTCTGCTTATTAAATATTAAAATAAAACAAGGGGAACACGCAAAATTAAGCGCCTCATTTCAGAAATATTACTATAAGGATCTAGAAAATTACCTCAATGCTTTTGATAATTATTATGCCGTTTCAGTTTGTCTATGTAGCCAGCAAAGTTCGTGAGATTTGATTGATGTAGATGATTTGATTTCATGCTTTGCCCACCGAAATGAAATCAAGTTTATTTGAAACATAGAAAGCTATCAAAAAGCTATAAACATATTTTGCATCATTAGTTTCCTGCGATAAATGGCTTTTAAATAAGAACAAGATGTTTCTGTGTATGTTCTCTTAAATTAAAATTCCAGAAGTAAAATGTTTCGAATGACTTTTTTTTTCGTTTCTTAATTACGGTTGATAAATTTGCAAAGTTGGCCATCTATCATTTAAGATAAGTAGTCATTTCCTTGAACTCCGAAAGCCATAAAACCTTGCATGTAATTTAATTTGTGTTAAAGGCGTAGAATTAAACCGAATACATATGTTGCAAATAAAACAACAGACATCATTTCTTATTCTGAGAAAAATAAAATACTTAAACAATTATAGGAGAGGGTGTTTTATATGTCATGTGATATCTTGTGAAAGTTTAGACAAAGCTTTTCTCATGCTCAGGCATCATGTTCTTTAGAACAACTGTATGGTGGCATATGTCGGTCATCTTATTTTGACGAGTGTGTGTGTTTTATTTAAATAAGTATTTTTTATAAAGGGATCAATGTTTGTTTGCGTTAAACTTCCCACCTACAATTTCAGGTACATTTTGTCTACATGAGACATTTTTAGAGCTGTCACAATGTTATTTTACACCGTAGACAAGTAGCATAATATCATACTCGGTCACAAAAGCTGAAACTGTGCCAGCTAGTTCTAGAACAACAAAATTTTCGTGAAATTTTATGCCAGTGTTCAAATCTACGACCTACGGATATGCAACGGGCGTTCTAACCACTTACGGGAACTGCAAGTCCACAAAACTGTTATAACATGAATGTCTACTACTTAAAGCGGCACTCTTGAATAACTGCCTGGTAACATTCCCTCTCTGATTCCAATCTATAAATAGTTTTTGACGCCATTGGCTTGCACTAGTCTCCATGCTAGACTTTAGAATTCACCCTAAAACAACGCAAATAAAACAAGGCAGAAAACTAGTTATATGACCAAATAAAAGTGCCTAGATACTGCTAAATATGTTTTTATCATTGTCGACACATTATATTATAATTTTAACACTTCTATTGTTGATTAAATAATGTATGTAAAGTTACTACTCTATTTTAACTATATAAATTATTGGAAAATGGTGTCCTCTATGTATAGTATTAGTATTGTTCTCTCTAAGTCCATGTACAATGAAATTAATCCATTTCATAGGCGTAATAAATTGACACTAAATAAATAGCGTGTCACATCATTTGCTTCCGCACAAATCACCCAAGGCAGTAAAACCAGTTTATATATGAATATGATCAAGTGTTAGTAGCATTAGCATGCCTAGATATTACTAAACATGTTTTTTTTATCATTGTCGACACATTCTATTATTATTTCAACACTTCTATTGTAGATTAAGCAATCCATGTAAAAAAGAATCAATACCGTACTTTAACTTTTACATATCTTTTAGAAAACGCTGTCATATTGTGTAATATAAGTATTTTTCTCTCAAAATGTCATACTATAATGCTCGATGCTAGACAGTATGTTACGTGACACGTTTTCAAATGGCTCACACCTCGTACCTTTTACCGCCGGCTGAATACGTGAAAGTACTTCGGGTTGAGGTCCGGTGGGTATGGAAGGTAATCTACCAGTTCTTATCCGAAAAGCTCCATTCTAGTTGCGTCAGCTATGTGTGATTGAATATGATGTCATCTACGACCATGCTGGGCCTAAATTTCTTGTACGCATGCTTCGTAAATGATAAATTCAGTTATTGCGGGAAATAACATTTAACATACAGTATCTCTATTAGTTTCAAAGAGTGTTTCTTGAATTATATGTAAATTTTTGAAAAAAGAAAAAAAAGATAAAATATATGATTTAATTATTTTAGTAGGCGTCATAAATATTCTGCCATATCGGTAACAGCTTGCTATGGAATTATTCTGTGTCGATAGGCGAGTAAGATATACATCTGCCTGCCACATATTTTGGTAATCTTTGCCGTTTTTGGTGTCGGATATTCGGGCGATTTCGAATGCCTAGGTTGTTCTGTAGTCTCCGGGTTGAACAAGGAAAGCCAAGTGTCACTTGCAATTACAGTGCGGTCAAACATTAATTGCTTAGTCACGACTCTGTTTATAACCATCCGTTAAAAGTCGAGGAACTAGGACACGGTCCACTCTTACAACGTTGAGTTGCTATAGCAACACGCAAGATAACAGGTGCCGCACTGAAATACATACTGTTCTGTTCCTGCATTAAGAAATAACATATTTACCATTATTAACGAAATATCGTTCAAATAAATAGCCAAAATTAAAAAAAGGTCCGGGTGACTCGATTTGAATCATCCGTCCTATATGTTACAACGTACTAGATTAATTTCTCACCTACATCTTTGCTTTGTTTTTCATAATTATTATAATATAAAATCCTCAATTATCACCTCATCTTTTTAAATACATTTTATTGGTGGCTGTAATATGTCACCATACTAATAGCTCAAAATATCCGCACCCCGACTCTGATATAAAGGCAATTCTGAAAGAGCCGCATGTCAGATAACAATCATGGCTCATTTCTGCGTGTTCACATTTTGTATGCTGCTGGGCTGTGTGGTTATGGAGCCTGCGTGCTCAAGGTATGATTACGAAGAAAAACTTTTACATAAGCTGATCAAAATGGAATTTGAGTGGCGTGAGCTGCAAAACGACGTTAAGACTTCACTTGTAAATATGAAAACAGAACTATCAAATGCGAGACAGGAATTCAGTGATGCTGTTGGAGATGTTACGAACATCATAAAGGATACAGAGACCGAGCGGGCTAAAATCATCAACTTAGTAGAACAACAGAAGGACGACACTTTGGGCATTGTCCGTGGTCAAGAAGGACAGATTACTGAACTACGTCATAGTTTCATTGATTTTATGCAACTGATCAACCGAAATTTATCAGGTTAGTAGATTCACTTTTCTAAACACATTGACAATTTTTCTTAAATGATATTAAAATGAAAAGTTGAGGAAAGTACGAGTCGTCAAAGCAAATTGGTTTAAAGGCTATTTTTGAAACGTCGACGAGATTTCGGTACATTTTCCAAATATATCTGTAGGCTGTACTTATAATTATGTAACAACAATGTGTGTATTTCATTCAAATCAAACGTATGATAAAATATGTGTTTTAGTCATTGCATATGCTGATGTTGGAAACAAAACATCACGATTAATATTTTTCGTTAATTTTTGATTATGATACATAATTTAAATATATTGCTAAAAAAATAATGTTTTTGTTAAAGAATATTGTTTGAAAGTCGATGCCAATGATGATGTCATTGGTCTCTTTCGCAAAACGACAAATAGTAATATGAGTAAGCTAACTATTGCGAAGTAATTTCAGGTCCATGACTAATAAATTCGGTATCAAAATAATTGAGTGGAAATTATCCATGCATTTCTACGGATTAAGATAGCAGTATTGTTGTACAATTTGTGTATATGTCTAATGCAAACACAATGTGAAAAAAAATATTAAAGTCATTTATATTGACGCTAACCTTAAGAGATAAACTGTTTGAAGCAAATAGAAACGATATCTTTTACAGAGATTTATTTCTTCAGTTATAAATATCAAGCAATATATATGCACCTTTTTCACTCCCCTTTTTATTGCTATTTGATGTTTTATTTTGTAATACGCATGAAAATCAAATTTAACTTAGTAATGAATTTTGAGCAACGAATGGACAAGATATCTGTAACAGTGGTGTTAAAATCTTAAATATCAACTAAATATATATATATATTTTCCATCCTTATTATTTTGATATTTATTGTTTTGTTTATTAAAATTTTATTTTGTTATATGTATATAATCTAGATTTCGGAACAACCACAATAGTGGCTTTCAACGCCCGTGATGTGAAACACTTAAATCCTGCTAAAGGCGACACGATCATCTTCACAACTAATCTGCTGAACGAAGGGAACGCCTACGACAACAGTACGGGTATATTCACGGCCCCAGTGTCCGGCCTGTATATGTTTACTGTCCAGCTGTGTACTAAGACCGGCCTTTACTTTTCTGCCAGTGTTATAGTAGGAGGGAAAGAATATGGCAGGTGTTATTCAGGTGATGCTGACTATCAAACCTGCAGTTCGTGTCAAGCCACAGTGGTCATGCAGTCTGGCGATACGGCCCTTGTCCGGAAAATTTACTTTGGTAAAGGGCTGTTTACAGATATTTTGCGTGGAATATTCTTCACCGGAACACTGATAAACCAGCTCGGATCTGGTTCAAACTAAAACAGTAATCATGATTTGTAGTACTACCGTTCCTAAAAACATTTAAAGATAACTTGTATTGATTTCCAGATTTTATATAGGTATGAATTAACTTCATTTTCACTCCCTACCATTACCAAAGTCATTTAAAATAAAGCTTTGATTGGTTCCAGGACTCGTTAGCTAGGTGTCATGATAATATGACTGGGTGAATATCAATTAAAATATAAGAATGTACGAATACCTTGAAAACAAATGTAAAGTTGTGCAAAAAAAATGAATTCAATAATTCGGCTGATGAAAGTCACATGCATATTCTATTTTGATTAACAAGAAAAAAGTTGAACCGATAAATGCTGTTTTACTATATTATTTTGTAGCAAACCATTGAATGTGAATGTTTACTTACATTATAAGGTATACATTCACTTTTTGTTGGATAACTTCATTAGAATATATGTATATATACACGGCCCGGCCTGGAATCGAACCCGGTCCGCCAGCGTGATAGGCCAATGCTCTAAACACTGAGCCGAAGAGTCGACTCGCTGACGCAGTTGTCAGATATTGTTCTTATACCCGTGGCGACGCATCGTCACATTACTTCCCCCTCCGAGAACTCTCGACCCGAGACTTAGCCTGGGAAACATGTGGGTAAGGCAACTCCGGTGGCAGTTGACATTATCCACCGCTGCCACCAATGTAACGAACACGCCACGGCCCGGAATCGAACCCGGTCCGCCGGCGTGATAGGCCAATGCTCTAACCACTGAGCAAAGAGTCGACTCCGTGACGCAGTTGTCAGAGATTGTTCTTACACCCGTGACGACGCATCGTCACACACACACACACACACACACACACACACACACATATATATATATATATATATATATATATATATATATATATATATTAATTAGTTTTACATGTATTTGTTTAAATCGTTTATGGTTTTTACTGATTTAAACTCTCTAAATAAATAGATAAAAACAGAAACAACCTTTTATTGAAGTACGGGTTCTATTCATGTGTAATTCTCATCTTTATATGTAATATCTTATTTAAGTTTTAATATGCAAACGCTAAATAATATACGTTTTTAAATATATATTATTGTTAATCTGAATTACAGTTTTTTTAAATCAGAGTTTGATTAGTGTATTTTACTAGCATTTTATAACTCGATACATGTATTTCTATGCATAAGTTAAGCACTGTACTTAATTCATTGCCGTTGAGCATAAATGTCGGTAATTGATACATTTTATTTGTATTGAACGTATCTCCGTATAGGTAGCGCGCATGTATTTTTATGTTAAATGTAATACTGGTCAAAATTGCTGTCGTTGAAAAGTTATACAGATAAGACTGATAAAAAAGCCTTTTTTCTTGCATCACATACGAATAAACACTCTACGCATAATATTCTGACCTTATTTTAGTGTATTTAGTTTCAGCGGATGGTTTCATTGCATGTATTTTATATCTCCTATTTTCTTTTTTGTGTTTAAACAGATTGTAAAGCACTTTTGAACGTATAAGATATATGAAAAAAGTGCTATATAAATGTGGTGTAATAATAATAATAATAATAATAATAATCAATTGAGCAAATGAGTTGTTGTCATTCCAGTATTCTTCGAACACCCGATGTGGTTTTGTTTTAAGTTGAGCAGAGATAGGAATCAATCATTCAACATATGCCATGATCTTGATTAATAGAGAGAGGGAGATACTGTAAAAGAAAAAATGATATAGAGAAATCGGGTGTGAGAGAGATATCCTTATTGTACCATGAAACAAAGCATGATGTAATTTTCAGAATAAAATATAAAATATTTTATAGCATTATCAATATACACATTCAACGTTATCTGTGTGACATATGCTAGATATGTTATACTAAAAATATTTTGTTGTGCATCTAAATAAATAAATATGATTTAAAATAATGATAATACATATGCATTTAGCACGTATATATATTAATAACTTTGTTTACTACCCCCCACCTCCCCCCCCCCAAAAAAAAAAAATCAATAATCCTGGAAGAAGAATGATTATAACGTTCGGGAACTAACGCAAGGTCGCGGTTTCGATCTCCTTCCACTACATACCAAAGTCATTAGAATGACACTGGCGTATTACACGTGAGATTGGCGCTAATTAAATTTTGCTGTTCGTGGCCCAGTGTCTAGATAGTGTAACTGGGTGTGGTATCAATGCAGTTGTCTATTCGGAGATATCTCAGTGAGATATGTCTATATATGTCTGATGTAGAATAAAATCCCCAAATAACTAAAATACTGACAGTGGGAACTTGAACTCATGTAACTAAACAACAACAATAAAACTATACACTAGTCACATAAAGGTTATGCAGTGACATGTAAGATAAAATTGTTTATATTTACCTAAAGAACAGATATGCTCAATTTACAGATTTGGCAATTGCTGAACATCGGAGAAAGAGTTCAACTGAATACATGACTGGATCTACAATTAATAATATTACTTCCTCTACTGCAAGAAAATATATAAAATGATCATAGTAATTAAGAATGACATTTAAAGACTAAAAGAATGAAACATATAACAGGTAATGACCATGATTACAACATAAAAACTCTAAAGCAATATTATCATCCATATTCTCTCGCTTAATGGCGCCAAATATGTCAATGGCTAAATGGCTGATTTGTTTTTATTATGGCTCATGTCTTTGGGGTATGTTTATTTAATTTTTTTTTATGAAATACTTAAGCTGCATTTCATATTCTGTAAAGAGCATATGCGATTTGTTTTGTTTTAATTTGGCTCATACATATTTGCGGTGGGCCGTTGGATATTGATGCAAAAAACATACAGTTATTCATATACAATAAGCTTGTTCATTTGTTTTCTTGAAATGTAAAAAAATGTATTTCCAACATACCATTTCTCTTAATTAAATAATCATTCATTTATAAAATCCCAGTTCGTCATCTCTTTGCATAAATAGAAAACCGATGGGAATAATAGTTATACTGTTGCATGGTGGTATTTTGGATATATAACTCTCGGACTATCGGGTACATATAGGAAACGAAGAAAAAAACATGAATAGTGAGAACAAGACATAGACAAGAATAAAGTTGGGACTTTTTTCCCCTGAAATAAGTTCATTGTTGTAGAAATGTAGTAGCAAACATTCATATCAGATGTAGCTTATCATCTGAGTGTCTACCCACTAAATGTGTTTTGAATAAGCTCCTTTAAGGATTCATTATCTACTAAGGAACAAATTTGGAACAGGTCAGCAAATAAGTACGCATGCGCACTTATCTATAATAGAAGTTTCTCAACGTTAAACAATTCAACCTAAGGCATTTAGTCGTATTTTCTTAAGTGGATATGAATTATTTTCTCTGTGATACTGATCAACAGTGATAATATTTCATACAACAATAACTGAGAATTTAGGTAAATTAAAAAAAGTAAAAACAAGTAACTACCGATATGCTAAACACATTTAAGAAATAACTTACCAGCATGTTGCATCACCGCTATATATATATATATGTGAGGGTTGTCCCAAAATTCCCTGACATGTGAAATGGTGACGATAATAATAAAAATAATTCGCAAAATTTTTGCAAAATATGTATGAACATATAACAAATAAAATGCAAAAATCATTTTACAAATACAAAAAAAAAACAAAAAACAATGTCATTACAAATGTCGATGTTAAACAGACTACGTGCTATACGACCGGCGCACGTTCAACGTCATTTACGCAACGTAACGACATTCTAAACGCCTTTGTCAAAATACTCTCCCTGTGAATCTTCGCACTTGTGGTGTCGGCTTACTCAAGCATCAAATACATTTACAAACCAGTCTTTGTTCAAACCTTTGTTGAATGTCAATGTGGCATGAGTCAAGCGTAACTGGCCGCGTAACTGCTCATTGAGCTGCGGAAAATAGGCAAAGTCAAGAGGCGCGAGGTCTGGCGAGTACGGCGGATGGCGAACCTGCTTGAACCCGAGCACATCGATCTCAAGTTGCGTAATGCTTGCAGTGTGGGCGGGTTCGTTGTCTCGATGCCATACGACAATATCAAGGGCTTCAATAAAGGGCCGGTGGTTTCTTCCGTAAAGCGTTCATCACGTCGAGGCGAATAACCTAATGATTGAGGAAACATTTAAAGCAATATCGTTAAATTGCTGATAAAATTTTTATCTTTTTTTATTGTATTTTTTTTCAAAACTATCTTATTTATCAAACATATTAGATAAAAAATAATTATTTTTCAAAATAATCTCTGGAAAATTTTGTTAAATTACCTTCGAGAAATAAGCTGCATTCACGCTACGTCCCTCAGGTCCAGCATGCGTTAGGATCACACTATTGTGGAAGACTTTGGACATCATCTTACCAAGAGATTTCACCAGACTGGCTTTCTTTAGAGGCGGTGTGGCCGGTGTCTTCCAGACGCTTAATGTAATGGCTCGTTCCAGAAACGTGTCCTCTTTTCCAGGCGGCGCTAAAAGGAACCGAAGCCGACACTCTGCTTTCCTTATCTTCTTGTTTCAACAACCCTGGAACCCAGCGGGCACATACGAGCGAAATATTTAAATCATCATTTAGAATCCTGCGTATATATAAATATATATATATATATATATATATATATATATATATATATATATATATTGATCATGAAAAATTAAACATAATTCATAGAAAATAATATTTGGCAGTGTTTTTTAAAATTTGAATGTAAATATCCCTTTATTTAGTCATTATGGAGTCACTGAGAAGTCTGGATCAGAGACAAGCGCAGCCGGCAAATGTCTAATGTTATTTTTTAATACGCGAATAATTTGATATATTAAGTTAAAATGAGTAAAATAATAAAACATAGACTTAAAAGACAAAAAATAGAAGAAAAAAATGTGATAGTGCGCCCGTTGAGTATAATTAATATTTGATTATTTTTTATCAACATCTGTTCTATTCTTAATATGATACCATTGTTATTTTAGTCTCAACCTAAGTATTAGCGTTATTGCTATTAACAGTGTCATTATTGGTAGTGAAATTTTATATTTATCAATATTGATATAATTGATATTATTATTATCATTATAAATAATATTCCTGTTTTTTTTTTTTTTTTTTTTTTGGTTAAATATATTTCTATCGATATACTTGATTTATATACATGTTTTTTTTTTAATTTCCCCTAATTACAAATTTTCTATAATCAATAGTAGGTAGCCTTTATAAAAAAACAATAAATGGAGAATAAATTGTTCAAACATACTATCTTTTTCCAATATATAATCTATTCTTAATTTAATGATCTTGTGAAATTTGTTTTACAATTGCCCAATTTTGTTTTTCAGCATCACTAATTTTAGACTTTCTTTCATACCATTTATAGAGGGGAATATTTTCTTTTTCTTGCACATAAAAATGTATTTTTTATATTCTAAAAACATAATATCATATTTATAATCTCGTCGGCAAGTCCCTAAAAGTATAATCCTTCTATTCATTGAAAAAAGTGGATCTGATGTTTTAACAGTTTCGAATAAGAAATTTATTAATGGTTTTACTTTGTCACATTCATAAAATAGGTGGATTTAAGTTTCCTCGTAACATTCACAAAATGTACATAATTTGGTATCAGCTATTTTCATTTTAAAAAGCAGTGAATTAGTAGGTAAAATTTCCTTTACATTTGAAAATATAGCTATAAATCAAATTCCAATTAATATCAGAATTTTCAAAAATAATTATCAATTTTGCTTTACTAGTTGGGACATCAACATTCTTTATATATGTGTTATACACAAATTTGTTTCCATCAATTTTGGTTAAAATTGGCTCTAAATAGCAGTTTAAACATGGATTATGAACATTCAAAAGGATATCTTTTTTTTCCTCTATGTTTAATTTAATCATAAACCTTTTCACCAAATTGTTTAGACCCAAATATTGTAAGTAATTAACAGTCTTCCCTGTAATAGTTTCTAAATCAGATATAGTAACAAATTCACCATTCTTGTTCAAGATGTCTTTCACAAACCGAATCCCTTTTACATAGAATACAGATATATATATATATACTTTGAATTAATCAGAAATTTTTCATTGTAAAACAGTGGTAAATTAAGCAATTGTTCATAGTTTACAAAAGAAAATTTATCAATATATGAACTATATGCTTTCAATACATCTATTTTTAATTTTTAAAAAATTTTTAAATTTAAAAAAAATTTCCCTAAAATAATTTTATTTTAATTTCATACTTCTTTCATAGCTTTGTATGTCTATCATTCTAAGACCACCTTCGTTATAATCTTTAATGAAAACTGTATTTTTTATTTTTGCTTTACCATCCAATACAAATCTGTTTAAAATGTCACTAAGAGTTTTTATAAATGATTTTGCAGGAGATGGTAGACTTACGAATAGATTTGTTAATAATGGTAAAAGTAATGATTTAACAACAGTTATTCTTCCAAGAGGTGTTAATTTTCTTCTTTTCCAATATGAAATGATGTTTTTTATTTTTTCTTCTTGTTTTTGAAAATTTAGATTTACCATTTTACTAAGATCCACATCAAAATGTATTCCAAGTAATTTAAATTGTATTTCCCCCCATGATAGTTTCCATCTTGTTTTAATTGAACTAGAGCTGTATTTTTTTGAACCAATCCAAATAACTTTAGTCTTGTCAAAATTGACATTTAGACCGGATATTGCTGAAAAATATTCTAAAACTTCTAAAACAGATTTCAGAGATTGTTCAGAACCGTCAAGAAACAGAGATGTATCATCGGCAAATTGTGATAAAATGTATTCTTCACCTTTTATTTTTATTCCCTTTATATTTTTAGAATTTTTTATTTTTTTAGCTAGAATTTCTGCACACAGGATAAAGATATAAGAAGATATTGGGTCCCCCTGTCTACAGCCCCTATATATAGTAAAGAAATCTGATAAAAATCCATTTATCTGTACACATACCTCTGTATTATATAAAAATATACGAATCCATTTTTTTAACATTTCTCCAAAATTAAAAAAGTTTAATGTTTTTTCTATGAAGTTAAAAGACAATGAATCGAAAGCTTTCTCAAAATCAATAAGCATCAATAATCCAGGTATTCTATGATCCTCACAATATTTCATTATATCATATACCAATCTAGTGTTTTCTCCAATAAATCTATCTTTAATAAAACCAGTTTGATCATTCGATACTATGGTATTTAATATTGTTTTTAATCTATTTGCTATGCTTCCAGATGCTAATTTATAGACAACATTTAACAGAGTAATTGGTCGCCAATTTTTTAGAAACTGTTTGGGTTTATTTTCCTTCGGTATACATATAATTGAACCCATTTTTATATTTCTTGAAAAAGAGCCTGAATTAAAAGCATAATTTAGAGCTCTAACCACAAAATGTCCAATCTTGTTCCAAAAGATTTTGTAAAAATCACTTGTAAATCCATCACAACCCGGGCTCTTATCATTTTTCATGTTTTTTAATGTATAACTTACTTCTGAATAACTTAAAAGACCTTCCATATCATTTATCTGATCCTTATTCAATTTTGTTATATTACAATTACTAAGTTCTTTTTCTAAGTCAAAATTTTGACCGGTATTTCTTGAACTAAATAAAGATTGATAAAAAAGTGAAGTTTCTTTCAGAATTTCTTGCTGATCAAAAATTCTTGAGCCATCTTCTTTTTCAATAAAGGGCATGGATTTATTTGTGATATGTTGTTTTTCTAAATTACAAAAGTATTTTGTCGCTTTTTTGTACAAATTTTCCTATTTAATTTCAACATTCCATTCTTTCGTTGTACTTTGTAAATGTGCTGTCCGTGATCATCATCAACATATGTGGTTAGTATAATTTATTTTCATACTTTGAAATGTGTAAACAAATAATCTTCCAATTTCTGGGATTGACCTGTCCGATAAATATTCTTCTATATATAAACTATAGTCTGTGTGATTGAATAATGCGTAGTAGGTGTACTAGTAGAAGTAGAGAAAGTTGGAGAGAGAGAGAGAGAGAGAGAGAGAAAGATAGATAGAATTAAAAGGATGCGCAGATACAAAATCACATGTTTATAATATGAATATGTGTTTATTTCATTCAGATACTAATGAAGAGAACTGCATTGATACAAACGTTTACACCTTTGACTGGTAAATGTACCAAATATAAGGGGAGATCGCTGCGTACGGAAATTGATAAATAACAGCGAAGGGTTGTCTTCCATTCGATTTTACATGATGATAGAAATTCGGCAAACAAATTCATTTCCCTGTAAAATGTATACATTATTAAATTAAGAAATTAATTAATATAGTATCAAAAAAAATTAAAGATAGTGAGTTTCGAAACATTTTTATGACAACCAACCTATAGTTTAGTATTCTTGAATGTTCAATCTACAGGTCATCATTTAATGCACGTGCCGATGTTTTTTGTTTTGTTTTGTATCCGACGAAGAGGTTTAACGCTTCAAGAAACATTCTTGATGTCCTATTACCTCGTTTGAATTATAACATCTCTGTCGCAATGGAATGATTTAAAGTTAGCTATGAAGTAAATATCCATTTTAAGTATGATGGGTTTTCGCTAAATCTGTTGGTTGTATGATTGATTTAACACTTGTTGATTTTATTCATATCATATGAAAAGAAGGATCGGTAATAAAATTGGTCTATGAAATGAATTTTAATAAATTGATTTGGTGTTCGTACGGAGGCTATTGTGTTTTGAAGGAAAATAGTTTTATCGGCATGGATAATGAGGTGATTTTATAATTGGCGTGGATTTCATTTGAAATGTTATAGTATCTATCAAAGAATAAGGACACAATTATGACAACCTTTATAGTATTTAAAAATCGAATGAGAATTTGTGTTTGATATCGGAAAAAAGATCGAATATTTACCTAACATTTGCTGTTTGTACAACATTAGCTGATTAGTACAATTAACATAACTGGGTTGTATATTAAACTTGTTATGTTTTAAAATCATATCTTTTTATTACACTTTTTTTAAACATTTGGTAGCAGATTTAGTAGAGTTTCTGTCTTGTATCCTGGAGGTCTTTGGTACACTATCCAACCGCAACCTACTTAATTCGTTAAACTGATACTTGAATATTTCCAGTCTGACTGGCGCTCAGCACAAACGGTAGTTACAGGTCTGTTTGGTCCAGTGTCAAGAGTATGTGTCTGGGTTTGGTATCATCCTGCTTGTCTACTACGTGATGCATTATATATATCTTTTTATTTAAGTCTACAAATGATTGCAATACAGTCAGGCAGACGTTAACCAAGAAACAAATAAAAAAACATTTAAGAATAGTATAGAAAAGAGGAAATTACTACTAGCTTATACTAGTTAAAGTTTGATATTCGTAATATATTGTGAGTTTATCTCACGCTTTGCCTTGTCTTGCATGTGTATTTGTTTGTAAATAATTAAGTACTATTAAAAGTACAAACTATATGCAATTTTATATTTTCTTTACCCCTCGACGTATATTATTTTGATGTTAAAGTACCTTACGATTTAATTATTTTCCCATGTCACTGTTTATATTTAGCAAAACAAGTGCGTGGGAAGTGCGTGTTCAGAGCAGATCTTGTTATGTCATCATGAGCCGTTAAATCACCGGCAGAAAAATCAGAGTTCGAGTCGATTCTCATATTTAATTCGGGTGCCAGCTGTTTGCGCTTGCACTGCAGTCGAATAAAAAGTTATAACCCGGTCCAAGTTATTTGAAAATGGTGTGATATTAATTTACATAAGGGATTTAACCTAGAACACAATTGTAAAACTGTCAAAATCTCTAAATGATTCGCTTAAATGTTGTGAATTTTATAATTAGTAATGCGGGTAAACGGAGATTTCGGAATATAATATGAATTATGAATTTGCTGGTTCTACAGTAAAACGTGTACCTTATTAATGGAAATATGAAATATTTCCTCGAGAATTATTTTGGAATGAAAATACTTATCATAAGAACAATCTGAAAGGTGGAATCAAATACATGCTACATAATGAACAATAAACAATCTCATAATATGGGTATCGTCATAAGGCATAGATGATTTTATGAAAGCGAACAATGGGTACAACCTAAAACCACATTATTGGATATTGTTGAATTAACTAAAGAAACAATCGAATAAACTATTGTATATCAATGTACAGCATAAAAAACAAACCTTTTGATTTCAGATTTCCATTCTTGTCTCTGTAACCGTTTTCAATGTCAATGTATATATTGCTTGACCCAGAGAATCGGGAGGGAAGTCCATCTTTGTTATGTACACATGTCTTAGAAATGTTATTCTTCCAAAATTGTATTTATTGCATTTAACAATTCACTATTACCATAAATTCCAAGCTAAAATTAATACACGAAACGAAAGATGTAGGGTGAAAACATGTAAATTAATCAATTAATTTTCATTCAATTGTCACCAAGAAAACAATATCTACCTAATTGTACTGTATTGAATTTAATGAAAATATACAAACTGCTGGTGTCTAATCCATCACACGTTTGAAGATAGGTATCAATCTTTTTCTGTTTATCCTATATCTGTTCTTGTTTTCCAAATAGTATCGATTTACTCAGAGACGGCTTTCCTAAATCCAAAATCTATTGTTGATGTTTGTCTTTTGATAAGCTTTCATGTTTTGGACATTTATGGACAATGGGGACAATAAAGGGATTTCCCAGCCAAGGACAAGGGATAGATGGTGAATAATCAGAATGCAGATGGGGTCCCTATTTCATACACAGCAAATTAATATTTGTAGGACGAAGTGATTACTTTCGAGACAATTCATTCGTTTACAGACGGTCCGTCCTCTCGAACGCACTATACGTATTCAGAAAGATAAATTGCGATGCATCTTAAATATTAAACTTAAAATACTCTCATTTGTGTATATGATGATACGGAAAAATGATATATCGAGTTTAATCAATAAGTACTCAGTCGGGTGAATAGTAGAGGAAGTTTTAATAGGAAAGATAATAATAATTATCATTGTCTTGATGCATATTTATTTATCAATATTAAGTCCATATTATGCCAATGGCAAACGTTCATTTGTTCATCAATTATGTTTCCACTGTTGTATTAAGTCTCCCCCTTTATGTCGTGTAATTTCAACTAAAGAAAACAACACGTATGTTTCCTATGTTTGTAATATTGCGAAATTCCATTATATTTATTAACAAAATACCTGAAATTACGTTCACATAAACATGCCGGCTCACTCGTCAAAACAAAACGAAACACATGTTTAATTTAAAACATGATTTATCACGCATGCCTATTAAAATATACACTCCCTCGTTTAAGAAGAATACAAAGGGATGATAAAAAAGTGTATAGCCACCAGGCATTCAAGTTTGTACGCGTTTGGCTGCTTATCTTGATGTTCCAGTTAAATGAAACAATGTTGGAACACATTTTCTTTGAAAGCTATAACATTATATGCTGTTAATGAAATTGACCCGTATAATTTGTTCTTAGTTGTTTCCTCTCAATGACAATATTTCAGTCGTTTGGAGACTGCGTGTACTTGAGACAGGCCAGTTTTGCCTAACTGCAATAGCACACCATAAGAGGTTTGAATGACAAAACACAATATACGGTCGCCTTATTTTGACACCGATCAATTATTCTCGGAACTACCCTCTATTTTTTCGGACGAAATTGAAATCGGATGCTACGAAAACAATTTTACAACATTGATATATTTCAGACGTGGATCAAACCAACGACCAGCCTATATTACGGAGATTTAGACTCCATAATATTTTGCAGGACTGTAAACTGCTACTTCATATATATCTTAGGCCATGTCTGTTTGTGCTTATTTTAAAAAATCAGTCATTTTGGGCTTATTATGAAACTGATGATGCTCGTGTCGGCGCGATTAATATACATAACATACCTATCCACAGCGCGATGTTTTTTACCTTCTTATTATCGTGCAATAATCAAAGAAAGAGACACAGGAACTTGTTTATTAACAGAACATTGGTGACTCGAAGAATATATATCTCAATTAATGGAAATTAATTTAAGCATCTAACAAAATATCTTAATACTTTGGTCATCATTATCCTATGTCCTTGGTCCTGTATAGCCAGAAAAAAAAACGTAGAATTTGTATGATAAATGCAAGTAATTTAATTTCACCGCCTGACTCTTGATAAATAAATAATTATATTTGAAACAAAGGAAAAAGAAAAACAACATATATTGCTTCAATAATTCCCTGTGACAAATTATATTGTACATGAGAAAATGATGTCTGTTTTGGTTCTGCAAATTTAAACACGTAAAATAAGTTGACTTGAACCTCTTTTCTTAATTTTCGTTTCTTAATTACAGAACATAAATATGCAAAGTTGACCATCTGTTACCTGAGATAAGTAGTCTTTTTCCCATGCTCTGGAAACCACGAAGTCTTAGATATAAAGTTAATGCGTTGTTATTTGCGACATTAACGTGGAATAAAACAAAATTTACAGTATATGGCAAACAAAAAAGTACAGACATAAACTTACATTATGTGTCTTGTGTGTTCATGTGAGATTTTAGACAAAGATTTCCTCATGTAAATAGAAATAACATGACCTATACATCTGCAAGTCTGTCTTGATTCTGATTCTGAGATAATAAATATAATTATATGAAAATTTGCATTATTAGAAAGCCCGAAATTGATACATAAAGAAGATCACAACCGCAGACTTTACTGTGTTATTATTCATCATCCGCCTTTTTGTGCGCATATCTTAACACTATTATTATGATAACTATTTTTTATCTATGTATGGAGTGGTGAATGTATTAATTCAAGAATTGTTAAGGTGTTCTTCACGGTAAGTTACAAGATATATGTTCTGAAAATTATCATCGAATGCTAAATAATCCAGGCAAATATGTTTTCATAAAATGTATTGGTGGAACTTATATATCACTTTACTGTTTATCCAAAGATATGTCTTACCAATATTCGAACCATAAAAGTTTAACAATTCATTATCACGAAGATGCTGAGGTAGTGTGAGCGTGATGTGAAAGCTTAACTGTTTCTAGAGGACAACACCATACAACTTTGTTATTGTATACCTATTCATTTTAAAACAACATGTTCGCAGATGATCATTAAATTTTAGAAAAAAATACCTCTTTCCCCGGCTAATGTTGATGAAGTCTTTGATTCCTAACAAATACATTCTGAAAGAGTATGTAATTCTGCACGGGTAAACGCCGTTTCCGTAAAAACTCACTTCAGGGAAATCGGTTAAATATAGAATACGGTATACAACCCCCTCCCCCGAAGCAGATGCTTACGGTACCAAGTGAGTCGATCATCTTCACCAGTTCCGGGATGTAGCTTCGTAAATGTTATAAATTGTTATGCATGTGGAGAGAGCGCATGCGCACAGAGCGAATGTGATCACTCACACAAAAATAATTTCTAAAAATAGGTTTATAATTCTAAATATAGGTTCAATACCATTCGTAATGCTTTTGCCCGTACTGGAGAAACCCCTAGTTTTTACTGTCACGAAATGTTGCATTGGGTGACCATGCGTCTGAAGATGGGTATTAATAAGAGTAATGTACACATATAATTAACATCAATCTTAATCAATGATCATCTGTGAACGAGCTGCTTGAAAAATCTAAAAAAACAATTATAATAATAAGTAAAGTCTCCTGAATTAAACAAAAAACTTAACAAATTATATTTTATTTACTAGTTCTCTACAATTTAAACAAAAAATTATACAGTTATGAAACTAATTATATAGCTTCCTTATATCTTACTAATAGTTTCCAACATTCAGTTTCATTTTTAATTTCCAGTTAGTTGTTTACTACATCACCATTCTAGAAAGTATGGATATAGAAATATAGTTTCCCGCAACGCGCTTTTGCTTCAAATGTATCAAATATTACCAAATGAAATAAGTGTTTACATGTGGTCTTTCTCAAGAGGTTTTACTATATAAATATGTTTTACAG
Source organism: Solen grandis (assembly GCA_021229015.1). Classification (NCBI taxonomy): domain Eukaryota; kingdom Metazoa; phylum Mollusca; class Bivalvia; order Adapedonta; family Solenidae; genus Solen; species Solen grandis. The sequence goes on from CM037791.1 coordinate 14,686,799, forward strand.
TTTAATCGCATGAATTAACGTTTGCTAGAAATGACAACGGTCTCGTATCTATTTCTAAATGTTTAAATGTTTTTTATCGCAATATGGTAAAATTTAAAATTTTGACGAAAATAGTCCATTTTTGCTGATCCGTGAAAATGGAATTAACCGTGGAATATAGTATGTCTTTACAACTACACTTCCATGTTGAAGAAAAAATGATGGAGAATATATAAATAATTGATAATAATAATAGTAATAATTATGTCCAAGCAAACTATTGTTATGACAGCAATGGTTTGAACGTCGTGCCAATGGTGGCACTATGTTTTCACACAAAATAATTCCTCGTGACAAATTAAGTCATTCCATTCCTTGTAACATGCATCAAGAGACTGAAGAATGGGTTAATGCCTACGAGCGTTTCCCCAAAAGTGAAAAAGCATTTTCTGCAGGGGTATTTTTTTTAAAATGATACTTATTTTACAGAATATCCTTTAATATAATGTTTGATATGAAAACCAATTCAATCAGTAGGAATTTTAATATTTTCCCGAAATAAAACAATTAGTTTCCTCGCAATCCCATGCATTTTTATACATGTTTGTTTTTGGTTAAACGCCAAAAAAATGAAAAAGAAAAATATGATATCGCTTTGGCTTTATTTAACTTGTCTTAAGGAATTTTGTAAAACTGCTATCTTTGGGTAGCTAAATACAAACTTTGGTCCAAAGTTTGAATACAACCCAACGATAGCAGTTTACAAAATTCCTTAAGAAAGTTTAAATAAAGCCAAAGCGAATCATATTTTTTTTCTTCATTTTTTGGCTTATACCAAAAACAAACATGTATAAAATGCCATGGAATAGCGAGGAAACTAATTGTTTATTTCGGAAAATATTAAAATTCAATACTGATGAATTGGTTCATATCAACATTAATTAATTCTGTAAATAAGTATCATTTAAAAAAAATACCCCTGCAGAAATGCTTTTTCACTTGGAACGCTCGTGGCATTACACCCATTCTCAGTCTCTTGATGCAAGTTTACAAGTAATGGAACTGACTTTAATTTGTCACGAGAATTAATTTTGTGTGAAAACATAGTGGCCACCATTGGCAACTGACGTCACACCAATGCTGTCATAAACAATATTTGCTTGGGACAAAATTATTACTATTATTATTATCAATTATTATATATCTCCATCATTTTTTCTTCAACATGAAGAGTAGTAGTAAAGACATACTATATTCACGGTTAATTCCATTCACGGAATCAGCAAAATGACTATTTTCGTCAAAATTTAAATTTACCATATTGCGATAAAATACATTAAATCATTTAGAAATAGATACGAGACCGTGTCATTTCTAGCAAACGTTAATTCATGCGATCACGGAATCAGCAAAATGACTATTTTCGTCAAAATTTAAATTTACCATATTGCGATAAAATACATATTGAAAGCATAGGCAAAGCGGGAAACTATATTTATCTATATCCAATACTTTCTAGAATATTGATGTGTAAACACTAACTGAAATAAAATATGAAAAACTGAAAGTTGGAACGATTAGTAAGATATAAGGAAGCTATATAATTAGTTTCTCATAACTGTATTAATTTTTTTGTTTAAATTGTAGGAGAACTAGTAAATAAAATATAATTTTTAAGTTTTTTTGTTTAATTCAGGAGACTTTTACTTAATATTATAAAATTTTGTTGTTTTAGATTTTTCAAGCAGCTCGTTCACAGGATAGATCATTGATTAAGATTGGGGATGTTAATTTATATGTGTACATTACTCTTAAATAATACCCATTCTTCAGACGCATGTCACCCAATGGCAACATTTGATGACAGTAAAAACAAGGGTTTCTCCCAGTACGGGCAAAAGCAATTACGAATGGTAATGAACCTATATTTAGAATTATAAACCTATTTTTAGAAATATATTTTTTGTGGGGTGAGTGATCACCATTCGCTCTGTGCGCATGCGCTCTCTCCACATGCCTAAACAATTTATAACATTTACGAAGCAACATCCCGAACTGGTGAAGATGATCGACTCCCTTGGGTACCGTAAGCATCTGCTTCGGGGGAGGGGGTTGTATACCGTATTCTAAATTTAACCGATTTCCCTGAAGTGAGTTTTTACGAAACGGCGTTTACCGTGCATAATTACATACTCTTTCAGAATGTATTTGTTAGGAATCAAAGACTTCATCACAATTACCGGGGAAAGAGGTTATTTTTTTTCTTGAAATTTATGATCATTGCGAACATGTTGTTTTAAAATGAATAGGTATACAATAACAAAGTTTGTATGGTGTTTGTCCCTCTAAGAAAACAGTTTAAGCTTTCACATCACGCTCACACTACCTCAGCATCTTCGTGAAAGAATAGTTAAACTTTTATGGGGGGGTTTATAATTATTTTTTTTTCGAATATTGGTAAGACATATCTTTGGATAAACAGTAAAGTGATATATAATTCCCACCAATCACATTTTATGGAAAACATATTTGCCCTGGATTATTTAAGCATTCGATGATAATTTTCAGAATATATATCTTGGTAAACATACCCGTGACGAACACCTTAACAATTCTTGAATTAATTACATTCACCACTCCATACATGATAAAAAATAGTTATCAAATAATAGTGTTGAAGTATGCGCACATAAAGGCGGATGATGAATAAAATAACACAGTAAAGTCTGCGGTTTGGATCTTCTTTTGTAACGTTTCGGCTTTCTAAATAATGCAATTTTTCATTAATTTATATTTATTACTCAGAATCAGAATCAAGACAGTCCATGCAGATGTAAAGGTACATGTTATTCTGATTTACATGAGGAAATTTTGTCTAAAAAATCTCACAGAACACCACAAGACACATAATGTAAGTTTATGTCTGTACTTTTTGTTTGCCATATCTGTAAATTTTGTTTTATTCCACGTTAATGTCGCAAATAACAACGCATTAACATTATATCTAAGACTTCGCTGGTTTCCAGAGCATGGGAAAAAGACACTACTTATATCTTCAGGTAACAGATGTCCAACTTTGCATATTAATGTTCGAATTAAGAAAACCGGAAAATTAAGAAAAGGAGGTTCAAATCAACCTTATTTTACGTGTTTAAAAATTTGCAGAACCAACAACAGACATCATTTTCTCATGTACAATATAATTTTGTCACAGGGATTAATTGAAGCAATATAAAGTTGTTTTTCTTTTTTCCTTTGTTTCCAAATATAATATTTGATTTATCAAGAGTCAGGCGGTGAAATTAAATTACCTTTCTTGCATTTACATACAAATTTCTACGTTTTTTTTTTAACTGGCTATACAGGACCAAGACATAGGATAATGATGAACCAAAGTTATTAAGAAATTTTGTTTAGATGCTTAAATTAATTTCCATTAATTGAGAGTATATATTCTATCGGTCACCAATGTTCTGTTAATAAACAATTCCTGTGGTCTCTTTCTTCGATTATTGCACGATAATCAGTGAAGGTAAAAAACATCGCGCTGTGGAATAGGTATGTTAAGTATATTATATCGCGCCGACACAGCATCATCAGTTTTCTAATAAGCCCAAAATGACTGCTAATATGCTTGTTGCCAATTTAATGTTCCAAACCGTATCAGCACATTGTACCGATAAAAGCTACAAACAGACATGGCCTAAGATATATGTGACGTGCAGTTACAGTCCTGCAAAATATTATGGAGTCTAAATCTCCGTAATATAGGCTGGTCGTTGGTTTGATCCACTCCTGAAATATATCAATGTTGTAAAATAGTTTTCGTAAGCATCCGATTTCAATTTCGTCCGGAAAAAAATAGAGGGTAGTTCGAAATAATGAATCGGTGGTACAAAATAAGTCTACTAAAGTGTGGTTTTGTCAATCAAACCTATTATGGTGTGCTATTGCAGTTAGGCAAAACTTGCCTGTCCTCAAGTACACGCAGTCTCCAAACGACTGAAAATATTGTCAATGAGGAGGAAACAACTAAGAACAAATTAATAAGGGTCAATTTCATGTAACAGCATATAATTGTTTATAAGTCTTTCAAAGAAAATGGTGTTTTCCAACATAGTTTCATTTAAACTGGAACATCAAGAAAACAGCCAAAACGCGTAACAAACTTGAATTCTGGAGGCTATACACTTTTTTTATTCATCCCTTTTTGTATTCTTATCATAAACGAGGGAGTGTATATCTTTAAATAGCCATGCGTGATACATCATGCTTTAAATTAAACATGTGTATCGTTTTAGTTTTGGACGAGTGAGCCCGGCATGTTTTATGTGAACGTAATTTCAGGTAATTTTGTTAATAAAATATAATGAATTTCGCAATATTACAAACATATGGAAACTTTTTGTGCTGGTTAATACGTGTTTTGTTTTCTTTAGATGAAATTACACACATAAAGGGGGAGACTTAATACAAACATGGAAACATAAATGATTGAACAAATGAACGTTTGCCATTGGCATACTATGGACTTAATATTGGATAAATAAATATGCCATCAAGACAAATGATAATTATTATTATCTTTCCTATTACAACTTCCTCTACTATTCACCCGACTGAGTACTTATTGAATTAAACTCGATATATCATTTTTCCCGTTCATCATATACACAAATGAGAGTATTTTAAGTTTAATATTTAAGATGCATCGCATTTATCTTTCTGAATACTATCGTGGCGTTCGAGAGGACGGACCGTCTGTAAACGAATGAATGTCCTCGAAAGTAATCACTTCGTCCTACAAATAATTAATTTTGCTGGGGTATGAAATAGGATCCCCTCTGCATCTGATTATTACCATCTATTCCCTTGTCCTTGGCTGGGAAATCCCTTTATTGTCCCCATTGGTATCCATAAATGTCCAAAACATGAAAGCTTATCAAAAAGACAAACATCAACAATAGATTTTGGATTTAGGAAAGCCGTCTCTGAGTAAATCGATACTATTTTTGGAAAACAAGAACAGATATAGGATAAACAGAAAAAGATTGATACCTATCTTCAAACGTGTGATGGTAGACACCAGCAGTTTGGATATTTTCATTCAATTCAATACAGAACAATTTAGGTAGATATTTGTTTTTCTTAGGAGACAATTGAATGAAATTAATGATTATTTTACATGTATTCACGCCTACAGTCTTTCGGTTTCGTGTATTAAATTTTAGCTTGGAATTTATGGTAATAGAGAATTGGTGTTAAAGCCAATAAATTACAAACTTAGAAGAATAACAATTTCTAAGACATTTGTACAAAACAAAGATGGACTCCCCCGCCCCCGATTCTCTGGGTCAAGCAATATATACATTGACATTGAAAACGGTTACAGAGACCAAGAATGGAAAGTCCCTGAAATCAAAAGGTTTGTTTTTATGCTGTACATTGATATACAATTAGTTTATTTTCGATTTGTTTTCTTTAGTTAATTCAACAATATCCAATAATGTGGTGTTTTAGGTTGTACCCATTTCGCTTTCATAAAATCCATCTATGCCTTATGACCATACCCATATTATGAGATTGTTTATTGTTCATTATGTAAGCCTGTATTTGAATTCCACCTTTTCAGATTGTTCTTATGATAAGTATTTTTACATTTCCAAAATAATTCTCGAGGAAATATTTCATATTTTCCATTAATAAGGTACACGTTTTAACTGTAGAACCCGCAATTCATAATTCATATTATTATCCCGAAATCTCCGTTTACCCGCATTACTAACTATAAAATTCACAACTTTAAGCGAATCATTTAGAGATTTTGACAGTGTGTTTACAATTGTGTTTCGTAGGTTAAATCCCTTATGTAAATTAATATCAGAAGGGGGGGGGAAAACACCATTTTCCAAATAACTTGGACCGGGTTATAAATTTTTATTCGACACGCAGAGCAAGCGGCAAACAGCTGCACCCGAATTAAATCTGAGAATCGACTCGAACACTGATTTATTCTGCCCGGTGATTTAACGGCTCATGATGACATAATCAAATCTGCCTCTGAACACCGCATTCCCACGCACTTGTTTTGCTAAATAAAAAAACAGTGACATGGGAAAATAATTAAATCGTAAATGTACTTTAACATCAAAATAATATACGTCCGAGGGGTAACGAGAAAATATAAAATGCAAATATAGTTTTGTACGTTTTAATAGTAACTTATTATTTACAAACAAATACACATGCAAGACAAGGCCAAAGCGTGAGATAAACTCACAATATATTTACGAATATCAAACTTTAACTAGTATAACGCTAGTAGTAATTCCTCTTTTCTATACTATTTCTTAAGATGTTTGTTTATTTGTTGTCTTGGTTAACGTCTGCCTGACTGTAGTTGCAATCATTTGTAGACCTTAAATAAAAAAAGATATATATAATGCATCACGTAATGTAGACAAGCAGGATGATAACCAAACCCAGACACATTACTCTTTGACACTGGACCAAACAGACCGTGTAACTACCGTTGTTGCTGAGCGCCAGTCAGACTGGAGATATTCAAGTATCCGTTTAACGAATTAAGTGGATGGCTGTTCGGAAGGTACCAAAAAAGAAAACCTCCCGTACAAGACAGAACTCTACTAAATCTGCTACCAAATTTTTTAAAAAACAGTGTAATAAAAAGATATGATTTTAAAAACAAATAACAAGTTTAATATACAAACCCAGTTAATATTTAATTTACAAATCAGCTAATGTTGTACAAACAGCAAAATGTTTAGGTTAAATATTCGATCCTTTTTTTCCGAAATCAAACACAAATTCTCATTAGATTTTTAAATACTATAAAGGGTTGTCATAATTTGGGTCCATATTCCTTTGATAGATAACTATAACTTTCAAATGAAATCCACGCCAATATAAAATCACTCTCATTATCCATTGCCGATAAAAACTAAATTGTCCATCAAAACACAATAGCCTCCGTACTAACACCAAAATCAATTTATTAAAATTCATTTCATACTGACCAATTTTTTATTACCGATCCTTCTTTTCAATGATATGAATAAAATCAACAAGTGTTAAATCAATTCATACCACCACAGATTTAGCGAAAACCCATCATTCTTACAATGGATAATTTACTACATAGCTAACTTTAAAAATATTCCCTTGGCGACTGAGATGTTAGAATTCAAACGAGGTAATAGACATCAAGAAATGTTTCTTGAAGCGTTTAAACCTCTTCTTACGGTACAACACTACAACAAAAAACTCGGCACTGCATTAAATGATGACCTGAGATTGAACATTTCAAGAATACTAAACTATAGGTTGGTTGTCATAAAAAATGTTTCAGAAACTCACTATTCCTTTTAATTTTTTTTGATACTATATTAATTAATTTCTAAATTTAATAATGTATCCATTTTACAGGGAAATGAATTTGTTTGCCGACTTTCTATCATCATGTAAAAATCGAATGGAAGACAACCCTTTCGCTGTTATTTATCAATTTCCGTAACGCAGCGGATCTCCCCTTATATTTTGGAACATTTACCCAGTCAAAGGTGTAAACGTTTGTATCAATGCAGTTCTCTTCATTATATCTGAATGAAAGAAACACATATTCATATTAAAACATGTGATTTTGTATCTGCGCATCCTTTTAAATTCTATCTATCTTTCTCTCTCTCTCTCTCTCTCTCTCTCTCCAACTTTCTCTACTTTCTACTAGTACACCTACTACGCATTATTCAATCACACAGACAATAGTTTATATAGTAGAAGAATATTTATCGACAGGTCAATCCCATAAATTGGAAGATTATTTGTTTACACAGTTTCAAAGTATGAAAAAATATAAATTATACAACCACATATGTTGATGAATGATCACGGACAGCACAATTACAAATACAACGAAGAATGGAATGTTGAAAATTAAATAGGAAAATTTGTACAAAAAGCGACAAAATTCTTTTGTAGTTTAGAAAAACAACATATCACAATAAATCCATGCCCTTTATTGAAAAAGAAGAATGGCTCACGAATTTTTGATCAGCAAGAAATCTGAAAGAAACTTTCACTTTATTAATCAATGTGGTGTCTTTATTAGTTCAAGACATACCGGTCAAATTTTGACGCTTAGAAAAAGAACTTAGTAATTGTAATATAACAAAATTGGAAATAAGTATCAGATAAATGATATGGAAGGTCTTTTAAGTTATTTCAGAAGTAATTATACATTAAAAAAACATTAAAAATGAAAAGAGCCCGGGTTGTGATGGATTACAATATTTTTAAACAAAATCTTTTGGGAAAAAGAATGGACATTTTTGTGGTTAGAGCTCGTAAATTAATGCTTTAATTCAGGCTCTAATTCCAAAAATAAAAAATGGGTTCAATTATAATGTATACCGAAGGAAAAATAAACCCAAACAGTTTTCTAAAAAAATTGGCGACCAATTACTCTGTTACATGTTGGCCTATAAATTTGAGCATCTGGAAGCATAGCAAATAGATTACAAACAATATTAAATACCATAGTATCGAATGATCCAACCTGGTTTTAATTAAGATAGATTTAGTTGGAGAAAACACTATATTGGAAAATGATTAATGAAATAATTGTGATGATCCATAGAATACCTTGATTATTGATGCTTAATGAATTTTTGAGAAAGCTTTCATTCATTGTCCTTTTATAACTTCGATAAAAAAAACATTAAACTTTTTTAATTTTGGAGACATGGTTAAAAAAATGTTTCGTTATATTTTTTATATAATACAGAGGTATGTGTACTATATAATTGATTTTTATCAGAATTTTCTTTACTATATAATTAGGGGCTGTAGACAGGGGACCCAATATCTTCTATATCTTTATCCTGTGTGCAGAAATTCTAGCTAAAAAAATAAAAAATTCTAAAAATATAAAGGGAATAAAAATAAAAGTTGAAGAATACATTTTAATCCCAATTGCCGATGATACAATCTCTGTTTCTTGACGGTTCTTGAACAATCTCTGAAATCTGTTTTAGGAGGTTTAGAATATTTTTCAGCAATTATCCGGTCTAAAATGTCATTTTTGACAAGAACTAAAGTTATTTGGATTGTTCAAAAAAATAACAGCTCTAGTTCAATTAAAACAAGATGGAAACTATCAAGGGGGGAAAATACAATTTAGAATTTTTTACTTGGAATACATTTTGATGTGGATCTTAGTAAAATGGTAAATCTAATTTTCAAAAACAAGAAGAAAAAATAAAAAACATCATTTTCATTTATGGAAAAGAAGAAAATTAACGGGGGGACCTCTTGGACAGAATAACTGTGTTAAATCATTACTTTTACCATTATTAACAAATCTATTCGTACGTCTACCATCACCTGCAAAAATCATTTAATAAAAACACTTAGTGACATTTTAAAACAGATTGTGTATTTGGATGGTAAAGCAAAAATAAAAATACAGTTTTTCATTAAAGATATATAACGAAAGGTGGTCTTAGAAATGATCGACATACAAGCTATGAAAGAAGGTATGAAATTAAAATGGTTTGAAAAAATATTATTTGTCATAGCGAGGGAAAATGTTATAACTTGCGATTGTTTAATTTGACTGTTGGTAAATTGTTTAAAACTGGTAATACTTTTTTTGTGAAAAATTAATCAAAAAATTAAAAACAACTTTTGGATAGATGTTTTGAAAGCATATAGTTACATATATTGATAAAATTTTCGTTTTGTAAACTATGAAGCAATTGCTTAATTTACCACTGTTTTACAAATGGAAAAATTTCTGCATTAAGTTCAAAGTATATATATATATAACTGTATACTATGTAAAAGGGATTCGGGATTTGGTGAAAGACATCTTGAACAAGAATGGTGAATTTGTTACTATATCGATTAAGAAACTTATTACAGGGAAGACTGTTAATTACTTAACAATATTTGGGTCTAAACAATTTTTGGTGAAAAGGATTAATGACTTTAAATATAAACATAGAGGAAAAAAAAAGAATTGATATCCTTTTGAATGTACGATAATCCATGATTAAACTGCCGATTTAGAGCCTATTATTTAAACCAAAAATGAGGAAACAAATTTGTGTATAACACATATAAAAGAATAGTTGATGTCCCAACTAGTAACGCAAAATTTATAATTATTTTTATTGAAAATTCTGATATAATTGGATTTGATCTTATAGCTATATTTTACGAAATGTACAAAGGATTACATACATTCCAGTGGTTAGCAAATATAGAATTTTACACAGAATTACCTACTAATTTCACTTCTTTTTTAAAATGAAAATAGCGATACCAAATTATGATACATTTTGTGAAAGGTTACGAGGAACTTAAATCCACCTATTTTATGAATGTGACAAAGTAAAACCAGTTATAAATTTCTTATCGAAACTGTTTAAAACATCAGATCCACTTTTTCAAATGAATAGAAGGATTAAACTTTTAGGGACTTCCCGACGAGATTATAAATAAGTATATTATGTTTTAGAATATAAAAAAATAACATTTTTTATTGGTGGCAAGAAAAAGAAAATTATTCCCCTCTATAAAGGTGAATGAAAGAAAGTCTCAAATTGTGATGCTGTAACAAACAAAATTTGAGGCAATTGTAAAACAAATTTCACAAGAACATTAAATTACGAATAAGATTAAATATTGAAAAAGTGGATAGTATGTTTTTGAACAATTATGCTCCAATATTGTTTTTTTTATATAAAGCTACCCTACTATTGATAATGTACTATAGAGATCAAGAGTTTAAGATATATGTAATTATGATTAAAATTGTAACAAAAAATATATATTTACATAGTAAATTATTGTAATTGTAAGGTGGTAAGTAGGATGGGTCCCCGACCTACTTCCATCGAATTACGGGGATAATAAAGATTGTATAAAAAAAAAAAAAAAGAAAAAAAAAAAAGGAAAAATGTTGACATGTAATATAAATCAAGTATACGAAGAAATATATTTACCTGAAATAATAAATGCGAAAACGATAATGAAATAAAGACAATAATGATACAGGGAATATTATTTTATAATAGATAAAAATAATATCGAATTATCAAATCAATATTGCTAAATAATAAATTTTTTCGACTACCAATAAGTGACACTGTAAAATAGCAATATACGCTAATACTTAGGTGTTTGAGACTAAAATAACATTGGTATCATAATAGAAGAATAGAAACAGATGTTGATAAAAAATAATCAAATATTATTATACTCAACGGGCGCACTATCACATTTTTTCTTCGATTATTTGATCTTTTAAGTCTAATGTTTAATTATTTTACACAATATTTTTTTAATTAAACGCTTAACAATAGTATCAAATTATGTCGCGTATTTAAAAAATAACATTAGACTTTGCGCCGGCCTGCGCTTGTCTCTGATCCAGACTTCTCAGTGACTCCATAATGACTAAATAAAGGGATAATGCTACATTCAAATTTAAAAAACACTGCCAAATAATTATTTTCTATGAATTATGTTTAATTTTTCATGATCAATATATATATATAGATATATATATATAAATATATATATATATATATATATTTATATATACGCTCAGGATTCTAAATGATGATTTAAATATTTTCGCTCGTATGTGCCCGCTGGGTTTCCAGGGTTGTTGAAACAAGAGATAAGGAAAGCTCAAGTGTCCGGCTTTCGGTTCCTTTTTAGCGCCGCCTGGAAAGAGGACACGTTTCTGGAACGAGCCAATACAAAGCGTCTGGACGACACCGGCCCACCGCCTCTAAAGAAAGCCAGTCTGGGGTGAAATCTCTTGGTCAAGATGGATGTCCAAAGTCTTCCACAATTTGTGATCCTAACGCATGCTGGACCTGAGGGACGTAGCCGTGAATGCAGCTTATTTCCCCGAAGGTAAATTAACAAAATAGTTCCAGAGATTATTTTGAAAAATAATTATTTTTTTATTAAAATGTTTGATAAATAAGATAGTGTTTGAATAAATAAATACAATCATAAAACAATTTTAAAAGATAAAACCATGTTTTATCAGCAATTTTAACGATATTTGCTTTAAATTTTTCCTCAATCATTAGGTTATTCGCCTCGACGTGAATGAACGCATTTACGGAAGAAACCACCGCCCTTTATTGAAAGCCTCTTGATATAGTCGTATGGCATCGCGACAACGAACCCGCCCACACTGCAAGCCTTACGGCAACTTGAAGATCGATGTGCTCCGGTTCTACAGGTTCCCATCGCCGTACATCGCCAGAACTCGCGCCTCTTTGACTTTGCCTATTTTTCACGTGGGGCAGCTCAATGAGCCAGTTACGCGGCCAGTTACCCGCGTGACTCATGCCCCAATTGACATTCAACAAGGTTTTTGAACAAAGACTGGTTTGTAAATGTAATTTGATGCTTGAGTACGCCGACACCACAAGAGCGAAGATTCACAGGGAGAGTATTTTGACAAAGGCGTTTAGAATGTCGTTACGTTGCGTAAATGACATGAACGTGCGCCGGTCCGTTAGCACGTAGTCTGTTTAAAAACATCGACATTTGTAAAGACATTGTTTTCTTGTTTTTTTTTGTATCTGTAAAAATGATTTTTTTGCATTTTATTTGTTATATTGTTCATACATAATTTTGCAAAAAGTATAGCGAATTATTTTTTATTATATATCGGTCACGATTTCACGATGTCAGGAAATTTTGGGATCCACCTCTCACATATATTATATATATAGCGGTGATGCAACATTCTGGTAAGTTATTTCTTAAATGTGTTTAGCATATCAGTAGTTACTTGTTTTTTACTTTTTTTTAATTTACCTAAAATTCTCAGTTTATTGTTTGTATGAAATATTATCACAGTTGATCAGTATCAACAGAGAAAATAAGATTCATATTCCACTTGAAGAAAATACGAACTAAATGCCTTAAGGTTGAATTGTTTAACGTGTGAAAACTTCTATTAAAGATAAGTGCGCAGTGCGTACTTATTTGCTGACCTGTTCCAAATTTGTTCCCTTAGTAGATAATTGATCCTTAAAGGAGCTTAATCAAAACTCATTTAGTGGATAGAACACTCCAGATGATAAGCTACAAACTGATATTAATGATTGCTACAACATTTTCTACAACAAAGACTTATTTCAGGGGAAAAAAGTCCCAAACTTTATTCTATGTCCTATGTCGTGTTCTCACTATCATGTTTTTTTCTTTTCGTTTCCTATAATACCCGATAGTCCGAGAGTTATATATCCAAAATACCACCATGAACAGTATAGACTATAATTCCCAGCGGTTGTTCTATTTAATGCAAAAGAGATGACGAACTGGGAATTTTATTAAAAATTGGGGGGAAAATGATTATTTCATTAAGCGAAATGTATGTTGGAAATACATTTTTTTTACATTATACAAGAAAACAAATGAACAAGCTTTATTGTATATGCATAACTGTATGTTTTATTGCATGCAATAACCAACGGCCCACCGCAAAATAATGAATGAGCCAAATAAAAACAAAACAAATCGCAATTATTCTCTTTTACAGAATATGAAATCAGCTTAAGTAATTCATAAAAAAAAAATTAAATAAGACCTACCCCAAAGACATGACCATAATAAAAAACAAATCAGCCATTCAGCCATTGACATTTTTGGCTCCCATTAAGCGAGAGAATATGGATGATAATAATTGCTTTAGAGTTTTTATGTTGTAATCATGGTCATTACCTGTTAATATTTTTCATTCTTTTAGTCCTTTAAATGTCATTCTTAATTACTATGGATCATTTATGATATTTTCTGCAGTAGAGGAAGTAATATTAATAAATTGTAATCCAGTCATGTATTCAGTTGAACTCTTTTCTCCGATGTTTCAGCAATTGCCAAATCTGTAATTGAGCCATAATCTTGTTCTTTAGGTAAATATAAACAACTTTATTCTTACATGTCACTGCATAAACCTTTATGTGACTAGTTGTATAGTTTATAGTTAGTTGTTGTTTAGTTTACATGAGTTCAAGTATCCCACAGTTCAGTTGTAATTTTATTTATTTGGGGATTATTAAAAATTCTACATCCGACCCCCCCCATATAAAGACATATCTCACGTGAGATATCTCCGAATAGACAACTGCATTGATAACCACCACCCAGTTACACTAATCTAGACACTGGTCACGAACAGCAAAATTTTAGTTAGCGCCAATCTCACGTGTAATACGCCCAGTGTCATTCTAATGACTTTGGTATGTAGTGGAAGGAGATCGAAACCGCGACCTTGCGTTAGTTCCCGAACGTTATAATCATTCTTCTTCCCAGGATTATTGATTTTTTTGGATTTGGGGGGGGGAGGTGGGGGTAGTAAACAAAGTTATTAATATATATACGTGCTAAATGGCATATGTATTTAATCATTATTTTAAATTCATGATTTTATTTATTTAGATGCACAACAAAATATTTTTGTATAACAATCAACTTATGTCAACAACCGATAACGTTGAATGTGTATATTGATAATGCTATAAAATATTTTATATTTTATTCTGAAAATACATTCATGCTTTGTTTACATGGTCACAATAAGGATATCTCTCTCACACCCGATTTCTCTATATCATTTTTTTCTTTTACAGTATCTCCCTCTCTCTATTCCCAAGATAATGGCATATGTTGAAATGATTGATTCCTTTCTCTGCTCAACTTAAAACAAAACCACATCGGTGTTTTCGAAGGAATACGGAATGACAACAACTCATTTGCTCAAATGATTATTATTTTATTATTATTAATATACACCACATTTATATAGCCACTTTTTTTTCATATATTCTTATACGTTCAAAAGTGCTTTACAATCTGTTTAAACACAAAAAAGAAAATAGGAGATATAAAATACCATGCAATGAAACCATCCGCTGAAACTAAAAACCACTAAAATAAGGTCAGAATATTATGCGTAGAGTGTTTATTCGTAGGTTGATGCAAGAAAAAAGGCTGTGTTTTTTATCAGTCTTATCTGTATAACTTTTTCAAGAGACAGCCATTTTACCAGTATTACATTTAAGCATAAAATACATGCGCGCTACCTATACGGAAATACGTTCATACAAATAAAATGTATAAATTACCGACAATTTATGCTCAACGGCAAATGATAAGTACAGTGCTTAACTTATTCATAGAAATTACATGCTCGAGTTATAAAATGCTAGTACAATACAATATTCGAACTCTGATTTTAAAAAACGTAATTCCAGATTAACAATAATATATATTTAAAAACGTAAATTATAGCGTGTTGCAAATTAAAACTTAAATAAGAATATTACATATAAAGATGAGAATTACACATGAATAGAACCGTACTTCAATAAAAGGTTGTTTTCTCTGTTTTTATCCATTTATTTAGAGAATTTAAATCAGTAAAAACCATAAACGATTTAAACAAATACAAAAGTAAAACTAAAATTTTATATATATATATATATATATATTTTATATATATAATATATATGTTTTGTGGTGTGTGTGTGTTGTGTGTGTGTGTGTGACGATGCGTCGTTTACGGGTTAAGAACAATCTCTGACAACTGCGTCAAAGGGGGTCGACTCTTTGGCTCAGTGGGTTTGAGCAAATTTGGGTATCACGCCGGGGACCGGGTTTTAAATTTCCGGGGCCCGGGGGGGTGTTCGTTACATTGGGGGAGCGGTGGGGGAATGTCAACTGCCAGACCGGAGTTGCCCCTTTCCCACATGTTTCCCAGGCTAAGTCTCGGGGCGAGGTTCTCGGAGGGGGAAGTTTAAAGTGGGGGAAGCGTCGCCCCCGGGTATAAGAAAAAATTTCTGACAACTGCGTCGCGAGTCGACTCTTCGGCTCAGTGTTTTTGAACATTGGGGCCCATCACCCGGGGACCGGGTTCGATTCCGGGGCCCGGGGCCCTGTATATATAAAATAAATTCTAATGAAGTTATCCAACAAAAAGGGGAATGTATACCTTATAATGTAAGTAAAAAATTCACATTCAATGGTTTTTCTACAAAATAAAATAGTAAAAAAACATTTTTCGGTTCCAAATTTTTTTTTGTTAATCAAAATAGAATAAGCATTTTTGCCCCCCGGGAAATTTTTGAATTCATTTTTTTTTTTCACAACTTTTCTTTTTTTTTTCAAGGTATTCGTACATTCCCTTAATTTTTTTTTTTTAAATTTATAATTTACCCAGTCATATTATCATGACACCTAGCAACGAATCCTGGAACCAATCAAAGCTTTTTTTAAATGACTTTTGGGAACGGGTAGGGAGTGAA
>CM037791.1:14703238-14753238 GCA_021229015.1 Solen grandis
TGACGGAGCAATCAAAAACACGTCTGATCAGCTCGGCAGTCAAAAAGCAACTGAGGGTAGAACTGAAAAAATGACAGAAGATAAGATTTTAGGTATGCTGTATTTTGATTGGTCGACAGCCATCGTGCATTATTTCTTGATAACTGTAATTCTGTATATGGATGCATGTGAACAATATTGGACTTGGTAATTTTCCTCATTTTCAGATTTGTAGGCGAGCTATCAAAAACACGTCTGATCAGCTCAACAGTCAAAGAGCAACTGAGGGCAATATCACAGAAGAAAAATTCCCGACTGAGATTTTAGAAATCCTGCATTCTGATTGGTCGATTGACATCCTGCATTATTTCTGTGCTACTGTAAATCTGTATGTTTGTATTTGTTGAAACTTGTGCAAATTATGAACTTTGTCTTTTTTCCTCCTTTTCAGGTTATATGGAGCTGCTAGCAATGAAATTTTGATACCTATGTAACCGTCTGTTTGAATATTAGGTTCATGTGCAAAAATTTGACTTCAATTATTCAAGTTTCTTGCAGATTGAACTTAGACAGACATTTTTTCAGGTATCTTGCAGAGCTATCAAAAACACGTCTGATCAGCTCAACTGTCAAAGAGCAACTGAGGGCAAAATCATTGGAAAAAAATTCCCGACTGAGATTTTAGAAATGCTGCATTCTGATTGGCCGGTTGACATCCTGCATTATTTCTGTGCTACTGTAAATCTGTATGTTTGTATTTGTTGATACTTGTGTAAAGTATGGATTTTGTCATTTATTCATTTTCTGGCTATATGGAATGATGCCTATATATATGTATGTTTGAATATTTTGTACATGCGCAAAAATTTGATTTTGTCATTTTTTTCAAGTTTCTTGTAGGTTGGATTTAGTCATTTTTCGGGTATATTTGATCAAGAAGCAAATGTTGGAATCTGTCATTTTGTCATCATTTTTTTAGGTATTTAGAGCAACTAGCATGAATTTGTGATGCTGAAGAAAAAGTTTGACTTAGTCATTTATTCATCATTTTTTTAGGTATCTGGGCGAGCTAAGAAAAACACGTCTGATCAGCTTGGCAGTCAAATAGCAACTGAGTGAAAATCAGTGAAAAAAAATTCCCGGCCGAGATTTTAGAAATGCTGCATTGTGATTGGTCAGTTGACATCGTGCATTATTTCTATATGTATATTTGATGTAAAAGCAAATGTTGGACTTTGTCATTTTATCATTTCTTTGACAGTGTGATTTGAGTATTTTATGTATATTTGATTCAAGAAGCAAAATTGGATTTGTCATTTTGTCATCATTTTCTTATTTAGAGTAATTTGAGCCAATAAGATGAATTTTGATGTTGAAGAAAAAGTTTGATTAGTCATTTATTCATCATTTTCAGGTATCTGGCGGAGCTAACAAAAACACGTCTGATCAGCTCGACAGTCAAAGAGCAAGTGAAGGCAATATCATTGAAAAAAATTTCCGGCCGAGATTTGAGAAATGCTGCATTCTGATTGGTCAATATGTAATGTGTGTTTTTGTTCATTTACAGGTCTCCAAATTTTGCTGTGCTCTGATTGGTCAATACAAATAATGCAAGGGCACCGAGGGCGAGTATATAAGCAGCTGCAGTCCATTTTTTGCCTCAGAGACAGGTTCTTCACACTCGTGGCAAGAATAGTCTCTCCACAGAGTTTGTCTTACTGACTTCTCTGTGTGAAGGGAAGCCTTCGCACTCGCGGTTGGCAACCCTGGTGTTTCGAGCGCAGCGGCTGATTGCCTGCGACTAAGTAGCTCTCGACTTTTGTGTACAGCAATGAACATCATTTCGCTCGTTCACAAGTCAGGCTCTGGTCAAAGGCGACTAGTCGTAAGCAGACTGAACTCCGTCAGTCAGGCTTTCCGGTTGGTCCCCAAGTCGTCCCTGTAGCTACTGTACCCTTTAGTGCGCGTGTTTTAGGGGGCGGCTTGTACACGCAGGCTGGGATACACCTCGTGTATTAGGTAGTACTGCTGTGATTGCGCTCAACATCAGTCCGTGTCAGCTTGTTGGTTTCAGTTGACAAAATTCGTCTCTCCACTCCGTGTCAGCTTGTTGGTTCAGCTGACAAAAAAAATTGTACTCTCCGCTGTCCGTGTCAGCTTGTTGGTTTCAGTTGGCAGAAAATTTTCCAGTCCGTGTCAACTTGTTTGGTATCAGTTGGCAGAAAGTTATACATTTTTTCCTGTCCGTGTCAACTTGTTTTTCGATGTTGGCATCAAGAAATATTTGGCAGATATGAAGAATGTAAAGTGGTACTTTTCTTCATTACACTTTCACTAGGGCTACACTAAAAGGAGACAAGCTTATACAGCTCGCCTCCACGAAGGCAGTCATGCAATGCTTCACAATATTAGGAGCGTTTCGATTTGCCATTACATACTCAAAATTGCCGGTAGAAATAAACTGGTAGTATTGAGTTTTATGTCTTACATGCTAGGTACAAAAAGTACGACTTTACATTCAGAAAAAAAAATTTCACTTGACTTTTACACTGAGGAGACAGATTTACACAGTTTGTCTTCCTGAAAGCGGTCATGCAATGCTTCACAATATTAGGAGCGTTTCGACTTGCTGTTACATACTCAAAATTACCGGTAGAAATAAATTGGTAGTATTGAGTTTTATC
The DNA here is from genome assembly GCA_021229015.1 of Solen grandis. Classification (NCBI taxonomy): domain Eukaryota; kingdom Metazoa; phylum Mollusca; class Bivalvia; order Adapedonta; family Solenidae; genus Solen; species Solen grandis. The sequence continues at coordinate 14,705,902 of CM037791.1, forward strand.
TCTTACATACGACTTGCATTCAGTGAAAAAATCACTCACTTAACACTGAGAGGACAAGCTTATACAGTTTGTCTTTCTGTAGGCGGTTTAATATGCTTCATAATTTTAGGAGCATTACGACTAGCCGTTACATTCTCAAAATACTGGTAGAGATAATGCTGGTACTTTTGAGATTCATTAGGTCACTCACATCTCACAAAAAGTCAAGTGAAAATCCCACAAACTTGAAATTGTTTTACAAGTGGGTAACTCACCAATGCCAGGTCCCAAGTCCTGGAGGTGGAAGAAGGAGGGACCACTTTGAGAAAAAGTCATGTATTGTCATGTATTTTATTCTGATCTATGTGGTGAATTTTGATGTGACTTGAAATGGAAGCTGAATAAAACATTTTATTTTGATTTGGTTTTTCGTTTAGTGAGAAAGTTTTTTGTTTAGTGAGAAAGTTTTTCGATTAGTGAGAAAGTTTTTCGATTAGTGAGAATTCATAAATTAAAACACCTATCATGCAAACATACAACTTCAATTTCAGTGATGAATTTTTCGAGTGTGGTGCGATGACATGATTATCTTGCGAGATGTAATCTGCTAAAATGACTTAAATTGTCATTGCCACATCACACCTTTCATACAAACATACAGACTTCAACTCAACCTAAAAAATGCAACAGTTTAAATTTTTACAACTCATCTGTCATGCAAACATACAAAAATGCACATCAACTGAAAAAAAAAGTGAAAATTGTATCAGATGTGATGGTATGATTTTCTTGGCAAGAACAAAACTTCAACTGAAAAAATGAACAAGTGGGACAAATGTATTGCAAGCTAAATATTTTGACTTTTACATTAAACAGTGCATATTTATTTGTTTAAATATGTTCTCTGATACAAAGTGAATTTTTTTTGTATTTAAGTAAAATTTCGTGTCAGTCAAAAGTTTGCAGCTCTCATGTAGAGCTGTGACAGGAACTTCTTGAACAGAACAGCAGCCTTTTTCAGAATCAAAAGATCTAAGTGATGATCTGATTTTGAAAACATACATTTGTTCAATTATGTTCTCTGTTACAAACATGATTTTTTCAGTATTTTATTGAAATCTCATGTTTGTCAAAAGTTTGCAGCTCTCATACAGAGTTGTGAATTATCTGCCAGAATGTTCACCATGATGTCTGACGTGGAGATGTTGAAGACCTAAACAGAGAAATGTTTCAAACCTCACCAGTAAACCTGAAAAATGTTTCATCTACATCAGTTCAACAATTATGAGATTTTTTACTATTAAAGTGAAATTTCATAATTGTAAAACGTTGGCTGCTGTAGTACAGAGCTGTAACAAAAACTACTTGAAGAAAGAAAATTATCAGAAGCACACGATCTAATGATCTGCTTTTGCATACACATTCCTGCAGGTATGTTTTTGTTACAAAATGAGATTTTTTTACTATTTAAGTGAATTTTTCTCATTTGTGAAACGTTTGCAGCTTCCTTTCGGGGCTGTAACAAGAGCTTTTCAACATGACAAGAACCAAGGTGAAATATTATGGAAACAAGACTTGTTCAACTTCAAGTATGTAAGTATATTCAGTGAAGAAGACTACAAGTAAGTATACATTTCTTGCTGAAAGTTCTGACCACATTCAACCATTTGATGAAGAAAAAGAAACCCGAGATGTAATCTACCTCAAGTAGTTTAACATCAGTTCCAAGTAAGTATACATTTTCTTGCTGAAAGTTCTGACCACATTCAATCATTTGATGAAGAAAAAGAAATCCGAGATGTAATCTACCTAAAGTGGGTTAACATCAATTCCAAGTAAGTATACATTTTCTTGCTGAAAGTTCTGACCATATTTATGGATATGATGAAGAAAGTGAAATCAAGAAAAGTTTTATTCATCTTCAGTTATCTGACGAAGAAATTGAAATCGAGATGTGATCTACCTCAAGTGGATTAACATCAGTTCCAAGTAAGTATACATTTTCTTGCTGAAAGTTCTGACCACATTCAATCATTTGATGAAGAAAAGAAATCCAGATGTATCTACCTCAAGTGGATTTACATCAGTGTGACCTTCCTCAAGAGGTTTACATCAGTTCCAAGTAAGTATACATTTTTTTGCTGAAAGTTCTGACCACAAACATTTGATGAAGAAAAAGAAAATCAAGATAGTGATCTACCTCAAGTGGATTACATCAGTTCCAAGTAAGTATACATTTTCTTGATGAAAGTTTTGACCAAATTTTATCATCTGATGAAGAAAGTGAAATCGAGATGTGATCTACCTCAAGTGGATTTACATCAGTTCCAAGTAAGTATACATTTTCTTGCTGAAAGTTTTGACCAATTTTTTTCATCTGATGAAGAAAGTCAAATCGAGATGTGATCTACCTCAAGTGGATTTACATCAGTTCCCAAGTAAGTATACATTTTCTTGCTGAAAGTTCTGACCACAATTTTATCATATGATAAAGAAAATCAGAGATCCGAGATGTGATCTACCTCAAGTGATTTTTCATCATGTGATCCTTCCTCAAGTGGGTAACATCAGTTCCAAGTAAGTATACATTTTCTTGCTGAAAGTTCTGACCACAAACATTTGATGAAGAAAAAGAAATCAAGATGTGATCTACCTCAAGTGGATATACATCGTATTACATTTTCTTCCGAAAGTTTTGACCAATTTTTTTTCATCTGATGAAGAAAGTCAAATCGAGATGTGATCTACCTCAAGTGGATTACATCAGTTCCAAGTAAGTATACATTTTCTTGCTGAAAGTTTGACCACAACATTGATGAAGAAAAGAATCAAATGTGATCTACCTAAGTGGATATAACATCGTTTACATTTTCTTCGAAAGTTTGACAATTTTTTTCATCTGATGAAGAAAGTCAAATCGAGATGTGATCTACCTCAAGTGGATTAACATCAGTTCCAAGTAAGTATACATTTTCTTGCTGAAAGTTTTGACCAATTTTATTCATTGATGAAGAAAGTAAATCGAAATGTGATCTCCTAAGTGGATATACATCAGTCAAGTAAGTATACATTTTCTTGCTGAAAGATTCTGACCAAATTTTTTCATCTGATGAAGAAAGAAATGATGGATCTACCTAAGTGGATAACATCATTCAAGTAATATACATTTCTTGCTGAAAGTTTTGCAATTTTTAAAAAGTGACAAAAAGTTATTACAGTTTATTTCATGATGAAGAGAGTGAAATCGAGAAAAGTCTCTCTGAAATTTGACAAAGTAAGTGAAATCGAGATGTGATCTACTCAAGTGGATAAACATCAGATCCAAGTAAAGTATACATTTCTTGTCTGATGAAGAAAGTGAAATTGATATGTGATCTACCTAAAAGTGGATATACATCAATCAAGTAAGTATACATTTCCTTGCTAAAAGTTTTGACCAAATTCTATCATCTGATGAAGAAAGAGAAATCTAGATGCAATCTACCTCAAGAGAACTTAATACCAAATGTTAGATTTTTTACTATTTAAGTGAAATGTTTAATTTGTGAAACGTTTGCAGCTTACTTTCATCAGAGGAGAAAAAGAAATGTATGCTGTCATTTCGAAGTAAGTATATTTTCTCGATGAAAGTTCTAACCACATTCATCTGCTGAAGAAAGATGAAATCGAGATGATTATCATCAGCCTCAAGAATTTTGACCAAAATCATTTATTTGATGAAGAAGTGGATTTGGATTTACAATAAGCTTCAAGTAAGTTTATATTTTCTTCCTAAAGTTTTGACTACATCCAATCATCTGCTGAAGAAAGATGAAATCGAGATGTTATCTACCTCAAGTGGATAAACATCAGCTCCAAGTAAGTATACATTTTCTTGCTGAAAGTTTTGACCAAAATCATTTATTTGATGAAGAAGTGGATTTGGATTTACATAAGCTTCAAGTAAGTATATATTTTCTTCCTAAAAGTTTTGGCCAAACTCATTTATTGGATGAAGAAGTGGATTTACATCAGCTTCAAGTAAGTATACATTTTCTTGCTTAACGTTTTGACTACATCCAATCATCTGAAGAAGAAAGATGAAATCGAGATGTGATCTACCTAAAGTGGATATCATCAGCTCAAGAATTTATACATTTTACTAAAAATCATTCATTTGATGAAGAAGGGGATTAACATCAGCTTCAAGTAAGTATACATTTTCTTCCTAAAAGTTTTGACTACATCCAATCATCTGATGAAGAAAGACAAAATCGAGATGTGATCTACCTGAAGTAGATATACATCAGCTACAAGTAAGTATACAATTTCTTCCTAAAAGTTTTGACTACATCCAATCATCAGATGAAGCAACTACTGTGAGCTTGAAGTATATCTCTTCTTGCTGGAAGTATCTGTAGAAAGTGAAACCGAGATGTGACGAACCTCAAAAAAGATATACATCAGCTCAAACTCAAGGTATGTATACATTTTCAGTTTTAAGTGCTCTGATGTAGAAAGTGATGTGATCAACCCCTAGATTTTTTTTCAGTCATCTGTTGTGACTACATCGGACTGAGAAAGCAATTGGTATCACTTCCAAGTAAGTCTACATTTCTTGCTGACAGTTCTGATCATTTGATGAAAAAGTGAAATTGACTCATTCTGATGAAGCAACTATTGATATCTCCAAAAAAAATTGACTGATTTGATGAAGCAACTATTGTTATTTCCAAGTAAGTAAATCTTTTCTTGCTGACAGTTCTGACAAAATTCATTTAATGTTGAAAGTGAAATCGACTGATTTGATGAAGCAACTATTGTTATCTCCAAGAAAGTTTACATTTTCTTGCTGACAGTTCTGATCACATTCATTTGTAAAAGAAAGTGAAAATCGAAATATCATCTACCTCAAGTGATGATCAATGTATACCTTTCCACTTTCAGTTCTGATTGAGAACATTTACGATTACATCAAATCTATCTTCTCTCTCCGATTCTGATCAGATTCGCCAATAAGATCGATATTGATGTCTGAACTTATTGGAAATGAGAGAGTGTGAAAGAAAGTAAAAACAACTCAAATATCTCAGAAGATTTTTTAATAAGCAAACAATTATTTTACACTTTTAGTATTTAATTGCTTGAATAAAATTTAATTTAAAAAAAATTTAATTTAAAAAAACTTTTGAACTTTTTGTATGAAATTTCTTCAATATGCACAAATAAATACAAACATTTTAAATCAATTTGATTCTTGTCATTTGTCCATACAGATGTGTTGAAGACTTGGGCCACATTCCTAGCCTGGCAGATAGAACTTCTCTAGACGAATTGGATCTGCCAACATGCTGTCGCCAAAGTCGAAGAAGAAATCCTCTAGTTGTTTTTTTACAAACAGCTGTGCGTCCTTCCTGTCGACACAGATACCAGCCTGATCCATTAGGTCAAACCTTCCTGTGCACAAAAGCCTGTGAACTGGATCGTTGTTGTGCAGTTTTCTAGGTAAGTACGGCCTCAACTTTTGCAGCCCGTTCATTTTCTCGAACCAGTAGTTCCAGTTTTTCTTCGCTCTCTTCACTCCATACTTTGTCAAAATACTCCCGTTCCACAGGATGCTGGGATCCTTTTCGTCAGGTTGCACTGGTTGTTTGCAGAATGGACAGGCCTTTAACTTCCCCATGCATCTGTTGCAAACCAGCTCCTCGCAACTGCACTGGTTCACAAAATAAACCTCTCCGTCTTCGTGACAGACACTGCAAATTTCAAACCACACTTCTCGAAACATTTTGTGAAGTAGTCTTGAATATTTTGAATACTGCCACAAGTGGAAGCTTCAAATGAATTGAGAAATTTGCTCTGATGCCCCAGCTTTAATACATTGTAACTGCAACACACGTGACTCAAGTCACGCCCTGTTTGCCTTATACGCACAACTCTCTCATTGGCTAAAATCTACGAAAGTCACGCCTACAAAATGTAGACCAATCACAAGCTAGTCGTCAACTATTGGCCTGCGTTGCTGACATATATAAGTCTCTTTTCAACAACAAAAGGTTAATTATGCTTCTGACTTCCATCAGAGACAGCTGCGATTTCCTACATGCCTCACTTTCCAAACATACGAATTGCCAACTACAACTCACTGACTTCTAGAATGTCAACGATGCAAGAGAGCAAGCAAAAGACGTAAGTATACTTTGCCCACAACTTTTGACTTACCCATGCTACCTTGTTAGATCACACTTAGGTCGACGAAGAGACCATTCCAATTTCAAGACTTACAAGTCTTGCAAGTGTTTCAACTCTTACAATTTACACCTCCTCTCTCCTCGTTTTCCTCATTCTCACTTCTCTCTTTCAAACAAGCATGAAAGGTTCACGCTTAAAATCTAAACATTGAACATGTGTCTACAATTTTCTGTACTAACATGATTGTGAATTCTACTTGCATTTTCAAAAGTTCTCAAAATATCACTTTTTTTCCAGAACAAGACTTGCCAGATTCCGAAGGTGGATGAGGAAGAAAATGGGGAGGAAAGAGAAAGAAAGCCAAAAGTTAAAAGACGAGGGTTGCCAGACAATGCCTCAGGAGGAGAGACAATTGTATGAACAAATTGAAGCATTGCAGAGAAAGGTTGGGCTCTTACAATTTAGACTGAGGAGGAGGCCGGCTGGAGTAACAGACCAGGCCACCCAAACAGATGATTACATCCCTTCAGAAAACAACAGCAGTCAAGAGGCCACAGTGAAAGAGTGGAAAGTGAAACTGAAGAACTTATATCCTGACCTGACTGAGTTTTTTACGAATTAAAGTTCATATTTTCAGTTTTAAGCTAACATGTCTTTTTGTCTTGTCTTTCAAATCCCCTTCATGTGTAAACAGGTTAAAGAGAAATAAAACACATTGAGAAGACCAAAATTAAATGCCACATCATGATCACATCAATGCTATCTTGGTATCTATTCAACCATTTTCTTATTGGTTTAAACAAGGCTGATTTATAATGCACTGGCTGTGCTACCTTACCAGACCAGAACAAGTGACATTTTACAATTGTCAAACCAAGTAATAAAAGTATCAAACGAAATGAATTCATGCCATTCGTTTTCAGACTGTGCTATGGATAAGTCACATATAACTAACGACTGCATATCTGACATGGACAAAATAGAAGCCCTACACCAACGTTCGCTTAAACTACAAGCCCGATACCAACGTACGCTTAAAATAACAACAACACTCAGGAGTATCGTACGCAAATTGAGTGAATGTTACTTACATGAACTACACTACGATGATATCTTAAATATCATTGAAGCACATTTCATCACCATAGAACATGTTGAACATCTGCTGAAGACACTCATAGACAGTCACGAGTAACCACTACTCTGTGAAAAAAAAAAAAAAATCCGGCCCTTTTCAGGGCCAACCCAAATGTCTCGAAAGAGAATATACCTCAATTGTCACCATGCTATCCAACTCAGGTCAAGGTTAAACTTCACGTTAATGTCATTGAATGAAAATAACGTTCTCTGATTGGTGTACGCTAACAGTAGAAAGTAGGTCATCCGCCTCAAGGCTATAAAAGCGCAAAGCATCAAGCATTCTGTCATATTCTCGCTACACAACCATGGAAGAAATTCAGCAACTGATTGAATTTGTCAAAGAATTGATGGGGTTGATCGAAAAACAACGCAATGAGTGGAGACAACAGCAAGACCATATTGCACAATGCCATCTGCAATTGCAAGAAATGCTTCATCAGATGATGTTGAGACAACAGCGACAAGATGAAGACCATATGCTCATAGAACAACAGCAGATGTTACAAAATGACGATGAACACGATGTCACCGAAATCAAGGACAATGAGGGCAATGCCACCGAAATCAAGAAAGATGAGAACGACGACATCGAAATCGAGGACGATGAGGTCAATACAACTTATATTATATGGAGGAACGATTTTTTCGAAACCACGCACGATGAGAACGAAGTCACCGAAATCTAAAGAAGAAAAACAAAACGGCCCTTTTCAGGGCATTCAGAAAAATTCATTCTTTCTACAAGCCGCATCATCATCACACATCAATGGTGTCTTCGTATCGACTACAACGGTCTCTGATTGGCTGATCGCTAATGCTGATTTATAATGCACTGGCTGTGCTACCTCAAGGGCTTCATAAATGCCATAAAACACAACCCCGTAATCCGATAGCCTCACAAAGCAAACAGCAGCCGAAGCCATGACTACGTATAGCTATCCTGCTTCTCAAAACTACGGAGGAAGCTACTACACCAATCCTGGTCATGAGGCAGCCCAAGCGTCAACTCAGCATCAGCCTAGAAGTTATGACTTCTACGATGGATACAGTACGCCCATACGATCGGAACAAGCCTTGTTGAATGACATTCTGATACAGGTCAAAAGACTGAACTCGCATTTCGAAACATTTCTCCGAAGGCAGGATCGCTGCCCACAATCGACATTTAAAAAGCCATTCAGGACTAGTCAACGCGACAGAAGTTCAAACGTCTACAGAAACACGACAGACTGCAGAGGCGAGAGAACTGACAGGGACGAGAGTACTGACAGAGGTGAGAGAAATGTCAGAAGCGAGAGAAATGTCAGAAGCGAGAGAAATGTCAGAAGCGCCAGCTGTGAACGCTACAGCAGATCCAGCAGATCCAACAAAATAAGCAGAACAAGCAGTGACGAGTATAACTTGACAGATTTAAACATCAGCGACAATCATAACAGCCACAGTAAAAGCGTCGATGACCTTCAGCGAGATCTTGACCTTCGTGACTCCTCCTCTCATGAATCCCATGCAGACAGCAGCAAGGAATCGAACAATCACAGTCGGAGGAGAAAGAGACCTGCTCACGGAGAAGAAGGCAGTCAGTGCACCGATGCAAAGAAAGAGAAACTCAGGACTAAAGATGGGAAATCAAAAAGGGACAAACACAGGAAGACTGACGAGGAAAAGCCCAAGCACGCCGGGCTAGAAATTTTAGAATCTAACATTTCAAACACTTACAGTTTTAGCGATTCTGAGGAAGAGATGAACTTCATTTGATGACATTTGATGACATTGTGTCAGATTTTTGACAACATTCTGTTCTGAACTTTTAACATGTTTTAATCTCCGTTTATTTTTCAATTTAACTAAGTATTGTATGTAGTTTGTATGCAGTATGCAGTATACAGTATACAATATGACAAGTGCAATGTTGTATCGTAAAATCGTAAAATAAAAAAATGAAAACTCAACTGCCTCTGTCTGTGTATTCAAATTTGCTCTCCCTCTCGCTCTATTGTCACGTGATTAAAAATCTCTCGCATTCCACCACATCACACCACATCACCGCCACGTCACGCCACATCACCGCCACACCTGGGACTACAATGCCACAGGCCCGATTTCTTATACATGCCTATACCTGGTCTTATGGGGTCACATTGATTCGGTTTCCATCTATAGTCATCTATATGGGTACGAACGGCTAATTTTTGTATTTAGGTCTATACACACATATAACAATTTAAATCACCGAAACAGATACTAGTAAAATAAAATACTTTTATTATTTTTTTATTATTTATTGCGTTAAATATGGTCCGTGTTTTCATTGTTTGTCCGCATACGGCTTCCACCGCATTTTTATAGGGGAGGTAATTTCCGCTACTATTGCTTGCTACCTATTGCTTGCTGACTTGTGTTTACCGAATAAGATCCTTGTTTCCACAAAAGTTGTTCAGAGACTAACAAATACAGCGTCTCATCTCAACTGATGATGTCATTTATTGAATATGACGTCATTACAAGCGGCATATAGGAAATTCAAATTCTTGAAGTGGGGTTATAATTAGCCATCACGTGAAAAAAGAAAAAGAAATATTATACAATGATATCTTCCTATTATGAACTAAAGTAGTCTAATTAGGGTAAAAGTATGACAACACAGATCTATTAAAAATGTTACTCTTTTATCAAATAAAGTTATGTATAAGAATAATTTACATCTAGGTCTACATCTACATCTAGGTCTAAATCGATTTAGAAATAAAAATTATTCTAGTTAATTTTTTTAAAACAGGTCTAACACAATAAATTCACAATACGTCAATGATTCTGCCTGAGCAAACCATAGAGATATAATTAGAGCTAAATGAAAAAAAAGAAATAGATCTAAATAAATAAACAAAAAAAACAACAACAACAAAACAATATACAAATAACCGTCGAAACATTGTGCAAAATAAGTGAGAACACCGTGATCCTGCTAGATCTATGTGGCTTTCTTGACACAAACTAATATATCCAGTAATAGAAAGATTTACGCAAAATATAGAGGAACTCTTTCAATATTGTACATCGAGATAATCCTTGTAAAACAAATACTGGGAAGTTATTGACATACTCGTACTTTCAAACTTCTACAAACTCGGGCTGTAAACACGCGTGTCTGTGCGATTGTGTGTGTATGTGTGGAAAGATGTAATTCATGCGCGGATCCAGGAATTTTTCTCAGAGGGGGGTTCCAACAAGGAAACTTTCCATACTTCCAACCATGAAATTCACCAAACGTGTGTGGGGGGTCGTACTCTTAAAATCTCAGTTGGGGGGGGGGGTTAACACTTAAAATCTCAGTACGCGTGCGGGGAGGGGGGGGGAAGAACCACATATCAAAATATCACAGATCAAACCACTATATTTGGGGGACATGCCTCTTACGGGGGGGGGGGGGGGGGGCATGTCCCTTTTCGCAACTCTGTTTTAGGCATAACAGCCAAATCTCACGGGGGAGGGTTGGGGGTCCGAACCGGTCCCTCCGACCTCTGGATTATCACATGTAATTACTACATGAAATAACGGCCAATAAACAGGCAGTGGCTAGAGGTTAGTGGAGATGCATAATTATACTGAAGAAACATTAATTTTCAAAAGGACTAATTTTCGTCCCTTTCGTGGACTACTTTATTCACGAATATTATTTCCCACGAAAACTGTTCATTTAGTATATCAAACGTTTTCTTGAACACGAATATATGTACTCCGAGGGATCAACGAAACTTCATTACAGATTCCACGAAATCTAATATCAATAAAAATAAATGATTTAACAATATATCCCTGTATGTAAAATAGACTTAATTTATGAATATAGATATATAGAATATAGCATTTGAATATAATCTTTAGTGAAATTCGAATTATGTTTTAAATGTTTGCTGTTTGTACGTTCCTAGGGAGGGGGATTTTAATCGGTGAGTGGGGGGACACTTGAAATGGAGGGTGGGAGCTGTATCCGTGAACGAGTAGCCTAGTATCCGTGTTTGTTTGTTGGGTTTAACTTCCCATCGACAGTATTTCAGTCATTTGGAGACGATGTCTACTTGAGACAGATATAGTGCTGCCACACTACATCACCACACCGTAGACATGTGGCATACATTCCCTTTTTTTTACTTTGAATTCGCTAGTTCGGTCTTTGATAGATATTAATATAATACAAATTTTTATTCAGATAAGATATTAAACAAAAACATAAAAAATATAACGTACAACGCTCACTTTAGAAAATTAGGCCACATATTGCATCGTCCACATCTTGGAAATTTTAAAGGGAAACAATAACAATTTACAGCTGCGGTTGTCTTTTTAAACAGTGTTGGGGCACACAACGGGGGTATGTGATAAAAGAGGAGAAAAAATATTTGCACTAGCACATGGAAAGGGGGAAACAGAGAGAGAGAGAGAGAGAGGGGGGGGGGTGATGATGAGGATGATGTTACTTAAAAAACTTTTAGCGTAAATATGACAATCAGAAACTCGAACTTTAAATGTGTCATTTTCAATTAAATTTCTAGTTACAATTTCAAGGTTGTAATAAGCATTTAAAATACGTAGTAAGCATTTGTAATATAATAAGCATTTTGAAACCTCATTGAGGAAAAGAAATAATCTAGCTGATATCCCCTTTCAAACAAAATAGCAATAGGGAATTAGAAGCATCCATACTTCCCTTTGTTTATGACAATTATGAGGAACTAGAACACGTTATTGTTTTCTTTTGAAAACATTGGGGAACTATTTTCATATTAGATTGTTGCTGTACAATGATAATTAAACACAGTGGTCACGTGATACATTATAATGTGTTTGTATTTCAACAATCGTGACTTTTTGACCATGAAAACTGTTCTTTCAATTTGGCGGATGTCGGGAAATTCGTCTTTATTTAAATTAAACAAGCATAAAAAACATTTAGTAGTTAAGTACCTATTTGACATTCCTTTTATATCGTAAATTATGCTTACAATTATTTTTAGCTCATTGCTTTAAAAGCTAATTTAGCGCTAATTTTTAAACATTGATTTAGCTTTAAAGACAGTGATGCCCTAGCAATCACATCAGACTCAGTTGAGAAAGGCCCTTCAAGAAAATGTCTGATCAGGGTCCTCACTGTTTTCTCAAGCAATATTGTAGCCCAGATTCTACACAGTATGCATGGGAAAGAAAAATCCATTGTTTTATAGGCATGTACTTTTTAAAACTCAATAAAGTAATATATTCATTGGGTTAAAAGATAAACACTAAAATAAAATCAAGAGATTTTGTCATTGTGTCCATTAATAATTAGTATGTTCACCAAATAAAGAAGCTTATAAGGTAAGCTAATGAGGACGAAGCGCCTGAGTGAACCAGACTTACCGAGTGATACTTCCGGAGGACGACCCTGAATTCTGAAAACATGACCATCGTGCACAGTACGGTCTGTAAACAGAACAGGACAGGACGCGGTTACCATGGCATCGGTCATGAGGGGCTGTGTTGTGATTTTAAGGTAAAGAAGTAGTTGAACAAAGAGGAAGAAAGAGCAGAAATTCTGCAGGCAAAAATGGTCTAATTGATGATGATGTTGATGATGATGATGATGATAAGTATTATCAACATATACAATCTTATTTCATACCATTCATATATCATCATCATCATCATCATGACAAGCTAGATATCATAATCATGGCTAGATCATCATCATCATGGCTAGATCATTATCATCATCATCATCATCATGGCTAGATTATCATCATCATGGCTACATCATCATCATCATCATCATCATCGTCATCATGTCTAGATAATCACCATCACCATCATCATCATCATCATTATACGAAGACGATATACTACAGCTATTGTTAAATCAAAACATGCGTCTAATAAACAAAGCGTATTTCACCTTGAGTTTTATCAGCCCTGTAGTAACCCAGGGAAAATTACAATGCATGCATTTGTCAATTTTTAAGTAGTTCGAAACAGGATGAAAAATCAAAACACAACTTGAGGAAGATATTTGGTTTAAAAAACAATTAAACGAAATGTAAACAAAATGCATGAGGATGTTATATAGGTGGCAAGAATACCACGTGATAGCAGCTGTCAGGGCGACACATTTTTCACACACACACACACACACACACACACACACAGATGCGCAAGCGCGCATCGAGGGTAGACCACAAAACTGTCCCTTCTCCGTTTATTTCTATATGCAGTAAGACAAGTTTCGCGTTCAGCCCTCGATATGAAAAAAGAAGTTTAGTAAAGATTATGTTTCAAATGAAGGAACTTACTTTGCTAGATCTATATTTTGTAAGATTCGCATTGCTAAATTCGGCTTGAATGCATGCTTCGCGTAATTTTAAGTAATTTATGAAATGTAGATAATAAAGATTATCATACCATTTGTGAAGTGAAAGAAAAACTTTATATCTAAAATGTAAATGTTTATTCATTTAACGAAAATTTATATGCAAACATATTTCGGTGTTTTAAATTATGTCCATGATGACTAGAAATTAACATGTGTTTTATGTTTCCCCTTTTCAGCTTGAATATCATTGTCACTGAGGTTTAACGTCCCACCGACAGTATTTCAGTCAGTATAGGATATCTGTGTATATGAGACAAATATAGTCCTGCCTCCATGCGATATCATGACATAGACAAGTGGCATAATGCCAAACCCAATCTCATTATCCTGAAACTTAAACAAACCAGTCTTGGAACTACCCTTATATGCTGAGCGCCAAATATTGCAATCGCGGCAGATTTCGAACCAATGGCGCAACAAACATTTTACTACTATAATGCTTTCTGCATGTTTTGTTGATGATAAACGGAGTCTCAGAATTTGAAAAAGAAAAACTAACTTAAAATATTACCTCTTTTTAATAAAGTCAGAATCTCGCAATAATAAATATCATGTTCCTAATAATCCAATATTAAGATTGATTCACCACCCGTCCAGAAGATAATACCAATATTTCCACAAAACAAAGCGAAATAGAAAGTCAATCCAAATTTAATTGATAAAAGGGGATTTTAAAATGTAAATAATGATAACGTTTCCAACTCGGAAGAAATATACGCTATTAAAGTGTCAAATCTAAAGAGGAAAAGATCAGAAATTTTATTGAAAAATATTATATACTTGAACAAAATATTTCACTCACGTGATAAAATTCTTCGAAACGGAAAATCCCGGTTCTCTTATTGAATGTCATCCATGGACATTGCAGACGATTATATAGTGAACTTCTCGCGTGCAGTTCATCACGTAGACAGACAAACGAAGTGAGCGCCTGGGGACCCGGTATAGTTCGAAAATACTCTCGGTAATCACCGTCAGAGCCCTCGGTAAAGATCGGTTTACGCTAGCATCGATTTTTAACTATCAATTGAAACCATTTATAAATTGATAATGCTAGTTTCAAACCCAAATTGTAATATGTGTATAAATATCGTAACAGTGGAGACCTTTTTTCAAAAGTATCGTAGTCATATCATTAAAACCGCAATAAACTTGTTTATGGATAGATAACTCATTCACATGTGTGCCCTATACATATGGTATTTTGTTGCATACCCATTATAGGTTGTCATTCCATTCATATGACATATGAATCACATAACGGTATGAACATGGCTTAACAAAGCAAATATATTAAATGTGTTTTGAAAGAACAACTTAACAACAACTATTACTACTCTACTCAGAAATCCAATTTCTACTACATCTACAGAAACAGCAAAACTGCTACTCGTACATCATAGACTACTATCTCTGCTATTCTTACAACTTCTTCCACTCCTACTCGTAAAGCACTACTGAAATACTACTACTCTGGTAAAACGTACTACTAAAGCTATTCGGTCAACAACTGTTATTGCTACTCAAACAACAATTACAAGTGCTACTCATACAACAAATATGTACTCGAACAATATAGTCTACCCAACTTGCTACTCATACAACTACTAGTGCTACTCGTACAATAACAACAAGTACTACTCGTACAACAACTTGTAGTGCTACTAATACAACTTCTAGTGTTACTCGTAAAACAACAAGTGTTTATGGTACATCAATTACTAGTGCTACTCATACATCTTCTTCCCTAAACAACTAGTGCTTAACAAAAGCTACTCGCTTCTACTCGTACAATGACAACTTCTAAAACACAACTGGCACAACAACTACATGTGTACGAATACATTTACTGTTACTTAAATAGTAAATATTACATCATCAGCAGCAATAACTGGTACAACAGCTTTAACAAAAACAACAACTCCTGCTACTTCTACATCACCAACAATATCTGGTACAACACCTTTAACAAAAACAACAACGACTTCTGCTACTACATTTATATTCTGAGTGCAAAGCAGAAAGTTTAAAAAGTGTCGAATCGAATTCGCTATCACCTGTATCCGAGAAAGACGCTACTCGCCCAACTGATCTAGTTCTCACAACACACAATTGTTTGTTACAGTGCTGTTGCTGCTGCTGATGATAATAATTATTAGAGTTAACCGCCCCTGCCAAAGCCCCTTATCGTATTTTTTCCCAACGTTGATAGCTATAACAACCATATTCCACGGTTTCTGGATTGGACCAGTACTTTGTGACTGGTTAGGATAAGAAATAGCCTCAACCCAGTTCCAACACACAACCCACAGATCTTAAGTAGTTTACGCTACCACCTAATAACGTCGATTATGTTACACTATGGTAAAGATCTGTTTACAAGTTTATTTGCAAAAAATCATAATTTATTACGAAATTATTACAAATCTAAAAAATGTAAATTAATTGAACGAGATGGGTTAGATCCAGCGAGCCGAAGACAATTTGCAACATGTCCAGAGAGGTATGCTACAGTCGCAGACAATGTAAAGTAGCACGGTTATCTTACGGGTCGCACAGTGTTCCATGCTTGAACGTAGGAAAACAAAACACACGTATTTGCACGGCTTCCGCAAATTTGCAAAAAAGCCACAAGGCTATCTTGAGATTTCACAAAACTTTCTTGCGGCTACCCTTTGATACGTAAGAATTTGCACGATAATCGTACGAACGTTTTTTTTGTGTGTGTGTGTCGTCATCGTGCGATTAGCCCCGGCTTTACAAAAAAAAAAAAAAAAAGAAATTAAGGCTGCTGCAAAGTGTTCGCGCGGTTGCCGTGTGGTATGCGTAAGTCAAACGCAAGAAGTGACTGTCACCAGCCCTAGCCGGACAGCATATGAAACCGTTCGTTGATTTTACGGGTGTCTCGAGGCTGCCGTGAAGCAGTCTTGCGAAGTTGCGAGCTCCATAAATCGCAAGAAAATGTGCATGTCGAAAGTTGCGACAACCATGCCGGATTGCGAATTTTTACGGATGTCTTGAGGGTGTCGTACGAAACGTAGGGTATTCTTAAAAATGTTGGTCTTAGACAGGTGTACGGCTGCCGTAAGGCTGGTGTGAACAAAGCCTTAGTGTAATAGAGTAACATTTCGCGTAAAAAAATGTATAGACTCATAAAATGTTTGATGTGTGGAAGAGAAAACTATTTTTAACTTGGTCAACCTTTCTGTCACAAGTCTACATAGTTTTATATTATTTGGAAATCAGTAACTCGGTAACTATCATACGGGTGTTAGTTTTCGTTGTATTCACTGTATATGAAATAACAATTTCCAAGAATTAAAAGAAAAGTCAATGATTAATCATTCACTAGTCAGAAAGATAGTCTGATTAATCGGCGAAATCTTTTCGAACCGATTCCTTACACTACTGGAAAGCGTAATAGTTTTTAATATTGCAACACAAGGTAAATATCTGTTGTTTTTTTTTCAAAACAATGAATGTAAACTTAAAAAAAAAAAAAAAAATGTAAATAAATAGCCCATTCTTTAACCATTTATTATGTGGCAATGACTTGAAAATATACCACTTATTTTAGTTTTCAGTATTTTACTGATAAAGGGGAATTACTCGCACAATACATTTTGTTAAACGGCTTAGTTATTTATATTTACTTCCCTTCCCTGCATGTTGTATTTTACGGCGCACTTCATTTAGATTTTTTATTCAATTTCTTTTGCACTTTGTTTTCTTTTAATATTTTATTCAATTAGACGGCGCTTTCTGTTAGAGTGAAAACCTCTGTTCTTCTTCTGTTTCTTCTTAGAACCTTTGTAGGTGTTCAAACCTCGCACTATTTCTTTTTTACCATTTTTAGACGGCGATTAGCCGTCTAATGCTGAAGAACGAAATCAGGCCTTGCTAATTTGCATATTTTCCACAACAATTTTAACTGTACCTCTCCGCGCTTAGTGCGGATCCATGCAATGCGATTCTGCACTAACGAATACGAGTGGAATATGTTACACAGACGTTTAAATCATAACCGTAACCGCTTTTAGTGTGTTGTTGTTTGTTAACATGTTTTCTTTTGCCATTATTTTGCATTGGAAGCATCAATTCTAAGCGTGAAAAAAATATCCGTGACATTTCTTAACCAGAACAGCAACCCATCTTACGTATATGAAGATCTACTCCTATAAAAAGAAAAAAATAGTGCTCCGTATGTATGTAATTGACCTAAAGTAGTCCACACAATATTTTGCATGATGGCGAGTTAGGTTCCTCCCAGTGCATTTCTTTACTTGGAAATTGATAGGCAAACATTCTAGTATCTTAAATAATCAAATACCTAGTCAATTTCTACATATACAAAACAACAGATAGAATTCGCTAGCACTAGAGAAAGAGAATGACCTACTTAGGTATGCAGCTCTTTATGAATGAAAGGTTCATGACCTTTACTCCGGATTATTATGTTACAAACAGAAATTCTGTAGCAACAGCGGGTGGAGTTTTTGTCGTCGTGTGACTGCTTCAATAACTTCAGAAACTCTGGGTTTATAATGTTAATTATCCCGTCGCCGTCTCTCAGCGCATTGTGCGCTTTGATTATAATTATTTGTCGTCTAGCCACTCTGTGTCAACACGAAATTGGCAATTTAGAATTAGGCTACAGTCATGAAATTTTAGACACATATTCTATGTGATCTTAAGATGATATTATCAATTTAGTTTATGCTTTTGACGCAGGGTGTTATTTTGCATAAAAAAACATTTTTGCTTATAACTCATTCTTTTGAAAATCCGATTAAATGTTTTTTTGTCTTATATTCCTTATTCACTCCTCATTAAATATGATTTTCAAAAGTTCAGGTTTGGAAAAGTTTTTGCGCTAGCAGATGTTGAAGGTTAAACCTTGCAAAGCAAAACGTATCCATCTTTGTTTGAGATAAGATAGAAGTATTTTGATTGTTACGTATGGTTGCAACACAACTGCGGAAAAAACATATATTGTCAGAACTTCAGGTCATGTACGGGTTGTACTCTTTAAGGGGGCAAACGTCAAACTTAACTTTTCTGTTGCAAATGCTTGAAAGAAAAAATACAAATGAAATATATGGTTGCACTTTCATGAAATGAAATACATTAATTACACCAAATAATCGGATAATCAAATCAAATAAATGAAAAAATACATAGAAGAATGATGCGAAATGAAAAATTTGAAATTTAATTTACACTTATTGTCGCATGATCTGATTTTTCTGCTTAAATGATAACGTTAATTTATTTCCACTTTCATTTTCTTCTGCTTGAGTTTTTGCATGAAATTGCTGAAATGCTTATAACTCCAGAAAATGAAGTATGATTTAAATGCTGTTGATGATCCTTGTTTATTTTGCCAAATTAAATAGCAGTATGCAAGCTGCATTTTCTTCGGCATTAAATTTTGTAGTCCTTTGAAAGACCATATAAAAGTTTTGATGATCAGGATCGAATCAGTTGACTGTACGAAAATTGTACTTTTAATGGATCCTTCTTATGAAATCGAGACGCTCTAGCTTCATGAATTTTGAGTCAAACATAACACTGCATTTTCACTGTACCTTAAAATATACAAGCTTTTGTACTAGTAGTTGGGACTGTTTTGTTATATATGACCTTATTCTATCAAGGATCTTTTCATTTAACCCCTATAAATTAACATAATTGGGATATGGTCTATTTTGTCATTTCTATATTAAAAGAAAGCAATTTTACGGAACATTCTTTTAAAACTGTATTGTCTAAAAAATTTACAAGTATCATCAGTTCTTAAGTTTGATGCACAGAAGTATGACGACCTTGACCTTTAATGCATGTGTCTTTGAAGTGGAATATACTTTATTTGATGTCACATGTCCACGATTTTATACAAAATGGAAACATCGATATCGAACATTCATAGTTACAAGGGCTTTTATGCGTCACATTCATAAACTATGTTTATTTTTATTTCTACACAGTGAGGGCTGGTCATTAATTCAGACACTCAGTAATTGTTGTGCATACCATGTGTGTTTCATGTTGAGCTGTGTTAAAGATCTTTATATTAATAACTGAATCACACAAGTCTTCACATGAGGTTCTTCAAAATTGAATAAATTGATAGATAAAGTCTAATAAGTTGTTTTCTCTTCGCCCCACACGTGCATTACATATATATAAAGTTTGTGGATTCTTGATAAATTTATGCACTGACACCAAAACTCAAATACATTGTTACACTATAGTTTAGGGTGACCTGAACTGCAATGTAAAAGGGGAACTCAAATACAAGGTTCAACCATATTTTAGGTTAATTTAAATACAATGTGCCACTTAAATTTAGGGTAAACTTAATTACATTGCGCTGCAGTTTAGAGTTGACTCAAATTTACCTTGTGTAGGCATTACTGATAAGCGCTTTGAATTTACGCTTTACGATTTAGCTTGTGTGTATTGAACGTGAAGGCTGTAAACTTTAGCCAAAACATTTAACACATACATTTACAAAGTAACAAATGTTTTTGCGAGTGTGTGTCTGTGTGTGTGTAGAAGACTTTCCGATAATTTAGATTATATTTAAGGTTATTGTGTGTGAAGGATGATGTTGCCAACAGTGGAACCCGGTTTACTAAACCTTCTAGTCCTAACTAGATTCAACTATTTGCTTGTTTGCATAATATTGGTAACCCATAATAGTACGAGGTCGGTTTGCGGCCACATATCCAAAAATGTTGATATAAAGTCTTTAAGGTAGATTGTGTGTAATTAAGGTTGATCTCTCTCTCTTTTTATCTCGCTCACTCTTCATGTATTACATTAGAAACGAACATGCCATTTCAAATTATAACAACACATTTATATTTATAACATTTAATAATAAAGCCATCTATATACATACAAAATATATCCACTCAGGCACGGTTGTGCATAAACCAATATAATATACAATGCAATAGATATAAGTTGCTATTAGTAACAAAATCAAGAACAATCTCAAGATATTGTTTAAAGGATCAAGGAAAGGATCTTAATCTTTGTGATCATAATTGAATATCGTTCAATCAATATGATTTATGATTTAATCTACACTTTATTTACAAAGAAATTTACATTAACAAACAAAACGAAAATAATTCATCATTTTCTACATTCATTGTTAAAACGAATGACTATTCGATTCTGTAAACGTATTTATACATACAAATTGTATTTACAGTTCATTTTGCTTTTTTGTAGTACATGTGTATTTCATTTTACTTATACAACAGTGTACAACGTCAATACATGACATACATATTTAACATACTTTAAATACATGGAACAAAAACCCTCTTTATCCGACCCATTCGCTCATACACACTCCTGTCTTCAAATAATTGTTGATTATACCTTACGTGCTAATCATAAGAAGAATTGATTTTAAGACATAAATAACAAAATATAAAACAATAATTTGGTTTTTTTTTTTTTTTCCAAAAAAAGAAATTCTCAAATGTATAAATATATATGAATACATTGCTGAGTAATAATCCCTAACGAAACGAAATTTAGAGAAAAAGAAGGACAATGTTTCAAAATGATAAATTAACATATAATGCATTTACACTTCTATCACTCATCTAGAAGCTATCATAACACATACGTATAAATTATGATACTTATCATACCAGCCACTCATAATAATTATCATATTGATTCTTTATAATTAACAACATTTACCTTTTCATTCAATATTCTTGTACCTTTATACACCTATCATATTACAAATACTCACATTACTATCCTGTAACACTGTCTTAACAAAATGCTGTAATGCACTTTTCACACTAGTATTCACCACTATACTAACTCATTATAATAATCAGCAGATAATAAAGGTACCTAATTATCCAATAATCATAATTTAATACATACCGTCCTAACAAAATACCATTCACATTAACAGACTTCTATGTACATTACAAGTTCAGTGATTCATTTCTTATTCGTTTTGCTTTTCTAATATATTTTGAAAGATTCAATAATGTTTTTTTTCTATTTATACTTTTAAGTAAATCATTATAAAACTTGGGTATTTATAATGATTTTATATAGCTCCTACGTATATCTGTACATTTATCACAGATAAGAATAAAATGATACTTATCTTCTATATCGTTTTCGTTATACAATATACATTTTCTATCAATTCTGTCTTCTCTATTTCTTCCGTATCTTAAGGTTTTAATGTATAAATTATGTGCACTGCTTATTATCTTACTCAAACAAATTCTGTGATTTCCGTACAAAATATCTAAGTATCTGTTTCATATTCTAAATGTGTTTTAATATTTCTATACAAATAATTCAGATATTTCTCTCCTCTAACTCTCCAAGCCACTTGTGCACAAATTATACATGAAACCATAATTTTCTAGCATGGATTTAACATAATACACCAAGTGTTTGATTTCCTTGTTGCAACTTTTCTAATGCATCATTATATATAGTTCTAAGAATTAAAGTATCTATTTGTCAATTTAAACCAATATTTGATTATTAGTACATACTTCTTATGCATAATGGGTATCTACCTAATTCGCTATATATCTTTATATTACTTGAACTTACCATAACAACTAAAATTGATTAACAAAAATATAAATGTAATATTTCTAAGTCTTTTTGATTATGTAAAACAACAAACGGGACAATAGACATTATAAAAGCGTCAAATAACTATAATGCTTTAATTTAGAACCTCTTAAAATTATTCATGAACATCTACATATCTTTTAGTGCTTAACCTTTCAAATATTGGTTATTGAGCATAAACGGACTTGATTAATTAAATGTTACTCTAGGTAATTAAACTTGTAAGCGACTTCCAATTCTTTGTTATCAACATACCACTTTTCACCAGCTCGTAAATGTCGCCATTTCCGAATGACCATAACCTTAGCTTTATCAACCTTAACTTCTTATTTCCAATGAAAACAAAAAGTTTGTAAACTACCTAAGCTATCTTGTAAATTTCGCCCGGAGTTACCAGTTATAACCATGTCATCTGCAAATAACAAAATAATAATACAAAATGTATCTATTGAAACGCAGCAAAAAAAATAACGGCAAATTTGTCTGTCATTGAAACAATCCTATTGAAATATCAAATAAATCAGAATAAGAAATACATTGATTAACACAAGAATGAACAAAAGAATACATAGATCTAAATATAATAAATATTTTTCTGCCCATTCCCATTTGAACAGATGATACCACACCCCTTTCCTATGAACAGAATCAGACACTTTCTTTAAATGAATATAGTGTCTGTAAAATAACTACACGAATAATGTCAGTCAAACATACAAGTGTGAGAAGTATTAATGTAACTCAGATGTTTGTGCTCACATGTCATTATAAAAGTTCATTCACTGTTTGTCTATATCACAAGTCATGTACAACATCCATTTCAAAGCGGCATTATTGTCAATACAAAACAAATTTTGCTAACTCATCGGATAGGTCATTGGATATATTTCTGTCATCTTAGGGAATGCTCGCTGTCATCTGAAACATATATTTTACTAATTTAATATATAAGTAAGGTAAATTCTAAATTAATTTCATCTTAACGCTACTTGTCTTCTTTGTTCACAACTTCTTTCAACAAAACTTTTATGATTTTTAGTAGAATTAAAATGACATTTATAATGTTTGTGTGAAAATATATTTATTACAGTGGTAACAATAGTTGCAGTCGTAGTAATAACAGAGTAGCAGCAGTAGGATTGTTAAAAAAAAAAGAAAAGCTGACATACCGACCCATTTTTTCCAAGCCTGTAACCAGAAACATGACTTTTACGCCTTAATAGTAGTATTGTAATGGAAGTATGGAATTTTGTAGTACATGCGAGTATAAATAGTAGCTGGTGTTGTTGATTTTG
The DNA here is from genome assembly GCA_021229015.1 of Solen grandis. Classification (NCBI taxonomy): domain Eukaryota; kingdom Metazoa; phylum Mollusca; class Bivalvia; order Adapedonta; family Solenidae; genus Solen; species Solen grandis. The sequence goes on from CM037791.1 coordinate 14,729,530, forward strand.
TCAAAAGATTGTTTGAGGTCTGTCAGCAGAAATAGTAGTTGTAGAATAGAAATTGTGTAAAGTAGTAGTAATTGTTGTTGTTTTAGAGTATTTGAAATAGTTTTAGTAGTTTTGTAAAGTAGTAGTTATTGTAGTAGAGAAACAGTAGTAATTTGATCTAGGGAGAACAGTAGAAGTAGTAGTAATAGTAAGAATTAAAAGAAGACAGAACCGATACATAAAATTAGACAGAAATAAAATCAGTAACGATAGCAAAGACAAAAAATAAAATAAAGTAATCTATGAACTATGAAGAAAAAAATTAGTAGGCTATAAACCAAATCGTATAAGAGAGAAAAGAGAAAATTAAGAAAATTAAAAAGTAAGATAACGAGACCGGGTATTTGGACTGAGTAGTAAAATGACATACCTTTTAAGTTTGTTATGTTGTGACGCGGGAACGTGATCTGGCTGTAAATACAAAATAATATATTGTCTTATTCATATGATCAAGCTCCACCTCCACCAATAATAGGGCTAAAAATACTTGAATTCTTTAACTAGGTAGATACACAATCCACCATGATTACTATATAATAAAATATATAAGTACATAAGGCCAATAAAAAGGGGTTAGTTTCTTAGGCACCTTCACATTCGCTTTTATTTGCCCGTTTCTTTTGTTTTAAAGTCTATATATTTTTTTATTTTCCCCCAAAAATCGCCGGATTCGCAATTGACAGCTATGGAAGCAGCCACCAGCCACTATTTACATAAGAATGTTATATACCGCACGTACTGCGATGCCGAGTACCAGGCACCCATGTCAAGAGCGTCTTTGCCACCAAGATCCTGATAGATATTTACTCATTTTTCAAATGCGCTTTTATTACACATATTATGAAGAAGGGAAACAGAGAAACAACATGTTTGGGTGGTGGTAAATGGCGCATTCTTTCTTTTGAAACGTGTCAGAGGAATCGCATTTTAACAATTTTGATATCTACAGGATAGAGGCTAGAATGATATTTAACTCATTAACTGATAGAGATGCATTTTGACTTATGTTGTACATATATATTTTGAATATTTAAAAAAAAATGAGTTATAAATAGGAAAATGATGTCATGATATGGGATTAAAAGTTGTGCAACACTACCATGCTGTATTATGGAGCAAGCTGTTGAAAAGCAATTGAAAATTGCAAAGAGGCACTCCACTGAAAATAATTTGAGAATTATCGAGGAAGTATATTTCTGATATCGATGTTGTAGCAATCTAATCAAATACAGTTATATATATATATATATATATATATATATATATATATATATATATATATATATATATATATATTAAAATTTGTGTAAATGTTCCTTGAGGAACATAGAATAAAAAAAAATCGGGATCAATAAAACGATTCCCGCCCTCCCCCATTTGTTAAAAAAAATGTCTGAGAACTATTTTTTGGCCTCAGTTGAAATAAATTATTACCTTAATAACTTACAATATTTGTTAAGAAATGAATTATTTGGGTATTCTTTTAGAGAAACAAAACTAATGAAAATAGCCCTGAGTATTAAGTTTTACTTAGCGCTAAGAATTGTTGGTGGAATTCGACCCTTGAAACTCAAATATATTTACTTCATCAAGGTGGCATGGTGAGCTATCAGGAAGTTAATAATCACATATAGAAAACTGCTCAAATCAATATTTATTACTTAATAAAGAAAGAAAGATGGAGATTACTACATGTATACAATTGATCATTTTCTAAAGTTGAAACAAAATATGCAAGTTATTATGAAAAGAAATTTTAAGGGGTAACAAAAGTAAGTACGGCTGTAAATGTTATACCTTGATTAAATCAAAATAAATTATTATCGAAAAAAAAAATTCGAAATACTATGGGTGGCGGTAATCTAAACAAGTTTAGATTCTGTGGCATATTTTGTGTTCGCCACCTTATTTGCATATGAAAGGTGATCATATTTACTATTCTATGTATGTTCGATTTTATAAATCTAGTCTATGGTGATCTAATTTTATGTATCTAGTCTCTGACTCCTTTCATACATGTCATAAAGTTTATGATTATAAATGCATATTTTCATGTAGATTGAACGTCATTTTAATAAAACGACAAATTATCATCTAGTCATGTCTTCACAGTATTTATTTAAATCCTATGCAAAAATAACCGAGCTGCGGAAAATGTGAACTAGACCATATATTACGAACTCCATGTGGGAAGCATAATGCAGTATTATTGATAAATAATGCGTTTTATGCTTTTAGATGGTATAAGAATTAAGCATAGGTAATATTTTTGTATTCACCCTGTACCTGATGTACTTTGGTTTCACCCTGTACCTGATGTAAAACAGGATTAGAGATTAAGGATTTTATTTGGCATAATATTAATATTTTATTTACATCCAAATGTTAAAGTAGTCTCACAATCTTTACTACGTGATGTTTTAATTTAATAAATTATAAATAAAGATGTTATTTACAAAGCATTTTGGGTTGGCGCGGGTTAGAGATTATACTAGATTCCTTTGTTTGATTCGAGCTGCAGCAAATATTTTCGGAAGATAATTTATTTCAAACCCACTGCCTCCCCTTGGTCTATATATTTTTGTTCTTTTATTTTTTTCCCCTTTTTGATTTTGCATATTTTGTGTTCGCCACCTTATACTCTTCTTTGTATGTTCGATTATAATGCATATTTTGTGTTCGCCACCTTATTTGCAAATGAAAGGTGATCATATTTATTAGTTTGTATTATATATTTTTGGTGATCTAATTTTATGTACATGTCATAAAGTTTATGATTATAAATGCATATTTTCATGTAGATTGAACGTCATTTTAATAAAATGACAAATTTATTTTTAAATCCATGAAAACCGCTGCGGAAAATGTGAAAGACCATATATTACGAACCCGGGAAATTTTTAAATACTCTAAAATAACGCAGTCAATTTTTAGTTGTAAATTTTTTTTTTTGGGAATTTAGCTGAAAAAAAAATCCAACATTAACTTAGGAACATATACGATTATGACAGTGTCATAGATGTTGATATAGAGGATAATTGTTTGATTTGGTTTTTGTTTTGATCGATTAATAATTTCCTAGTGAATATAAAAGTTATATTTTCACGAGTAGCGAAGCCACGAGTGAAAATGCATCTTTTTATGTTCACGAATGAAATTATACATCGATCTTTCATCAAAACATTTTTTTTCCTTTTTATTTAATGCTTTAAGGTTTATGCCCTGTAATTCACTTCCGGTAAAGTCGACAAACACCTCTACGTCTAAGACCACTTAACCTCTACCAAGATAACCAAGGTACCATAATAAAACATTAGGAAAGCTTGGTTATCTCCGTGAATAGCCATGAGGTCCGAAATGTAGCGGAACCATTACAGGCTTAACGTAGGCTGGTTCAAGTTTTAATGATAATTTTCTAATAAATTTCCTGTAATTCCTATTTTCCACTGTTAATTCTAGGTAATCAATCGAAAAGCGTTAAATAAGTACAATTAAATAATGGAACTGTTTTAAGTAATAATGCATTATCCTTCTCAGAATAGTTTGTTGAATTGATGGTCGACATTCAAAAATGCATTCCAATATCTTTATGAAGCAGGATGACTTCATGGCATTGCCCGGAGTTATTTTTTATAAAGAACTAAAATGATGTTGTTATTTTAACCTGTGAAAATATAGTTTTTCATCACGAGAGATAGAACCTTTAGAAGTCCGGGTGGGAGGTGGGGGAACATATGCGTCAATTCTTAAGAACTAAAAAAATACTTTGAACAGAAAAACAGCAAAATATTGGATGGGAACTTAGGTGGCAGATAGAAAGTTGAAAGAATATTGGATAAAAATCAAAATGCGGAAATTTAAATGGACAGTCACTTAATTAGTCATTTGTACCTTTCTTGCGAAAACCGAAAGTAGACTTGTTTATATCTGTTGAGTATCAGCAAAAAACTGACTGATAAGCACATGATAAAATAAAGAAAGAATGAAACAGACAACAAAAATAATAATAATTATTCCGTCATGCACAAATTCACTTCAATCGTATTTCAGAAAATATAGATGCTAATCAATAAGAATATAAACAATTAAAGTAATAATAAATGATTTAAAGGCAGTACTGGGGTGCGAGCCGTAACCATGAACAAGTAGTATCCGTGATTTGCTTATAATATCGTCAAATATAACGCTGTGTTGAAAAACAATCCACTTTCTCAATGTTCAACATGATTTGATTTTCAGTGTGGAAACAAATTTTAGCGAGAAAGGGTGAGTATTAATGAAATTACAATCGATTATTTATCAGTAAAGTGAAAATACAACTTGGATCGCGCGTGCCACAGTGCGCGTGCGTTCTCGGTTATTTTGAGTTCACTAATTAAGTATTGAATTGGTATTTATATCATAAGAAAATAATCATTCATATAAGTCATTTCAAACAACAGTTTCAACCCTTAATCAATATCTATAACTTTAACTTTAGAAAATCATGTCACAGACTGCTTGAGTATTTTAAAGGGGAATAATAAACTATTTACAACAGTTGTCTTTCTTAAACAGTGGCGGGGCCCACAACGGGGATATCAACTATTTAAATAAACCAATTTTCAAAACAGAAATCAGTTTTAAGTATTTATTTTATTTTTTATTGCTTTTTTTTTCCTTTTCAGACCGGCCATTTATTATCACTGATGTTTCCATTCATATTCCGGTTTAATTATTATTTTTTTTTTTTCTTGATATTCAAATGATGTCGGCTTATACAGACAAGGAATTTAATATCTGAATCTAAATTTAAAAAAGGAAGATGTCTAGTTTTTATGAAAATAAATCGTGTGGACAGAAAGCAGATACATGTACATCTTAAGATAGGAAACATATTCGAAATTCCACCCGTCATTACTTCCTTCAATCACGTACTGTTTCGTTCATTTTTAATCATTGAAAGAATTTCCTTTTATTAGTATTGGCTTTTCAGCGTTTGGAAAGAATATCTATGAATAATAAAAAAATATATACAAATCGGATTATGTTATACCTTGGAACACAAATACTGTTTACTCTAATTGTATAATGAGTGATGGTAAACTTATCAAACTTTCCAATCTAATATATAAAAAAAAAAATTTATATCACTTATTTGACGTAATTAATTTGGATTTATATGATTCAGTTTCATTTACCTGAATATATAAGGAAGCGGACATATAGTTTTAATAAAGTTAGTATATGTAACTGGAATGGCAGCGTCGGATACCCCTGGCTGTCTATAACATCTGTCGATGAATGTTACGGAATGAGGGCTAGTGGTTTTCCGACGCTGCTGGAATGGTAGGATAGAAAGAAAAAAAATCAGTGGATGAAAAGATTAAACTTGTGAAGAGAAACAAACGTGTTGACTTTTGTTTAGGTAATGTAATAAGTCGATTATGGCTTATAAATTTGTATTATTTATACACGTTGCAAACACATTTTTGAGGGCATATATATCCCTGTTGTAAAACCATTTCTCGATTCTGTTCGCCATACTTACATCCTTCAGTATATAATATAATAAATTTGATTTAAGTGAATTAAAAAGAAAATGTGCTTACCACGGAAATTGTGTTTTGAATCAACAAGCAACATGTTCGGAGTCTCAGTTTTATTATCTATTCGGCAACCCTCTGGTTTCAGACTGACGGACGGGAATATTAAAATATCACGAAATTTAAAACCATGATCGCTGTTTGTTGCTGTTCTGTTAAAAAGAATTGGCCCAAAGCGCATCATTGCATTAGAAAATATGTTGTTTATTATTTTTTCGCCAGTTTTTAATTCTGTATTTAAACATATAACGGGATGTTTATGTTTATTTACATTGCATGCGCACGTAGCTTCGATATCCTAGTTCAACAAACTGTAACTTAGGTTTCTGTAAGTAATATAAAACAACAACAACAACATAAAATCCAATAAATTAATTACATTATTTATGTGTTTTCCAAAGTGTTTGCAATATTTGAAAGTATGATTTATAAATAAAATTCAAAGAAGCGTAAGTGCGCTCTTTGCCGCTTAGGATATTTTTAAAACTCGGCTAAAAACAACAACTTTACTTTGCATTAGACTTGCTTTTTTCTGTCCATCGGTCTTAATTTAAAGTGACAAAATTGATTAAAGTTGGTAGAACAAATGTTCAAGAACAGAAATGTATTATTATGATTGCTGATACAAACCGATAGGGTATAAGCGAAAAATCAACATTAAAACGTTACGAAATATTGACTTTGGAAATAAAAACTAAAATAGGCTGCCATCTCTATAATTTGCCGTAAATTGACTAGATGCGCTGATGGTGGATACAATCAAATTTAATTTAATCAAAATGATATGTATGTATATGTAGCCATAAGCGGTTGAATACCTTAACGAGGCGTAGTTTACAACCCGAACCGATAGTGTTGCTTAAATATTTGAAAAGAAGCCGATAATAAACAAATCTTATTTTTTTATCAATTTTCTCATGCCTCCAACAGTAAGGCTAAAATTATTTCAATGCCATTTTCATTTGCGCCCCATCACTGCAATCCTTTATCCGCTCCTATAAAACACATGCCGCAATCTGTGTGATGATTTTGATTGCAGCAAAAAAAAAAAAAAAAAAAAAAACCTGTAAATTGGTTCGCATGTGTTTTTCATGTTATATGTAATACAAATATATTGCAATATAAAACCCATATGTATAGGGGAAAAAAATCAAATTTCGATTTCAAAATAGGCTACCGAACGATTCCGTCTACCGGCAGGCCTACCCTATGATTTAGATTAGTTAAATGATCGTAATAATAAATCATATTTTAATTAAAACTAGTAAGAAAAGACTATCAGTCTTTAATAGAGTATCATTAATGTAAAAATTTAGATAAAATAATACGAAATATCTGCGCGACGACATCAAAAACGAAAATCACGTATACCACCCTGCATCAGTTGCGACCCAAAATAGCAACATGGAGTACTCCTTTTGGGGCCTCTTTATCTTAGTATACGAGTGACGTAAGAACTCGATATATGTTTGTGTCAGATGGAAATCGAATCTATCTGTTTATATTTTCAAACTATTTTATTCGCATCACACGTTTACAGCAGAAAAGCAATAAAATCGTTAAAAATTCACGGATACTGCTCGCACCCGATTATAGATAAAAAGAACATGCAGTTTGGTGAAAAATCTTATTGGCGGATGCTCGTATAAATATATATAAGAAAATAAATAGATTAAAAAAAAAAAAAAAAATAAATAAATGAATAAGAAAATAAATAGATAGAGGAAAGATGGCAGTATAAATGATTAAATGGATAAAAAAATATAAATAAATAATAAATTGCAGAAAGTCGGAAGAACGAATGATTAAAATGAATGGATAAAAAAAAGAAAAGATGGGAGAATGAATCATGAATGATAAATAAACAAATGATTGAATAAATGATTGAATGAAAAAAATAAAATAAAAATGAAAATCAAGATGGCGGATGCCAGTAAAAATATAGGGGAACATTGCCTAGATGACTTCATTTATGGCGGTACATTATCGTTTAATGAATTGATGATGCAAAAATAAATAAATAAATAAATAAATAAATAAATAAATAAATAAATAAATAAATAAATAAAAAAGTAAATACATAAATAATGAATGTATACATAAATAAACAAAACATAGTGGAATTAAAATATTACGGTTGATGACCATGATAGTTGAAAGCAAATTATTGAAAGGAAGTAAAGAAAGAAAAATCAAGATGGCGGCTGTGAGAACAAAATAAATTCTTACCTTTAGTTGTCTGACAGTTCGAACTCCTGCACGTGATCCATACCGACACCGCTAAGGTATATCCGGTCATTTTCCGGATTAAGTCCGATGGCCTGGGGTAACCTACACAACCCATCTGCCTCCTCCAGGATACGCGTGGCCCGGCCCCGAGTAACGTTCAGCAGATTGAAGCTTGCTGGGTCCTGACAACAGATGAACACTGATCCCACCCTGTCCACTGTCACACCGAGGGGTTTATCCAGCCCTACTAACACGGACAATATCGCTCCGTCCAGAGCACGGACAGTGGTCAGCGTTTTGTTACCCCAGTCTGCTATGTATATTTTCCCGGAGCAAGGGCTGACCGCGAGGTAGTCTGGATATTTAAACAGTTTATTGCCGCTGCGGTCTGTCACGACTTTCCTCAACACGTGACCCTCCATGTTGAGGATTTCAACTTTCCCCGGGTCGTCATAACATACAACCAACTTCCGGTCCCGCGTGACCCAGATACCACGACACAAACCCACAACCTCGATCTGCTTGTTCAGGTCCTTTAAAGTATTGCCCGACACAAGAAAAAAGTGCAGTTTACTGACATCCGGCAGCGTAATAATGACCTCCGTGGATGTTTTTCCGGGCACGAGGGCCGCGTCCCAGGGTTTGGAGTAGAGGTGAATCTTGGACCTAACTTTGTTCTTGTTCAAGTCAACAAGTTTTACACAATTATTCCCCTCATCAAACTCATCATCCTTATACTCCCCGTCACATACAACCATCCGGTCGCCTGGTAGAACCAGAAGGCCTGTGACATAACAGATATTTTTATCTGATCTCTTTTTAACGATTATATCCCGCACGTGCGTCGCCTTCACGTTATGACGTTGCACGTGCAACTTGCGAAGGAGCTTCATTGACGATTTCAAGAGCTCGAGTTTTTCCTCCGGTTCAAACCTGTACCTCGTAACCCTGTTCTTGGAATCTATTTCCTCGATTGTTGACTGAAACTCGTCCAGTTTCGTCTCTGCATTTTTCATAGTGAAATACAGTTTGTTGTTTTGATGCCCTTTACATTTTTTTTCCAATTCTTTCGAGAGTTTCTGCAGGTCGGTTTCTATGGTAGCACAAGTCTTCGATATCTCGCTCATCCGCGAGATGTCTGTGTCAGCAATTTGATCGATTTCTCGAAGTAAGGAAAGTTCCAGTCTCTCAAAAAATCTGATTGAGTCCTCCTTAAAGTGTCGAACTTGCGACTTCATGTCCTCTTTAAGTTTTTCAATGTCGTCATTATTTTCGTCTATGGTTTCTTTATTTGTCCTCACTCTTTTAACCAAATCGGTCACGTTGTCACGGAAACAGGAGAATTCCCGGCTGTTGCCGATATCTTCCGACACGTCGGGAATGAAACTTACATCACAAGTTCTATGATTTAAGATGACGCATCTTGAACATATAATGACTTTGTCTTTTATACAATAATGGTCTAACAGGCAATCATGTTTTTTGCATTTCTCAGTCAATTGGTCTCGTGGTGCTATTATTTCCGTTGGCATAGAAACTTTATCCAACATCACGTGGTCTCTGCATATTAAGGGGAGGCGGTGACCATTAAAACAACTCACGCACAAGTGCTCCTTGCACGTGTCACAAAAGCCATGTGCAGATTTGGACTTCCCGTCGAGACTACAAGGTCGGCAGACAAGAAGATCCAACTCTTCTGAATATTTAGCGGCCCCACTCATGTTTTTGTTCTATTGTTGTCGTGGTAAGGAGAGAGTTGTTTTTGACGTCAGTATTCAGTCGGGAGGACCTCCTGCGAATGAAATTAAAAACATTGAAGGAAATTCGAACAGACACAAGTAAATAAAGACGGTATTAAGATATGCTATCTGAAGAAAAGGAAAAATAAGATTATCTATTTATCCATCTTTTTATCTATGTATCTATCTCTTTATTTATCTATCCAACAGAATAACAGACAGACCAGATAAGACTTGACCAGACACACCAGACCGACTGACAGACTAATAAAGGGAAGACAGACAAACATCAGACCAGACAGAATGACCAGACCAGACAAACATCAGACCAGACAGTGTCCAGGGATCAGTTTGAGCCGCGATTTCGCGATATATTTTCGCATATTTTTCATTAAAATCGCACCAGAAATCGTCAAATGGGATAAAATTTCGCATCTGTCGGAGAGGGTGAAAAATGTAAATTCAAAATGTCCTATCTAACCCTGCCCTGCCTGCCTTTGTCGGTAAAGTTGCCCCCCCCCCCCCCCCCCAGCCATTCTTTATTCGCCTTCATAGCATCTTTTGATTTTGCCGATGGGTCTTAGTGTGTGTATGTGTGTGTCCTGTAATAACAAGCAGAATTCAAGCCATGTAAATATCAGTTCGCTATTTAACAACAACTCACAGCCGATTTTGTGCATGTATTTGGTTTGGCATTTTAATTAATTCTTATTAATTTTTATGGGATTGAAGTATCATTGTCTACTGGGGCTACTAGTTCTTGGGGGAAATAAACAATGTTAAACAGACATTTTGCCATCTTTGATTTATATATATGACGAAGCGGAAAACATGTTAGAGTCCAGTCATCCGATAAATGACTTGTACATTGAAAGTTTATTCAAGCGAATCCCTTATCTTATCTTAGACCTACACAGAGACAACACTTATCGCATCTACAGATTAGTCATTTGAAGACGAACGAAAAACTGACTGAAGGAAATCATCATGTAAAAAGCACTCACTATAAATAGGTTAACAAAAAAACATAAAATTTCAAATTTAAAAAAAGGAATTAATGCAATTCCATGATTTTAAAAAAGGGGGGGTAATGCATTAAGATAAGCATATTTTTCAATAAAGATAGATCTTTTATCAGTTCAATAAGAAAAAAATTGATAAACTTACATAGATAATTATACATTATCATGAAAGACCTCATCATTGTGTTTTAAAAGATAATTCGGCAGAAAATTGAGAAATGTCTATATTGAAAAATCTAATTTATTAATATACATTTATACAACAGTTTAGACACTTTATATCATTTGGTTCAGTTGACATATTACTTGATCCATTCTGTCACAAATTAACTACCCAGCGATTGATTTCATAACTTTTCATGTTGTGTTGTTATTAAAAATATCTCACTAATATTAAAAAAAAAATCTAATTAAGATTTGCCAAAGAGCTTAAAATCTCAAGCACATTCTGGCCCAAAATGATCCCTGAGACAGTCAGACAAGACCAGACAGACCAGTCCAGTCCAGACAGGCCAGACCGACAGACAGACATACAGACAGATTCGAATATTTCCATCGTGGTAATAGTCACCAATTTTGCAAATAAGTACTATAGTATATAACCAAGAAATAACGCTGACCATTACATCCATGTAAAAAATCGAAACATTCAAAAAAAACAAAAAAATATACTTTTAGTTTTGGCCCAGGTTGCTGTCCTTTTGGCGGATTTGTGAATATTTCAAATGAATAAACATACATAGGGTGATATCTTTCAAGATATTTATGTATAGATTTATACCGGTGTCAAAATGCATATTTTATTGATTCCGTTAGGAAATTGTATAGATTGATTCGAATGATTGGAAAAACGAGTCGACCTCCGAAAATAGTATCCACCATATTTGTTATTCATATGTACAGTACGATCTGTTTCATCATACAGGAGGAAGTCTATGTAAATATTTAACTAATAATGATTGCATAATACATAAACTGGAGTATTTGAAAAACAAATAATATGTCACTGTGTGTATATATATGTGTGTGTGTGTGTGTGTGTACTTGAAAAATAAAATATAGTTACAAAAAGTCTCTGTGGAAAGATAGACGTATAAATAGATAATATACAGAAAGTTAGATATACGTGTACATACAACAACAAGACAGACAGAAAGTCAGTCAGATAGCTAGAAAAATAAACATACAAACATATAGCCAGAAACATCTATACACAGAAAAACAGACAAACATAAATATTATAATACCTACATGCAGCCAGACACCTCGATTTGTTACTAGTAGTTTGCTAATATGGCTGACAATGTGTTCCCCGGATGATGAGCTACCTGTAAATACAAACGTGTTAGTTAAATATGTTGCAAAATCATTCCACATATAAACTTTTGATCTTGTTTCTATTTGTTTAAATCTATTTAAAATTGATATGGCTCGAATATTTATTAGATTCATAAGATCTTATAAATTTAGACAGAAAATATCATTTTACAATATTTGAAGCGACGGTAAACTCAAATAGTCAAGTCTAGTCAGTTTTCAATAAAATTAATTCATCAAGTTAAAATAGACAGACAGACAAACAGACAGATAAATGTGCTTGGTTGGCTGACAATGTATTTCTCAGATAATGAGTTCCCTGTAAAGAAAAACATGTTGATTTAATAAGTTAATAATAAGTTTCAAATTCATTCCACATTAAAGCGCACTGAGTTTTTAGTTCAAATCTATTTTAAATAATAAATCTAGTTCGAGCCCGGGTTTACAAGGCTATCTTAACATTTGAAAATGTCAACAATTCGACAATTATGTCTGAGAAGATTGAGAGAGAGACAGAGAGAGATTTTAAGAAAATCAGTATAATAATACGAACAGATTGAAAATGAAATCTGCTTTGTGATTATACGTGATTGTCCGGTGTCCAGACGAATAAGATCCTTGTTTCCACAAAAGTTCTTCAGAGACTAACAATAGCAGCGTCTCATCTCAACTGATGATGTCATTTATTGAATATGACGTCATTTACAAGCGGCATATAGGAAATTTAAATTTTTGAAGTGGGGTTATAATTAGCCATCACGTGAGAAAAGAAAAATAAATATTATACAATGATATCTTCCTATTATGAATTAAAGTAGTCTTATTGGGAAAAAGTATGACAGCGCAGATCTATTAAAATGTTTCTCTTTTATCAAATGAATTCATGTATAAGAATGATTTACAGAATTAATTTTAGGTCTAAATCGATTTAGAATTAATAATTTGTTAAACTTGATTAATTTACGGCGATCGGGGAAACAAGTTCTTACAACAAATTCAAAATACGGTAATAATTCTGCCTGAGCAAACCTTGACAGATAAAATTAGATCTAAATGGAAAAAAAATGATCTAAATAAATAATAATAAAAAAAAACAATATACAAATAACCAACGAAACATTGTGCAAAATTAGTGAGAACACAGTGATCCTGCTAGTATGGAAAGCCGGCGCGTCATGCTTTATGCCCAATCCTAAATGCGAATTGCTAAATGCGAATTGCTAAATACGAAATGCTTAACTCGATTTACCAAATACGAAATTATAAATGATGCTTATTATTATTTGTTTATCTCTCTTTGTGAAATAATTGTAGTAATAAATTAATGGGAGACCCTTTTTTAAGTTATAGTTAGTGCTTATTAAGAGAGAATTTAACAGTTAAGAAGCAGAACGAGCGTAAAGAGTTACGGCTTCTTAACTGTTAAATTCTCTCTTAATAAACACTGACTAACTTAGAGTTTGCCCTGCCCTATTACTGCGTCACATTGCTATATTAGGAATGGCGCCATAAATTGTTACGTCAGCGTGTTGTTGAAGTATTCACACACGTGCACGTGCTTTCCAAATATGGATGTAGCACATAAATTTCGCGCGTTATTTTGACCGACGGCTCATTTCTTCTTCAGATTTCAAACAACAAGAACGAAAATTTAAGTATAGGTTAGTTCATAGTTGTCTTTAACTACACGACATGGTCACTCGGGCTCCGCAAAGCTATTTAGAACATGGTATTTTCCTCCACTAGCGACAAAACGTCACAAAAGTGTGAGTTATGTGGTTGCATAGTCCACACTTATTGATTTTTACAAAAGTGTTGGACTACGCATTATAGTCCAGGTGACTATGAACTAATACTGGCACCTGATTGGACGAGAGGAAAATGCCATGTGCTAATTTGAGTGATGACTTTTTTATTTATTCAGTTATTTTTGTATTAGTTAAGACATCAGGAAACAGCAACTGAATGAGGTTAAGGAAATAATGAATTATGTAGATAATAATCGTTTAGAAAAACCGCTGTCAGCGGAAGATATCAAGGCTTCGAATACACTGGAAATTCCAAATCAAACGATTTAATACATGATCTGTAAGTTGTTTATGAACGTTATATCAATTTCAGTTCTTGTATTTCCCAAAGTCGTAAATATAGGTACTGGTATAGCCCCCTTGCTTGGCGTTCAGCATAATAAGGGTAGTTCCAGGACTGATGGCCCGGTGTCAGGATAATGTGACTGGGTGTGGTATCATGCCAACTGTTTTCGGCGTGATACTGTGCAGCGTGGCATAGTCTCCAAATGACTTAAATACAGTCGGTGGGACGTTAAACTTTGTAAACAAACAAAATATCCTTGTATTTTAATATTTATTTTAGCATCTTATTCTCTCCTTAGGAGTCAGTTTGGATTGAGCTGGTAATCGTCCCTTTGCAAAAAATATAAAACTCCTCCTAAATGTTTACAAATGGCGTCAACATGTCTCGTGTGTAGGGATCGGTGTAGTAACACGTGAATAGCGCGGGGCATAATTTGAAATAATAACATGCGCAATTCGCCGTAAACTCTAAACAGTTAAATCACAATTAAGTAGACAAGTCTCGGAAAATCTCGAACTCTTAACAAATTAAATCGACCAGGAATTTGAAATTTCATGATCATTGATTGGATAGAAATAGCGGACAAACTCTAAATCCTCAAGGGGCTCCCAGATTCAATCCTCACACACTAAGTGACCCGGTATCAACAAACGTTGTATAATGTGTAGAATTATCTTTAGCAAGAAAAGATTAAAACAAAATGTTTAAATTGACGGCTTAAAATAAGCATAAAGCCCCCTTTCTTTCTTTTTAATATTGATTTGATCTTGTATGCTTAGGACCCTAGGTCGAAAAAAATATAGATAAACAAATAAATTCTCTCTATATTGGTTACTGAAAATTATTAAAATCACAGCTTTACGTATTATATATATATACTGTACTTAGTAACAGTAATGTATATACAGTACTGAAAACCGTTTGGTATTCTTATCGTCTGAACTCTCAAGAAACGTTCAGAGGGGAAACCGAGATGTCTATGAGAAGGTATATTTATTTAGGTATATTTCTGGGGCTCATCGTCGAATACCCACGGCCGATCGTTAGATCATCCATAGGATATCATAAGGTGAAACGAAATACGTCAGACGGGGTATTCGACGATGACCACAGCCTCGAAATATATGAAAATAAAGTATAAATGCGGCAATCCTTAAGCATCCCACAGCAGCAAGATATATAAAAAATTAAGCATACTTTTTGTAAAATTAATTGGGCAATCTTCAAGCACCTCACAGCCGCGAAATATATGAAAATAACATTATTTCAGAATAATTAACTGCGGCAATCCTCCAGTATCCCACAGTCGCTGAAAACATCTCACAGCAGGTGAAATTCATGAAAATAAAGAATATTTTGGTATTTTTAACCGAGGCAATCCTCAAGCATCTCTTTATTTTTAAAATAACGACATGTAACATACAAAGATGTTACATATGGAAAAGGGGTTTTTTGTATTAATTCACGAAGAATAAAGACGCACGCTAGAGAAAAAAAACACAATAGATATGCATATATATGTGCATGATAAAGACATAGAGGGAAAACGCGTAGCGTATGTAACATTTAAGGAAAAAGCGGACGTTGTGGTTTTTTAATCATATTTTCATAATATATAGATATTATGAATAATAAAGATATATAATAATGCCTCTAACGCAATGCGCTGACACTTTAGACAGAGAAGGGGAAAAAGCGGACGATATGTAACATATAAAGAAAACATAAGCGGATGGTATGTAAAATATAAGGAAAAACGGACGCTGTGTTTTTTTAATCATATTTTCATAATATATAGATATTATGAACATTAAAGATATATAATAATGCCTCTAACGCAATGCGCCGACACTTTAGACAGAAAAGTGGAAAAAAGCGGACGATATGTTACATATAAAGAAAACATAAGCGGATGGTATGTAAAATATAAGGAAAAACGGACGCTGTGTTTTTTTAATCATATTTTCATAATATATATATATATATTATGAATAATAAAGATATATTATAATACCTCTAACGCAATACGCCGACACTTTAGACAGAAAAGGGGAAAAAGAGGACGATATGTAACATATAAAGAAAACATAAGCGGATGGTATGTAACATATAAGGAAAAACGGACGCTGTGTTTTTTTAATCATATTTTCATAATATATAGATATTATGAATAATAAAGATATATAATAATGCCTCTAACGCAATGCGCCGACACTTTAGACAGAAAAGTGGAAAAAGCCGACGATATGTAACATATAAAGAAAACATAAGCGGATGGTATGTAAAATATAAGGAAAAACGGACGCTGTGTTTTTTTTTTCATATTTTCATAATATATATAAATTATGAAGAATAAAAATATATACCTCTCACGCAAAACGCTGACATACAGACAAAGAAGAGAAAACGCGGATGATATGAAACATAAGGAAAAAGCGGACGGTATGAAGCCTAACATATAGGGGAAAGAAAAAAAAAGCGGACGCTGTTTTTTTTTTATCATATTTTCATAATTTATAGATATTATGAAGGATAAAAATATACCTCTTAAGCAAAGCGAGGACACTATAGACAAAGAAGAAAAAAAGCGGGCGATATGTAACATATAAGGAAAACATAATCGGATGGTATGTACATATAGGAAAAAAACGGACGCTGTATTTTTGTTCATATGTTTATGATATATTAATTTTCTGAATATAAGCATTACCTGAAATCTGATTTAAAATATCGGATGATATGTGACATGAAAATGCAGATGATATGAGCATAGAAGAAAACGCGGGCGATATTGTAACACAGAAGAAACGCTATTGATACGAGTATATATAACATTAGAAGGAAGCGCGGGCATTATGAATAAGAGAAAAGTGGACGGTACTCGAATAAACATAACACTTAATTATTAATATCGAATTAGATACTTCGCATCTAATGTCTCGCCCATATTTTATTCGCCCATAAAATATAGGCATATATTGATTACGGTATTAATTAACAAAAATAGGATAAAAAGTAAAGCGCTTGCTTTTTTACCAATATATTACATACCGTCCGCTTTTTCCTTATATATAAGATGTCGTCCGCGTTTTCCCTCTGTGTCTTTTATACCAAAATATGCTTTATTTGTTATATATTTTGCTACTTCGAGATGCTTGAGGTTCGCCGCCGTTATACTTCTTTTCATATACATTTCCAGGCTGTTGTTTGCTTGGGAAATGCCGCAGTAAAATATACTTTGTTCTCTTAAATATTGACGTTATGGATTACTTGAAGACTTTTCATTTTACAGAGTGCTATCAAACCTCAGCAACATATTGATTATTTTCAATTGCGATTGTTATACTGGATTCAGATTCCTGTGAACATTCATTGTAAACATTCTCTTTGCTATTCATATATTCTGAAAATGATTTAAAATACAGCATCTTTTTTTTTCGATATATAACATACGTCCGCTTTTTCCATATATATTAGATGTCGCCCCAATTTTCGGTCTATGTCTATTATACCAAACTATGCTTTATTTTCATATATATTTTGCTGCTGTGAGATGTTTGAGAATCGCGGTAGTTATACTTTACTCCATATATTTCGCGGCTGTGGTATACTTGAGGAATGCCCTCGTAAAATATAATTTGTACTTTTATATATCGCAGTTATGGATTCCTTGAGAATTTCCCCTGTATATTGCAAAAATATAGTTTATTTTTATTTTGCAGAATGCTTGCGGATTGCCTCAACAAACTGCATTAATATATACTGACAAGATAAAGAAACGCCTCATCGAAACTTGGCTTTATTTTCTTTATAACTTGACCGCTTTAAACTGTAGTGAAATGTAGTAAATATATATGTGTTGTGACCGACAAACACAGCAAACAAAAACTCATAGATTCTTTACAGCCATTTGTCCACAGCATGTGTCTGCTCATGCTTTCCTCGTGCATCCCGTGCGTGTAAACCATACAGCTTGATTGATTGAATTTTACTTCAGTACATATGTTAGTCGACATACAACCATACTTACCATATTTTCTGACAAACCATCGGTTTTTGATAATGCCGAGGTTAATTCGGAAGAGAGGGCTAATGTTTTCGCCATGCTTGAATGTGGGCGAACGCAAGAACAAGTCGCTAGTCGTTTTTCCCGTCAGTTTATTTTATTTTTATATTTTGCGAATGCTGTACTGGTTTCATTTTATTGAGGATTTCCATCAAAACATTCACTGTAAACACTCTCTTTGATAGAGTTGTGCAGTACTCGGTGAGTAATAATGTACTACAACTACAGGTATGTTCATTAAATCATATACACTTATTGTATAATTATATAGCGAACATTGGTGATTATTTTTCACCACTTTAATTATTATGCCAAGTTTATATTTTTATATTAATTTATCTGATATCAATATATTTTCTCAAAGCTCATAAAAAACTACTATGGTTCATTTAATCAAGATGCTTGAGCATTGTCTGTGACTTAAGGCGATAAGAATACCAAACTGATATGGCCGATCGCATATCTTTTTGGATAATACTCTATATTCAACGTTTATTGACAACGTGTCACTAAATGTGTAAGTAGGTATATATAGATTCCTTGGGTTTTCCGATCATTTTTTGCTACAACTATTCCACAAATGACAATCAGTAATAAGCAATAAGTAATTTGCATCATTTTACAATAATAATTCATCATTTCGTATTTAGCAATTCGCATTAAGCATTTCGCATTTAACAATCCGCATTTTCCATTTAGCAATTCGCATGACGGACCGGCCTTTTCGCTATATGCATTTCGCATTTAGCAAAAAGCATTTCGCATTTAGCATAAAGCATGGCGCGCGGACTTTCCACATGCTTGTTCTATGTGGCTTTCTCGACACAAACTAATATAACCAGTAAGAGAAAGATTTACGCAAAATATAGAGGAACTCTCTCAAAATTGTACCCCAAGATTATTCTTGCAATGCAAGTACTGGGAAATTATTGACATATTTTAAAACTTCTACAACCTCAGGCTGTATACACGCGCGCGTGTGTGAGTGGAAAGATGTAATTCATGCGCGGATCCAGGAATTTTTCTCAAGTGGGGGGTATCCGACAGGGAAACTTTCCATACTTCAACTATGTAATCCACCGTACGTGGGGGTGGGGGGGGGGGCGTACTCGCGTACTCTTTAAATCTCAGTTCGGGAGGGGGGAGGAAAACTCTTAAAATCTCAGTACGTGCGGGGGGGGGGGAATCACATATCAAAATATCACAGATCAAACCACTATATTTGGGGAACATGCCTCTTACCCGGGGGGGGGGGTCCCTTTTCGCACCTCTTTTAAGCATGTTTTAGGCATAACAGCCAAAACTCAGGGGGGAGGGGGTCCGGCCCCCGGCCCCCCCCCCCCACCTATGGATGCAATTACTACATAAAATAACGTCCAATAAACAGGCAGTAACAAGAGGTTAGCGGAGATGCATAATTATACTGAAGAAACATTAATTTTCGAAAAGGACTAATTTTCGTCCCTTTCGTGGACTACTTTATTCACGAATATTATTTCCCACGAAAACTGTTCATTTAATATATCAAACGTTTTCTAGAACACAAATATATGTACTCCGAGGGATCAACGAAACTTCATTATAGATTCCACGAAATCTAAGATCAAATAAAATAAATGATTTAACAATTTATCCCTGTATGTAAAATAGACTTAAGTTATGAATATAGATATATAGAATAAAGCATTTGAATATAATCTTTAGTGAAATTCGAATTATGTTTTAAATGTATGCTGTTTGTACGTTTCCGGGGAGGGGGAATCGAAGCGGGGAGTTGGGGGGAGACTTAAAATGGAGGCTGCGAGCAGTATCCGTAACGAGTAGCCTTGCATCCGTGTTTGTTTGTTTGCTGGGTTTAACTTCCCATCGACAGTACTTCAGTCATTTGGAGACGATGTCTACTTGAGACAGATATAGTGCTGCCACACTACAGTATCACGCCATGATACCATACCCAGACACATTATCCTGACACCGGGCCAACCAGTCCTGGAACTACTCTTATATGCTGAGCGCCAAGCAAGGGAGCTATACCAGTACCATTTTTCGACTTTAGTATGTCGCGACCAGGGATCGAATGTCATCAAATATATTGAGATCTAATGGCTGTGTGACACATAATCATAAACCGCCATAATATCAATATATAAACCAAATTTCGGCAAGAAAGGGAGGGTATCTAGGAAGAAGTTTTGTATCAATATAAAGTGAAAAAATCACGAGGAATAATCGAAGAGTGTGGTAATGGTAATGGAATCCGGTAAGTGCCTTGTGAAATGTCGTTTGTCACTTTACGAAGACGACGCATGGCAATTTGAAACCACGCACAACAATTTAAAAGGACACACGTCAATGCGACACGACACTCAACCATATAGCTCACAAATATCGCATTAACGCACTTTCATATTTCACGAAATATCACAATAAACGTCGTAGAAAGTCGTTTCAAATTTGTTGTTCTACGTGTCTGACCGTTCGCATTGTCGTATGTTGTTTCATATTGTCGTGACAGTATCGTGCGTAACGTGGAAAGATCGATACACGACAATATGAAACGACACATGACAATGCGACACGACACTTGACATTATAACACGCAAATGGCTTGAAATGTCGTGTGCAGTGTTACAGTTTAATAGCGACATACGGCAGTATGAAAGGATACACGGCAATGCAACGCGATACACAACAACACGAAAGGACACTCACATTAGTAGATTTTTTAACGGTGCACTAATAAACATTACTCGATCACAGTGTGACATGCGACCATTTACGTGGTACTAACCGGATACCGTAGAAAAAAGCATTGTCACGTGTTTTTATCTAATTTTGAATAAAATATTATTCTCACTTCGGTATACGACGCATGTGTTTTTGTTCGAAACACACACACGCCTGACACCTACCTGACCTCGAATATACGCACACTGTGCTAACCCTGTAAGCAAAATCAGAGTATTGATAAGGTCTACACCAATATACCTGGGCTATCTTTCTTATCATTCAGTACACATTAATATATAGAGTAAAAAATCAATGAGTATCATATTACATTTCTAATTAGTGGTGTGGTATTTGAAGCACATAGTAATAATTACCCGAGGTTGAAAGTAATTTGAATTTATTCCAGTTGATGCTTTCTCTAGATATTTGCCTATGGTTAAATAATGTGAATAAAAACTGTTGAATTTATAAAGCGTAAATCCAAGCGGAGCATAGGCTCAGTGGTAACGTGTTGGACTGCTAATCCCGGGGTCCGGGGTTCAAATTTCGTGAAACAGACTTTGATATACTGTAGGTATTTATAGCGTTCGGCCCGAAACAAGTTTCAATGAGCACCAAAGAGACATGTTTTGATAAAATAACTTTGTATTTATTAACAAAGAAACTATAATTCAGTCAGAAAATGTTATGTAATTTCGTAAATACGAAATATATGTTTCAGCAAGTTGTCATAAATCTTGTTTACTTCCAAACACAGAGAATTGCGTATTGACATAACGGTTATATGTCAGTATAAGGAGGTCATTCTAAGAAACGCATGGAAAGTGATAGTAGATTATTCTCGGGGAATCAGTCGTAATTTCTCTACATTAGATGCGATTTCAAAACACGGTGTCCCATTCATATTTTGTGATTATAAATAATGTTTATTAACTAATTAAGTGGTTGGGGTTATAAGACTACCTGAAATCAATGTGGCAATTTTAATTATGTTAAGAATACGTGAGGTATCGCGTAAACGTACTCTTATGAGAGATCAGAATGGTGTAATATATGCGACTGACAAAACTAGAATCGTTAAATGCGATCATATATTGAATAACACATATTTATATACTGGTATATATAACGTATCGGGGTTGTTGAGTATGAACATGTTTGGTACGTAGATCTACTTAGTAAGTTATGTTATATACATATAATACAAGAACATCTTATGCTGAAACCAAAACTACAAAAGTGTAATACTTTAGTGCATGATCAAACTAAGTCATATATTAGATAAATAAACAGATGTATTAAAAGGTGTGCAATATATAACAAAGTGAAGCTAGAGATCTATTACTTAGAAAACATACCGAAAAAGTTATTTAGCATTTTTAAGAAAATCTGACCATGCACACTTGAGTACAAACTCTGCATTTTAAATTAGTAAATAAAAATATAGGTGTATAAAAATACTGACCAAAGTCGTTGTTAATCAGGCAACTGAATGGCGAAAAATAAACAATTTGAACTTCTCGATACTCTTTTCCGTGAGACTTTAAATCATAAACATCTGTACCTTACTAGCTTACGTAAGTAAATCCCAACATTTATCAGAAAACACAGCTCGCAAATGACTTATGTTACTCGTAAGTTTAAATGAAAATCAATAAAGGAACAGTCCATGAAAAGGTGACGTCACGCTCATTTGTCAAAATATATTGAAACGGTTTCTCTTGCGGTTACAATAGGCCATACCTGCCTTAACATAGGCAAACACATTTAAAAACGTGTGCTTGACATGCTGTGATGCAAACAAAATACAATGAGCTGTTATTTTCTTTTATATCTTGTTATATCATTAAGAAATGTGCGTGTGTCTCGGTATTTTGTCAGCAAGTCGTTATATGATGCCACAGTGCCGTAACATGGTGTTGAAATATTGTTACATTATGTACATATCATGTTATATACGTCAGATATCGTTATATGGTGTTCAAATATCGATAAATGGTGTTGAAATATTGTAACATTATGTTCATATCATGTTATATACGTCAGCTATCGTTATATGATTTTTAAATATCGATAAATGGTGTTGAAATATTGTAACATTATTTACATATCATGTTATATACGTCAAATATCGTAATATGATGTTTAAATATCGATAAATGGTGTTTAAATATTGTTATATTATGTACATATCATGTTATATACGTCAAATATCGTTATATGATGTTCATACCTTACTGCATGATACTTGATTGCCAAAATGTTTTGACCATGTATTTCGGCATTCTATTCTGCCTTTTACCCTTTATAAAATTTTGAGGTGTATAAAATTAATACGATGTAATCTTTCTTATTATTTCATGCCTGTTTATAAAGAATACATATTTATAAAAAGTTTTGTGCATTTCAATATACATGTTTCGTAATTAAAAACCGCCAAAAACTGACAAAATAAACAAGAAATTTCTTTCATAAAATATATGTGGCATTAATTGAAATTAAAGTCATGAATAATGTAGTACAGCTATATGATGTACGGATCATTAACTATAAAGAGTTTCATCCTAGGAAGTCAAAATAAGCTTATATAAGAACTCGTTACTAGAGCAGCCAATCCACCTCAAAAATAAAAAACCGCATCGTCTTTCAGTCATACAGAGATGGTAAAACAGGCTTTAATATACAGCAGGTATTTATAAAATTCGGGCTAAAACATGTTTTGATAAAATAACTATATCAAAGATGAATATGTATCCGCGGGCCCTGAGAGTGAGACGTGTATATTGCTGATATTATTGATAGCCATTAAATGGATAACTTGTGTTAATAAATGATTCAACGGGTAACTTAAATATATAAAAGTGTTGATGAGAAAGCCAAGTGGATTA
>CM037791.1:14753338-14803338 GCA_021229015.1 Solen grandis
CTATAGTTTGAATTAACAAACAGTTTAGTTATCCAATATCATTATATATGTTTTGTTTATATTCTATCAATCAGATTTTGAAGTCATAAAATATAGTATTGTATACGAAATTTCAAGATTCCTAGAAGCAGTTGTCAGCATCATGCCTATTCCAGGCTTATACCCAGAGAAACCGAATGAAACAGGGAAAATACTTGTCAGTTTTCAGAGCCTTGGGATTATCCAAGCATTTCAATTTTCCTTTTCCTCCATCAGTCCCCATATTCTCACAACTTTACTGCTCAGGCATTAGAATATAAGTGTCTGAATATCATAGTAGAAATGCACTTTACATCTCACCAATGTGTCCCAGGTTTGATTCCTGGTCACGCACATGAGAGATAATACATGTAGTGAGTGGTCACCCATCCAGGTTCTCAGGTTTCCTTTAACAAAACAAAACAAACAAAAAAACGCATACGTTGCCATCAGAGCCATAGAGAGTAATTAAAATGATTAATATAAGTTGTGATAACTTATTTTGTTATCAGTGTAAAATAATTTTGCATGAAAATAAATGCTTTATGTATCTGCTTGTTTTGAAATAAATTCCACTGTGGCTTACCACTTGCTTATCAGCTTGTAACAAGTGAACTTAAGCACATTTACATTGAAGCTATCTTGGAGTCCTTCTGAAAATTACTACAACATAACCGAACGTTATAAATGCCTTTATTGTCACAAATGACCAGCCCTTCAGCAAAAGATAGTTGGAAAAAAAAAAAATCATGAATGCTCATTATACTACAGTTCAAGGATAAATAAGAGGGAAAAAGTAATGTTTTGCCAAAAAACCTGGTAATTTAAAAAGAAAAAAAAAGGAGGTGGGGGGTAACATCGCAGTGGGGTCCTTTGATCTTTTAATTCTTTATCAATCTTTACCGGAACTATTCTTCAGAGTTAATACTTAAAAAAAATGTAGTTTTCTTTATGAACTTCTTTTTAAATTTGCTAGACAATATACCAATATAGTTTGCACTCTAAGGATATATTATAGTTAAATACACATTTATTTATAATTATCTGAATTTCATCATTGATATAATCATCTTCATAATAATTTTTGGTCAATTATCGATTTATTTAATCAGTAATATGAACAATTGCAAAATGGGACCTTGTGCTATCTCAATGCTTTCTCTGGTTCCTTGAACGTATCCTTATTGATCTTTATATGTGTCAGTTGCTGCCTATACATGTATTTCTTTCTTTCAGCTTATGGTGATATTATTACTTAGCATGTTTAAAATTTTTTAATTATGGTTTCGTAATATTTCAACACATTTAAAATTTTTGACCTAATAAAAATTTATCAGATTATGCTATAAAGATGTGGTAAAAAGTGTCAATAACTTAGTGAAATAAATTATAAACAATAGTGAAATCTTGTTGTTTGAGTTCCATTCTGTAGGATTAATTTCAGTCCTGTGAATCTTGTAAAATTACAGGGTCAAATACCCTTTGATTCCTGAAAACTTTTTGGAATGTCTGGTGTATTGTTCATAATTATGTACCGGTACATTGCAGATTCATTATAACAGAGATTAATACAATATAGATTAACCAATTACCCATTGATTTTTAATATACATGATATATATGACTTGATGAATATTAACCCTCTCCCTCATAGAGGAAACCATGAAAAGACCTATGTGAACAACATAAAACCAGATCAGCCTGCGAGTAACTTGCAGGCTGATCAGGTTTTATGCTGTACGCTGCTCCTCAGTGGTCTGGAAATGAAGATTTTGTAATTAAATTGGGTAAGGTTTAACTGTGGTTTTCTGCAGATCAGGCTTTATGTGGTACCTATTGAGTGCTTCAAAATGAGTCTATATGAGGGAAAGGGTTAACTGACTGAACTTTGAATAGAATTTGAAACAATGGATTTTTCTTTGCCATGTAGAAATGTGTGCTAGAATTTATACAAACAAGAAGAGAAGATCTTTCCAAAGAGTGTTCTGATCTGTTTGCCAAAACATGACTAAATGAAATACTGGCTTTACTGTTTGCCCATACAATATGATAGCTCAGTTTCTACATATTCTGCTCAGAAAAGAAAAAATCTATTGTTTCATACGCAATTTAAAGTTTAGTAAATTCATTTTCATTAAGTAATAAATTTGTATACGAATATTTGCAAAGAGTTAACTTAAATTCTGGTTGCCAATCTTTTATCTCTTCATGTTGTTATAGAGGTGCAACACAGTCCAATATGGAATTGTACCTAGGTTAGAACCCCAAAATAGTGATAAAATAAATCTGCCAGGGTAAAAATTTTCAGGAATTTTCCTGAACTTCAGGTTTTTCTGATTACCAAAATGACTTCATATTCTACGGTATATAAAACTACATACATATAAAAAAAAGCTAAAATCAGGATTTTCAGGTTTTTTTTTTAAATTTCTAACTTTTACCCATGAATCTGCATTGTACATGAAAATCAGTCATAAAGTCAATGTAGTGCATTTGTTCTGATCTGAGAAATACTTCTTGATGTACACATCTTGTTTTCTGTCATATGCTAACCTTTTAACACAAGAGAGGCTTCATGGAAATTCCCAATGTAATCAGATTAACACCTGTTAACTATAGTCAAGTGTTATTCCGGGATAATCCATTCCTGGCTGAAAAAACATCTCTGGTTTAGCAAGAATAAGTGAGGACTTGTCTATGTCGAGAGAGATGCAGTTTAAATTTATGTATTTTACACTTCACTCTCAAAGGTTCTTGGGTTGGACCAGTACTTTTTGCCATGAATTGTCCTTGCCCCCAATGGGGGTTGGACCCACTACTATATGACCAACAATCATACATGCACTGATCCATGGCACCCATCAGAAAGTTAAGATCCATGAAGTCTGGTTTATATTTTCTCTTATTTAGCAGATTTCTGTGAAATTTTAAGTAAAAATAAGGTATCAAAATAACCCCTATCTAAATATATAATCTGTGTATTAGAAGTCTATGCACCTTTCATACTGTACACACAAATGATTGTCTGCTTCGAAAGTACCTACTAATAAGCCTGCAAATAACTCACAGGCTTGATACATACTAAACAACAATATACTGGTATGTCAATAATGTCTGCTACCCTCTAGTTAGTAGTAAACTTCAGAAGGGATTGATATACACATGTAATAGTAAAACCTATTCAGACTTTAATACATGTAGTATTTTTTTCAGGATCATCTTACTTCTCTTGTGTTAATCTATGTTTAGATATCAATATTCTTACCTTCGATATCCAAACATAGTTAATTCTTGCCTATCTGCATGGTAAAGGGTTATATGTAGTAAGTTCTGCATGTTTAATTTCTAATTCTTGCATTCTCTCCATACTCTGGTTTCATAGAATCTGAACCGCCAGGCTTTCGGACAAGCAGCGGGTGGGCAATATCATGGCCTGAATATGACCACCATTAATAAACAGTTCGGCTCTACGGTGACGAGACAGTCAGACGCGGAAGAGTCTGAGTCAGAAGAGGAGACCACCGACTTTGAATCCCTGTTCAGAAGCTCTGGTGTATGTACTCATCCTTCTGCTTCCATAACTGCAGTCAGCTGTATAAAAGTTAAAATAATTAGCACGGCTATGGCAATTACAGAATCCATGTTGAAAAAGAAACTTAAATGATTTCATGTAAACACTTGCTCATGTGTTCAGTGCATGTAGTTTTAAAGGTGTTTGCTACCATCAGAGTTTGCCCTTGACTGGGGGGGGGGGGTCCTAACACACAAAGTCACCCATTTTGACCCTCAAATTGCTTAAATGACTCCCAGAATTTGTCTCTTTGTTTATTTATCAAGGGATCATTAGTCTCCCATTTAAAAATATCAAGGTAAAACCCTACAGTGGGCTTGTATCATTTCTGCAATTATTTCAGTGACTCTTACTATATTTCTTTACCAGTAAAGGAAATCTTTACCAGATACATTATTGTTTTTTGTTCTAAGAAGAAATTGACTTCTTCAGAAAAAGAATCTTGAGTCAGAGTCTAAAATATAGACTTGGGAGATCGATGAATTAGGGTCTTATAATTTGAAGATTCATAGTTATCTGAACACCTGATTTATGGTTAACTGAACACCTGATTTATAGTTATCTGAACACCTCATTTATAGTTATCTGAACACCTGATTTATAGTTGTCTGAACACCTGTTTATAGAGTTGACTACTGCAGTTGGTTTTGGTCATATTCCCTGTATGACTGTAAGGGGCTTATTGCTTTATTTTCAGCTTAACCAGCAAACCATGATCTAGCCTGATAAGATATGCTGATCACAAGTCCAAATGATTGGGAAAGGAGCTTAATACCATTTTGTTTGAATTTTGGGGGAAAAAAAGAGTAAAAAGCAAATTTGGGGAACACTGCATGAATTAAAAGGAAAATGCCAAAGGAAGAGAAAATAAGCTCTGAGTACTATGTTAAAGGGTTACAACACTTTCTGCTTATTTAAGTTAATAATATTAGAGAAAATAAAAAACTTAAACAGATATATTACATACTTGTAAGTGATAATATTTTATGCTGGATTTTCAAAAAAAAAAGGAATTTTTACGCAATGCAAACATAAAAAAAATTGTCCAAAGTGTGTTTAAAACACAATTATTCAACAAAATGCATGGCAGTCTACAGTTTTCCATTCTTTTCTAATCTGATATTATATTCTTTCATTTGAAATTATTTTATGAAGATCGATTTACTGAACTTTTTTTCTTGTTCAAATTTCTATTGAAGTCAGGGATGGGAGAGATTGAATGTATTTATTTTGCCCACTCATGAAAGGCAGAATATTCTGTGTAATCTGCTCTCTTAGTCCCATCAATGAGCCGCTCAGTGAGAGTTTTTTTAATGCCCCACAGGGGTGTCAAATTCCTAAAATTATCACTCATCCATTGAGATAGATGATCTAGAATATCTCAAAGTAATATTTTGATTTTTAACTTACCCTGCACATACATTCACTTGCCATAACAATCATGTGAGTGTAAATTTACATCTATGCTTTACAACCATCTATGTTACTAGGTCAGTGTGTCCAAACCACATGGTATATGACATCATTTTAAGCTATCACAAACAGCATTATTAATTGCCTCAATTTGAAAATGAAAACTGCTGTAATCAACGTATTTCTTGATCAATCTTAAGGAGATATAAAGCATGCAAAGCAGAAAGTTGTGCAATAAACAAAAGCCCTCATGATTCTTTTGTCAGATGGACAGTGTTTCCTAACATTCGGGAAAACATTAGTGATGTGTGTTACGTGTTAGCAAACAAAATTTCACGAACTTGGAAGGTTTTCTCGAATGTTACAAAAATCTGTACATCTGACAAAAGATTCATTGTGATATATGTGGAGGGCACTATTTTCCGCTTCGCATGCGCTATATACAATTAAAATTGATAATGAAATAAAACTTAAGCAGTTTTTTCCCTCTGAATTGATGCAAGATATGCTTTTTGTGTTAGCTTAAAGTGATGCCATAAACCTCTTGGTATGGCCACACTGTTGGTGATAGTTTACAAATGGCCTGCCAGTAAGGTCAACCAGGTTTTCATGTGATTACACCTTCTATCTGGCTTGTGGCTTGTGGTACATTGGGGTTTATACCTATTGATGAACATTGGCTAGCAGAATCCATAATCAGTTATCGGTACAATCAGTTCTGATTTAAGTGAGTCAGATTTATTTTGTTCACTGATAGATGCAAATTTATGATTGTTCACGTTGGTTATTTTTCTAAATATAGTTATGTGATTGCAATGTATTGAATGTTTGAATAATGTAATGCATAAATTACCATTATGCATTAAGGGAAAAAAATCACCGAAATCTATATTTTTACGGGAACAGCATAGCTTATCACAGCGACAACAGTATCCTAGATTTTGTCATTAGATAATCGCTGATGTGAAGTATCACCAACGCAGCAATAATCAGCCCAGCATTTCCTCTTCCTCTTCCCTATAATTGGCCCGATGATGCAATGTGTGTACTTGAAATACGGATGCAGCAACGGTAAACTTCAACGAGGCAACAGGAAATGTTCTGTTTTACATTTGAGGTGTTGCTGTTACAGGCTGGAGGGAAGGCAGACCTTGACAAGATTGATCAGATTCAGAAGAACTACCCAGACGCTCCTAAAGAAATTATTGAGGAACTTCTGCTCAAGTAAGTACCATATTCTGGAAGTAGTGGTCTGATAAGGGTTTCCTCAGTTTGCTCATACAATATTGTAGCTCAGGTTCTACACAGTCTGCATGACAAAGAAAAGAAATCCATTGTTTCATATACCATTTAAAATTCAGTAAATGAATATTCAACAAGTCATACATTTATATATGAATATTAATGAGATAAGGGGTTAAATTTTGAATAGAATAAGAATGTGGTTTGAAACATTGAAAGTCCTAAATTGCTTAATATTGTACTCAAATGATGAACCCCTAAAATAAATTGAATTGTATGCAGCTTCATGATAATGCTTTATTTTTGGTCCAAGTCTTGAATATCACTTGATGTATATTTTCATTAGAACACAGTACAAATGACCCGAAGTCAAATAAACATATCACCAAATATAGATTTGGCAGTGTTTTACACAAACTCTTTAGCCAGGTATTTAAACAGAACACCTGCTTTGAAATTCAGGAGTCCCTTCTGAAAATTAGGAGTCCCTGTTATGTTGTTCAGACATATGATGGCTTTATTTACATAACAGTTGGATTTATCAAAAAAGGTTACTATTAAGATAGTTGTATGAAAATGATTACATAGGTTTTCAACAAATGTGGCTGTTCAATTTACATGAACTTTTAATCAGAAAAGTAAGTGTCCCAACTGAACCTCTGGCATGTCAATTCTGGAGTCCCTTCCAAATGTTTGGTGTCCTCAGGATACCAGAACACTGTTAGTGTTGACCCTTTCTAATGAAGCCACATTGTGTTTATTATTTCAGTCACAGTATATTTTTTTGAACTAAAAATGATATTGATATATGTGAGATATGCTTTTGTTTATCAGTTCTCTTTTGATACCAAAATTTTTGGCGAGAAAATTAGTGTATTAGGAAATCATATTTGAAAATAAAAGGACTTTTTCTTCGAATTTGTGACTGGAAAGAAGTTAACTGTTGTGGTAAGGATGTTTCAATAGCATTCAAACACAATGAAAAAAAGGCTCTTTAAAGAGAGATGAATTTTAGTAAATTTGAATCTTGAATCTAAATCTTGGCTCTGCTGAAATAGGATCGTATCGATGTTGATTGGTTATAAAAGTAACTTAACCCTTTCCCTCATAGAGGACACCATGAAAAGACCTATGCGAACAGCATAAAACCAGATCAGCCTGCGAGTAACTCGCAGGCTGATCAGGTTTTATGCTGTTCGCTGCTCCTCAGTGGTCTGGAAATGAAGATTTTGTAATTAAATTTGGTAAGGTTTAACTGGTTTTCTGCAGATCAGGCTTTATGTGATACCTATTGAGGGCGTCAAAATGAGTCTATATGAGGGAAAGGGTTAATAGACTGTGTCATAGAAAACTCAGAAAGTCATATAAACTCATTATCTTCCCATGGAACATGAATTGAAGATTTCCATTTACAAAAATATTGTTGGTAGCCTAATGATTGACAAACAAATTGATATATCATTCTAACATGATCAACAAAATATGCTATGTAACGAAGAAGGAGTTTGACATGTACTGTTATCTGATATATACCTGTACATGGCTCAAAGATGACATATAATGCATCATATTATTCCAGAAGTAAATCATACAATTAAAATGACTTGTTTGTCTTCATTTTAAAATTTTGCAGTCTAGTAAATGTGTTAAAATAATGAGAGAGTTTTGTTTTGCTTGATATATGGCCTGAGTGATTTATTATAGCGCATCTGAACTTACCATCATGCCTTATTCTGCAATAATGTATATCACTCTAAAAGAAACTATTTCCTAAGCATATTGTCAGTATTTTCAGGGCTTTTTTTTCAGGTATCCCACAGGGCCGAATATTGGCACTATTCCCAACGCTATCTAGTTACATATTTTCCCAATCAAGAAAAAAACAACCCAAAGCCAATTTATTTTTTTTACAAATATTTCCCAATTAAATTGATTTTGTTTACATTAACAATTCTTGTAGGTAAAATTATTGCACGCATTGCTTGAGGTCATGGTATAGTATAGTTTTGGTTCTTGATGAAAAAAATTATTTTTATGATGTATAAAGTGAACTTTTGTAATGGTCAAATTTCCTTATTTTATCGATTTGACGATTACTTTTTTCCAAATTTTCCAATTTTATTATTAAAAAAATTCCCAAATTTGGCAGGGGCCTTTTTCCCCAAAAGCCTGAAAAAAGCCCTGATCTTAATTATCAGATGAATCAGTGATAAGTATCAATGCCAACCCAAGTATTTTATGATGTCCGTATTGCAGGAACAGTAACTCAATGGTTGTAACCAACAATAAGCTGTTTGAGATGGGCTTCAAGCGTGTGGTCGCTAAGCATGAGCCCACGTCCCACCCGCCCCCACGGACTGTTGACGCCTTGGAGAGGCTCAGGGCCATGTACCCAAACACAAACCCTGCCATTATTAACGATATCTGGAACACGTAAGCCATACATGATCTCTCATTTTATTTACCGGTAATAAAGTTTTGAAAAAGGTTTTTGCAATTCTAAATTTAAAATGAATTGAAGTAGGTAGGTATAAAAAACAATCAGAAGACAATGGGTTGATGACAGAAAATAATTTGTCCAACATTTCGACATGTCTTGCTCAGGTGAGGTATTGTGATCAGTCTTTGTCCGGTGTTTGTCATCCGGTGTTTGTCGTCAACGACATCTCCTCCTAAACCACTGAGTAGATTTTGATGAAATTTTACAGGAATGATCCTTATGTGGTACATGTACTGAGCAATAATAGCTAAAATTGTTTGATCCGCCAACCAAGATGGCCACCAGATCTAAAAAAAAAAAATCTTTAAACTACATCTCCTAAACCACTAAGCAGATTCTAATGAAACTCAATAGGAATGATCATTGGGTGATACTGCACAAAAATAGCTAAAACTGCCATTAAACTACATCTCCTAAACCACTAAGCAGATTCTAATGAAACTCAATAGGAATGATCATTGGGTGATACTGCACAAAAATAGCTAAAATAGTTTCGATTCGCCAACCAAGATGGCCACCAGATCTAAAAAAAAAATAATCTTTAACATTGGGTGATACTGCACAAAAATAGCTAAAATTGTTTCGATCCGCTTACCAAGATGGCCACCAGATCTAAAAATAGAAAAATCTTTAAACTACATCTCCTAAACTGTTAAGCAGATTCTAATGAAACTCAATAGGAATGATCATTGGGTGATACTGCACAAAAATAGCTAAAATTGTTTCGATCCGCTTACCAAGATGGCCACCAGATCTAAAAATAGAAAAATCTTTAAACTACATCTCCTAAACCACTAAGCAGATTCTAATGAAACTCAATAGGAATGATCATTTGGTGATACTGCACAAAAATAGCTAAAATTGTTTCGATTCGCCAACCAAGATGGCCACCAGATCTAAAAAAAAAAATCTTTAAACTACATCTCCTAAACCACTAAGCAGATTCTAATGAAACTCAATAGGAATGATCATTGGGTGATACTGCACAAAAATAGCTAAAATTGTTTCGATCCGCTTACCAAGATGGCCACCAGATCTAAAAATAGAAAAATCTTTAAACTACATCTCCTAAACTGTTAAGCAGATTCTAATGAAACTCAATAGGAATGATCATTGGGTGATACTGCACAAAAATAGCTAAAATTGTTTCGATCCGCTTACCAAGATGGCCACCAGATCTAAAAATAGAAAAATCTTTAAACTACATCTCCTAAACTGTTAAGCAGATTCTAATGAAACTCAATAGGAATGATCATTGGGTGATACTGCACAAAAATAGCTAAAATTGTTTCGATCCGCCCAACCAAGATGGCCACCAGATCTAAAAAAAAAATAATCTTTAAATTACATCTCCTAAACCACTAAGCAGATTCTAATGAAACTCAATAGGAATGATCATTGGGTGATACTGCACAAAAATAGCTAAAATTGTTTCGATCCGCCAACCAAGATGGCCACCAGATCTAAAAAAAAATAAATCTTTAAACTACATCTCCTAAACCACTAAGCAGATTCTAATGAAACTCAATAGGAATGATCATTGGGTGATACTGCACAAAAATAGCTAAAATTGTTTCGATCCGCTTACCAAGATGGCCACCAGATCTAAAAATAGAAAAATCTTTAAACTACATCTCCTAAACTGTTAAGCAAATTCTAATGAAACTCAACAGGAATGATCATTGGGTGATACTGCACAAAAATAGCTAAAACCCTAAAATGGCAAAAAAAAAATTTGATGAAATTATTGGTGTAAAATATGTAAAATCGTTCTGTTCTGCCAACCAAAATGGCTGCCAGAGTTAAAAATAGAAAATATTTAAATGTCATCACCTTCTTAACAGCTGAGCAGATTTTGATTAAATCTTGCAAGGATGATCCTTAGATGGTACTGAGCAAAAATAGCTAAAATTGTTTAGATCTGCCTACCAAGATGGCCAGCAGAGAATTTAAATACTATATATTTGTGTAATTTTTTTGCCTTACTTAAGCATTTTCTCTTTTGCAGTTGAATTCAGGTGAGTAATTTAGGGCCATCATGGCCCTCTTGTTTCTGTTATAATTTTTTTATTTTTTTTATTTATGAAATTCATTTTGATCAACTTTCCACGTTCAAAAAGTAGCAGATCTGTCACATGTTATATATTGTTCATATTTCATATTCTGTAAAGTTTCTTTCATCTTCTTTAAAGACCACTTTTTGAAAAAACAACAACATAAAACACATTTTT
This sequence comes from Solen grandis, assembly GCA_021229015.1. Classification (NCBI taxonomy): domain Eukaryota; kingdom Metazoa; phylum Mollusca; class Bivalvia; order Adapedonta; family Solenidae; genus Solen; species Solen grandis. Next base: position 14,764,314 of record CM037791.1, read on the forward strand.
TTTGTGATTTTCTGTATGTTTGAGAAAATTTTGTCACAAGTTGCCACAGTTAAAAATGTCTTCTTTAAATGTATAGGTGCCACAGAGATGAGAAGAAAGCTCGAGACCATTTGGAGAATATTGGTTACAAGCCCATGTTTCCAGCGACCCACAAAGAGAACATGCGACCTAAGAGTTCCTCAAGGACTCCAGAACGTCACCCAAGTCCGGCCCCAACTCCCGTCAAAACCAAGGTCACGCTCTCTGATGCAGAGAAACGAAGATGTAAGTTGTGATTGTGGTGTGTATGTAAAAACTGAAACAGTCAATCTTTCTCCAGTCAATTTCTTTCGTGGGAAAAACAGGACCGGTTGACTGACTGACAAAAACATATAATGGTAGAAAAATAAAACAACTGGGTAAGTGGTAATAATGGAAGAAAAGTTTATCCCAAAACTTTTAGTTAGAAAAAATGTCCTGAAACTTAGAGTGATTACAGGTATGTTGTGTGCATTATGAAGGTGGGAAAATTCTATGCTTCCAGGAGCTGTCTGAATAGGGTCTGCTCTGTTTACCAAGGTTTCAAAAAATCAAATTAAAGTCGATGGTTAAGTTGATACAGCTCTTAACTAATAATTTAAGTGAAAGTAGTACCTGTCAGTGTGGGGTTTGTTGTGTCACCTGCTGGCTGTAAGCAGAGGTGACGTCTTTCCATTCATCCTTCTGTCTGTCTGTCACACTTTTTCTGTCACACTTCAGTAGGTGACGCATATGTTCCAGAGAACACTCCTGTTTTATTGCAGTGGAGTTGAAGATCAACGAGCAGTTCAAGGACACAGATGCCTCAGTGGTTCAGATGGCGCTGCAGGTGTGTGACTATGACGAGTCAAGGGTCAAGGCCGTCCTAGATCGTATGCTGGACAGCAGGTATTTATCATTCACAAGGCTATTCTGTCAACTGAGTCACAAAGTGGATTTATACATCTGTCATGAAACTAGAATATTTCTATGGACCCCCTGAAGTGACATTACACAATTATATTTTCTATTACAACATTTATTCTGTCATTACAAAATGTGTTTCATGAAATTAAAAAAAAAAATTGGTGTTAAATAATTATATGTACATCTTTGCTGGATGAATTCTTTAAGACTCTGATAGCCCATTGATATAACAAGATATAATTTATGTTAAAAAAATAATAATAAATATATTTCATATAAAAAAAAAATCAAAATATTTTTTTGTCAAATCTTGACCTAGATTGTTGAGGTAATTCAGGTGAGCTAGCCAGGGCCATAAAAGTCTGAGTCTGCCTGGCCCTCTTGTTTAATTTTGTTTCATGTTCAGAGTTTGAAAACTTATTGAATAATGATCATGATATCATGAAAAGTCACATATGATGAAAAAGATATTTGCTTACAAGGCAGAAGATAATGTTCAAGTGGTTGTATTTTGTACTAAATTTTCTCAAGATTCATGGCATTTTTCCTTACATCAGCATGGCTTGGTACACATACTTACTACAGAATATAGATTATATACAAGTCATACATGATGATTGTATTGAGTTAACAGTAGATAGGGCTTAATATTTCATTATTACGAAATGCTATTTTGACGTTTCGAAGTAAATGAGTTGCACAAGAAAATCTGAGTGTGCTGTGTCATTTGGGAGCTCCACATATTGCTTGCAGTAGGAAAGGACTTTCATATAGATTGAATAAAGATCTCAGCCAATTTATAATTTTTAAACTTCCAATAACTAATCCCAAAGAATTTGTGAGAGATGTTTTTAGCTCACCTGAGCACAACGTGCTCATGGTGAGCTTTTGTGATGGTCCGCTGTCCGTCGTGCGTCGTCAACTTTTTAATTCAAACGACTTCTCCTCCTAAACTACTGGGCAGATTTCAATAAAACTTTACACAAATGACCCTTGGGTGTCCCTCTTTCAAGTTTGTTCAAATGGTTCCAGTCTGTTGAATAACTAGGTCACAGGAGCTAAAAATAGACAAAAAAATTGCAATCTTTAAAAATCTTCTTCTCTGAAACCAAAAGGCACAGAGCTTTGATATTTGGTATGTAGCATCATCTTATGGTCCTCTACCAAGTTTGTTCAAAATATGGCCCTGGGGTCAAAATTGGCCCCTCCCTGGGGGTCACTTTATTTACATAGGCTTATATAGGGAAAACTTAGAAAAATCTTCTTCTCCGAAACCGTATGGCCTAGAGCTAAGATATTTGGCATGAAGCATTGCCTAGTGGATCTCTACCAAGATTGTTCAAATCATGGCCCTGGGGTGAAAATTGCCCCGCCCCGGGGGTCACTTTATTTACATAGACTTATATAGGGAAAACTTAGAAAAATCTTCTTCTCCGAAACTATTTGGCGTAGAGCTAAGATATTTGGCATGAAGCATTGTCTAGTAGATCTCTACCAAGATTGTTCAAATCATGGCCCTGGGGTCAAAATTGGCCCCGCCCTGGGGGTCACTTTCTTTAACATAGGCTAATATTGGAAGAAATCAAGAAAAATCTTCTTCTCTGAAACCATATGGCCGGGAGCCTTGATATTTGGCATGTAGCATTGTCTAATGATCTCTACCAAGTTTGTTCAAATAATGGCCCTGGGGTCAAAATTGGCCCCGCCCAGGGGGTTACTTTCTTCAACAAAGGCTAATATTAGCAACTGTTTATCAGATCTGAATGATACTGTGCACAATTACTCATCTTAACATGTACATCACATATCAACAAAAAGGAATTGCTTTGTACATTTAGATAATTTTTCAACCATTAAAAAAAACACCTTGTTACCTTGATCTTTAACCTATCTTTTGTAACTTTATGGTGGGACATTTTATCTTTACTCAGGTGAGCGGATTAGAGCCCTCGGGCTCTTGTTAAAAAGTGTAAGTGTATGTGAAAAGGTCAACGATTGTAATTCAGGGTGTAATTCAGGGTTTTCAGTGGAAATTAGAAGTCAGTTTTAGCAATGGTGAATTCAGGGAAAAATGGGGCAAGACTTCTCTGTGTACCTGCAGTGGAAAGTAGTTTGTATATTAAAAACAAAGAAAAAAGACTTTTAAGGTACTGTGACAAGTTCAATTGGAGTTTTTAGGGGTCATTTTGTGTATTTTGAATTTATGATGAAACCTCTTATCAGAATAATGAATTGTACTTACTCATAAATATTTTGAATGTGTATTTAGGTATACATGTATACTATTTGCAATTAAGTTTATATTGGTTTATTTGCAACAGTTTAGGAATATGATGAAATGGAATCATAGATATTATTGAAAATAAATAAACATGAATAAGAAAAATTGTCATACAGTATTTTAAGAACTTATCATCCGACTCTGAGGCTATAAGAAGAAAGTCAACTATAAAAACCTATCAGTGAAAATAATAATTTCAAAAAGAAGGGAATTCCATTTCTAAATAAAAAAATACTACAGAGAGGGATTTATTGAATCATCAACCATGACATTTATGAGCATAATTGTGAAATCTGAATTAACTTAATGAACTTCAGAACACAAAACATATAAAAAGGCATGCACAATCACATGACATTGAAAATGCTCATTAGATCTATATCAATAAAGATTTTCATACATTTGATGAAAGTTTCTATTTGATTTGACCAAAAAATAAAAAAAATCTTATTTTTGGACACCCCTCATATGTGGTCACATGTTTCAGTAGGCCGGGTACCAGCCAATCAAGACGGTCTACATCCCCTGCCAGGAGAAGCCCCTCCCCTGTACTGAGTCCCACAAACCTGGAACCAGTCTCCATGTTAGATGATGGCTATGATGATGGATCAAAGTAAGGCTGGGTACCAAGCTTAATAGAATGACAAATTTATCATGTTTTATGCGTCTACTTTGAAAAGGTGGGGGCATTGCCCATTGCAAAATCTTGTGTTGCTCGTATTTCGAAAAAAATTATGAGTCATTAAACATGGCAAAAATATTTACCAGCATGGAAAGTTATGCATCTGGGGTTTTATTTTGAATTCGTCAAGTCAGAGTTGTGGCCCTTGACTTGATGAAAATGCCACAAAGTGGGAGCATATCCAAAGTACACATTTCAAGTTTTATTTAAATCCATCGGATTGGTAATTATAAAAGTGTTGTTTAAATGTATATCAGGATTCATAATAAATCTTAATTATACATGTATTAGCAATGTTTTCAAATAAAAAAAAGTTGATCTTCATAAAATTCAAAGCTTCTGTGTCCAGATCCTGCTATGGTTGCCATAGTTTTTATAAGCCTGTAAAGTAAATGGATGCATGATGGATTCACTGTGGTCTAAGGTTGCTGCTCTCTTACTCCAGACAAGCCTGAATCAGTCTTTACCAAACTTGATCACATATGTGTTTTGGTACAATATCTTGACCAGTTTCCATAACCTGCCAGAATGTTCCAGACATAAGTTAATATAAGTTGTGCTGCTGAAGTAGAAAAAAGAGGAACTAAAAATGGCTTCATTGATTATAAAAATAGATATTGCCATTGTGATAAAAATTGCGTCCATAAAATAAAAAAAAATGTCAAAAATCGATAAAATATGAAATCTAAAGAGTTATTTGTTATTAAGAATTTCGTAAATGGAATAATAATAAATAAAAAAGTCACAGTTTATAAGTAGTATGTACGACAGAATTGCGAACCAGACATATGACATTTTGTTTTATATCCAGGAAGACTACTGATGATTTCCTGAAGACCAGCACCGACACCAGACCCACAACTGCTTCCTCTCGACCTGGTTCCCGGTCTCACACATCCTCTCGCCCATCCTCCCGCCCAGCATCCTCTAAGTCTTCGTCCAGGGCTCAGACACCCAAGAAAACAACTCCCCCTCCGAAGCAGACCACCAGTACTCATCAACATAGGGCAAAACAAGTCACACAGTGAGTAAAACCTAATTCTCTTTAGTGTTTAATACAAATTTTTGTTGATCAAATTCTCTGTGAAAACTATTCTGACAAGCAAAACACTAGCAGTGAAATGAGGTTTTTGTTGTGACAGTGACTGCTTTGTTTATTTCCAGATTTACTGCTTATATTTTTGAGTATACAAATACCGGTTTATACTATTATATATTAAAATGTAATGTTTACATTGTGTCATTTGATAATTTTTAGATTACACCATCAAGCAAAGAGCATAGATCATTTACTATTTTAGATTCTCAGAGTGTAAACTTTTTAAAAGAGAACAAGTTCTTAAATTTTAACTAATCCTTCTTGACATTTCCTGAGTTGGACCAGTACTTTGCATCTGGGTATGCCATGAAAATTCCTGCTGCCTCATTTGGGGTTCGAACCCACAGCCTTCAGATCTGCAGTCACGTTAATCACTAGACCATAGTGCTCTTCAAGAGTGAGTTTCAGGATTGTCCTTATGAGAACTGTTGAACTTTTTCATCACTTCAATTCTTCCAATCATAGGGTACAACCTTGGGAGGGAATGACTTGTTATGAGCATGTTGTTTTAATCTCACTGTCCAATGCAAGCAGCACAACAGATTGAATATCTGCATTTTAAAATGCATGCAGAGGGCTCTTTGATTAAAAGACCATTACAGAGAGCAAAGCGTTGTTTTGATGAAGACAACTGACACAAAGGGTTAAGTACATTTAAAACTGTTATGTTTCAGTTGTATTAATGAGAAGTATGAATATCTGAGCTTCAAATATTATGAAATGCTCATCATTGGAAATCATATACCTGCAAACAGCTGTCAGTTGTAGACACCAAATGAACCTGCCACTAGACAATTAACTCTTATAAACAATCCTGGGGGCACTTTAGCATCAAATCTCCTCTATTTGCTTCAGCATACTTCACAGTCTGCATAGCAAAGAAAAGAATCCATAATTTCATATGCCATTTAAAGTTCAGTGAATTGATATTCATCAAGTCATAAATTTTGAATATTCATGAGGTAAAGAGATATGCACCTGTCAATCTTTTGCCCAAGGGATAACAGGGCTGACCAAGTGGAATTTGATATTTTCATTTTTATGTCCCCAGATCAATAGTTTTTCACAAAATTTTAACCTTGACCATAACACAGAAGTCCTTCCTCCTACAGCCTCCAAACTTCACAGGTGTATGCACCTTGATGAGCTCTACCCACCAGGTGACCGTGACCTTCAAATGACCTTGACCCCAAATGTCTAAGGCCACCCCCCCTCCGCCTTGTTTTTAGTCTAAATCTCCACTCTTGGGCATTTGTAATTTGTCAAAATCCCCACATTATATGAACGCTTACCAAAGTCTATTTCCCGGGATCTGGTACCATTTTGTTTGTCAAATTTCCACCTGTCTTCTGTCAAAAGCCCCATGTAAAAAGCATTGATAGGTGCATTCATAAAGGATATCATACATTTTGAGAATATGGATTGATTCCAGTGTCTGATATTTTTATGATGGACATAAAGCAAGTTCTTGTTTTTTGTCAAAGAATGAGTAAAGATGTGCTGAGCTCCACCATTGCTGTTTTGAACCGCATCACAAATAATGTGAACTGCTGTGGACAGCCAGACCTGCCCTCTGGTGAGGAGGCTGGATCAACCAATGAAAATGCTCCTAACAAACAGGAGAGCCAATCAGATGCTACTGAACAGTCACATGGTGCTGAGTTGACCAATGACAACAGGTCTCTCTGCATGATATCAGTATTATGTGATATTGTAGTAGATACAGTTGCTTCGTTATTTTTTCAATGATAATTGCTTGTGATCAGTTGCACATGTAGACTCGTGTGGGCTTTTTTTTATGATTTATTTTTATTTGTCAGATAAAAAGAGCACTAAGAAGATAATGAATTTATGCTAAACTTGCTTTTTTGTGTACAAATTGTGCTAAGTAATTTTCTTGTTATTTTGTAAATTTTGTTTTGTATTATTTGTTGCCTTGTTTGAATTAAACCTTACACTTCGTGCAGAATTGCATGAATGTCATTTAAAGTGCAAGAAATGTATCTGTTAATGGTGAAAAATGCTTGCATGAGTTAGTAAGTCAGTATGAAGTATTGTATTCTCAGTGAAATTTTGTATGAAACCTTTATTTATGCACATGGCCTTTATATGTAAAGATTCTGTTTTGGTCCCATGTATTGAAAACAAAACTTCTACATGTACTAAGTAGGGCTGATTTTTGTGCTGTTACTCAAATAATTTAACCCTTTCCCTCATATAGACTCATTTTGACGCCCTCAATAGGTATCACATAAAGCCTGATCTGCAGAAAACCACAGTTAAACCTTACCAAATTTAATTACAAAATTCTCATTTCCAGACCACTGAAGAGCAGCGAACAGCATAAAACCTGATCAGCCTGCGAGTTACTCGCAGGCTGATCTGGTTTTATGCTGTTCGCATAGGTTTTTTCATGGTTCCTCTATGAGGGAAAGGGTTAAATACTATGAAGATTTGAGTAGGATATTTGGGTTTGAGCCTGAGATCATACTTAAGTGTTTTCGAGAACTTTGGGACCTGATTAGTTGTAAATGGATTGGTCCACATTGTCCTTGTACTGTAATAGTGGGTAATATTATATATAAATAAGCATAGCTCGAATTCCACCAATCATAGGTAGTGCTTAGTAGTTCTAATACTTGGGGAGGATTTTCATCATCCTTGCTTTTGTTATAAAAAATAAAACAAATATATCATTTCTTAACAAATGTTGTTTGTTATTAAGGTAATAATTGATGACAACTGCGTCATGTACTTCTACCTAATTTCAATGTAACTTATTGCTTAAAATTATTGGTGGAACTCAAGCCATATATCATTATATAGGTAATAAGAAGCTTGAAACTGTAAATAAAAACAATTAGGATAAAAAGATAAGGAAACAAGATTTTGATTCCTATGATGTCTGGAATAATACCATGATGCTATTAGTTTATAAAACAAAGCCAAGAAGTATGTTGTGTTATGACAAATATATACAAGTGAGTCAGCAGAGTTTCACTCTTTCGCTCATATTTCTGTGTATCTTTTTTTTTCCAGTGGTAAGAACAAGGGATCAGTGGTTGATAGGCAACCGCAGGGACATGTGTACCAGTCAGAATTCAGGACGCCACCCGTGGGACCGGACTCCAGCCTGGTTTCAGGCCCAAACAAAGATCTGCTGCTGTAAGTACCAACACTCAGTGGATTGTAGGTACCCTGTAGTTAGTTAGAAAATACTTAGTACATGTCGTTTTGTCTTCCCTCCCACAGTTCCTAGTGTTTTTGAATTGCAGTTATGTTGTAACCCTATGTATTTTTATTTAGGGTCAGTAGAATCCATGATATAGGGTCGTTGGAAACAAAATGAGGTATAAAATGAAGAAAATAGGAAATGTATGACTTAGAAAAGTGATAGATGAAACAAATCAGTTATTGTGTATGGCACAGACCCTATATGGAAATATAGGGGGTCAGTAATATGCACAGGGGCACCAGCTGACGCGTCGCCCCCTATATTTCCGTGTATCGTCATTACCAAACCCAATTATTTAATAGTAATTTACTAACTACTTCCTATTACGTTTCTCTACATCTATCAGCTATTGGACTCTTGGCTAGCGTTTCCTTGTTTTAAAAATACAGGCCAGTTAAAATGCTGCTTATACAAATGAGTACACTTAAGTCAGGATATGTTAAATCTAAAAAGGTAATGCAGAATGATACCATTGTCTTATAATGTAAGTAATATCAGTACTGTCTTCCATTTCTCCAGTATTTATACATATATTGAGGTACAAGAAAGTTTCCTTAAAAATCACAAAACAGTTAACAGGTTGAAAACTGAAGTCAGTGGGAGAATAGCCTCAGGTTTACCTCATGAATATTCATGTACAAATTAATGACTTGATGAATATTAATTAACTTAAAATAGTTTATGAAATAACAGATTTTTCTGATATGCAGACCGTGTAGAATCTGAGCTACGATTTTGAATGAGAAACAGAGAAGACCCTGATCAGACAGGTCCTGTAGGAGCTGTCAGATCTGGGTCTGCTCTGTTTGCTAATGTGTTAAATTGAGTCTATATGAAGTAAAGGGATAAAGTAATTATCTGAATATAATTTGAAAGTTTTCAAGTGTTTATTTTCATGAAATATTTACTTTCCATTACAGGCAAGACTACACCATGGCCAAGGGCCCTAACTCCGAGTTGAGAGAGGGGCCAGATCCAAACAGGGCCCAGGGACCCCAGGGGGCAGTAGGACCCGACCACTCCCTTCACTGTGGCCCCTCGTTTGGTGTCCCCACCAACCATCGGACAATCATGACCAGCGTTTAAGAGATCCCAGGAGAAATGAGGACCACTAGATGAAAATCATTGAACAATACTTTCGAGATGTTGTATTGTGATATACACACATAATATGTACAATGTATATTTCCTCAGTTGGTTTCATGTTGTCAACATGATATGGTCAGATTTTTAAAATAATTTTTCGACTCTTTTTCGTCCATAGACTGCCTCTTTGAATGCTATTTTTGGGGATATTTTAATACATATATGAATGTTCTGTATATGTGAAACCTCAGTTGACATCTTGAATTACAGATTAAGAGCCCATTTCACCAAACTTTGTACAAATAAATTTGATCTATAGGGCAAGAACATCTTACATAATAACTTCTATGCAAAAATAAAACCTAAAGAAAGGTACTTACTTTGTTACATTATACTCATCTTTTGTGAAGAAAAAAATCACAAGATTGATTCTGTTAACATCCATTAATTGACACATATGATGTTTTTAATAGTAAGAAGTTAAGTGAAATTGATCAAAGTTGATCTGAGAATACATGTACCAGAGAAACCTTACTGCTGAAGCCATGGACAGTGGTGACACAAAACAAGGAAAGTAAAGTGTCTTAAAAAAAGTAAAGTGTCTTAGGTAAAAAAAAAAAATGTTGACTATAAATCTTGTTTTAAGAATTTTCTTATTTGAATAGTAAAGTATTGTGTATAATTGTTGTTTATTTTTGAGCTGATAGAGAGGAAGGATGTAGAGTAATGGATTGTTTTACTGTTGAGAAAAGAGGTGTAAAGGGTACTATGATAGATGTTAGCATAATCAGTACAGTGTAGGTCCATTACTATGTGTTCCATTTCGGTACAAATACCAGTATTACTCGTTTAAACTGTGGATGCCAAGTATTTAATTTGTAAATATGGTCATATAATTAAGGCATTTTTTCTCATGATGGGGGAGTGAGCCTTGTTACAATACTTTTGGTGTAAAAAATACATTTTCTTGTGTTTTAAGAAAGAAAAATCCTGCGATAAATAGCAGTTTTGGGGAAAACTGCATGAATTTAGAGAAATTTTCAGAGGGAAGACGCTTATTTACAGACTCCGATATAGTAAAAAAAAGAAAACTAATAAAATAGAAACTAGGTTTGTAACCCTTAAACAGCATTTTATTGGATCTACTCTGTATTCTGTTTTAGAGTTTATAATACCTTTTGAGAAGTCCTTTCCTTTGTTATCATTTTAAACCCTATCTCGTCTTTGAATCAATCTTTTTCGTCCATTCAGTACTGCTGGTGTAAAATTGTACCATATCTCCTTCAGTGTTTTAAATTTAATTCTACTTTAAAAATGTGTAGCCAAATTTAATTCTACTCTAATTGTGTAACCAAAGTTAATTCTACTTAAAGATGAGAATCACAGTACAGTGTGGTGTTGCAAAACATTTTTCTTTCTGGGACATATATCTTGGTAATCATGTCATAGGTTGTGCAAAATGCACCAATAGGCTAGAAGTTATCATGGACAATTTTATAAATACATTTATCACTGAAAGAAAGAGGAGCTTATTTTTCCCCAAGTAGTTTATAACAGATACATATATGACAGTAAATGTAGATTTTTACTGTTGTTCAGAAAAAAAAACTTGATGATACATAAGATGGTAGATTGCAACAGAATGTTATATCTATATCTTGATTTACTACATACTAGGGTTCATGTATTTGTAAATGTTGCCATGTCCTTTGATTATCACACTATTTAAGGTAACCCATCCATCATTAAATTCTGATCATGGTCCATTAAATGATTGTGTGAATGTTATAGTAAATGCAAGCCTTTATAGAATTAAAGAAAAAGAGCCCATAACTTAAAGTCAGTGGATGCTTGCATCTGCAATGAAGTCTTTTTAAGCCACTTGAAGGACCCATGGAATAATTTAATTATGAATGGATTACCTTAATGTTTTTCACGTGTTATTTATTCACTCTCTTTTATAGCAATAAATCTTTTTGACTTTATGTCAAATAGGTTTGTTCTCTTTTATAAACTTTCAAAATCTATTTCTTCCGTCAAATATTTTTTCTCTCAAATCTTTATTTCATAGTCATCAGTAGCAAGGATTTTCCTTAAAAGAGAATAGTACCATTTATAACAACATGTATATTGTATTGAATTGCAAGATGTCTTGTTTAAGTATAGACATTTTTAAATTTCTCCACAATGTGTGTGCGTTATGCATGTTAAATTCTGTGTGTAAATTATTAAGAGTGATTAATTTGTCCCTTAAGACATAAACATGTACATTGTTTCTTAATGTATGCATAAAACTCCCGCTTGTTATATATCGGTATAATAGTATATAGAGGATATATATATATATGTGTTAATTTTGAGTGGATATGTAATATATCTCCTGGAGATGTAATACAATTTTTATATTTTTGCGAGCACGTTGAGCGAGTGAAAATTGTCAAAATTGTATTATTTTGAGATGAGATATATTGCATATTCACTCAAAACGAATTTTCTTTGTATTTTATGCAAACTGCTTCTACATACCCCTTATAAGAAAAAGAAATGCTGTTCTGGCAGATCTATATTATTCACAATGTGAATTTCAGATTTTATAAAGCATAAAATAAGTTATTATACAAGGTTTTATTTATGGAGTGTACTCTTTGTATATGTAAAGTCTTTGTTAGAATGCTATATTATTTAAATCAGTGTATATATATTTAATTATATGAAAAGAACATCATTTGTGTGTACGGGGTTTACATATGTGGCTTAAACTGATTAATGTAAATGGCTTCACATATATTAAATTACATATACATGACTGAAATTCTGTTAAGATGTTTTTATATATCCGAGTGTTTAATGAATTTACTATTTTCATTTTTATGTATCTGTAAATGTAAAGTAAGCTAATATTTCAGAGTTATATATTTTATGTTGTAGATCAATTTCTAGGCATTTATTTCCATGCATGTTATATTTGTATGTTTTCTTGTTAAAATCATACTCTTTCCTTTTTCTGCATATTCCTATTTATTTGTATTGTGTATATGATACTATAATTAAAAAAGTTGAGAAGCTGATGAGATTTATGTTTTTGTTATCGATATTTAGCTTTGAATTTGAGTCATACTGAATACAAGGGCTATCTAGGAATCATGCTTGTCATGTCTTATCTCTCACATTACCAGTCCTGTAGGCTGAGTGGTTACAATTTCTGCCCTGGAATCGGACAGTTGTGAGTTTGATCCCCAGCCGGAACAAACAAGTAATAAAAGTAGTACTTGTATAGCTCCTATGCTTGGTGCTCAGCATAAAAGAAGTACCAGGACTGGTTTGCCTGGTGTCGCTATAATACGACTTAGTGTGGTATCATGCCACATGTCTACGGCTTGATACTGCAGTGTGACAGCACTATGTCTCATTTAGACAGTATCACCAAATGACAGAAATACTGTTGGTGAGACGTTAAGCCCAATAAACAAATACATGAAGATGAGGTGTGATGCAGGGTATTTTATTACCTTCAGTTACCTGCCTCTGGTTGACATGGTTACGGAAGTACTTGCACGTAAAAAAGTCCTAGTGTTTGATGTGATAGTAAAGTGAAAAGTTAAATGAAAGAGATGTGATAAAATGCATTTTCTACCAGGGGAGACCTAAAATATGAGGTAGATGAGAGAGTCCACAAATTTTGATATCTCATGTGTGGGTTTTCTAGAGTGAAATATATCTAATAAACACTCCTTACAAATATTTCAGCAAAAGTTGCATTTGTGAAGGAAAAATCATTAATTTTAAAGCATTCTTGCAAATAGAACCATCACTTAATCTTATTGTGTGGTAGTTCTTAAAATTCATGTTATTTCCTTGACAAAGACAAATTTTGCCAATATATCGAAAATGAATGAATTAAATTATTAATAATAAAATTGCTTGTGGTCTGGGGTCTTTACTGGACTTGTACGATCGTGTTGCTTTGCCTGTCTCTAGAATCATATAAATAAAAATATCTAACTAAGATTGAGTTGTATAAAATGACCCTTCTCTTATTGTACATATAGTTATCTGACAGAAAGGATTATTCTATAAAACTTGAACACAAATATATTCATTTCCTTACTTTTGATGCATTTGAATGAGGAAATAAGTAGAAAAACAAAGTATCAACAAACAAAAGAACAAAAAAACTCTCATCCTATGGTTCAAACCATTAACTGTTCTTTGAAGAATTCAAGTTATCAACAATACCAACAGCAAAAACAAAATTTGTAGCATATTTATTAAAAACAGTGTAAGATACTCTTAATGAATACATACATATGAAACAAAGCTCTATGACAAAAATACATGAAATAAAAAACACTCATGGCTTACACCTCACACAATATGACTTCTATCCTCCTTTAGGATACTGATTACTGTGATTTAAGAAGTCTTAGAGAGATCCAAGAAACTGGATTATAAAGATAATGCTCCTGTAATCAAGCTTGAAAAATATGTAGGCAGCCTCGAACTTGAGTCCCGGACCATGTTTACAATGACATGGGTTTCTCTTTTAATTTTCAAACTGGGGGTCCCAGAGAAACCTTGGTTGCCAATGTATTTTAATTCTTAAGAATCAAATCATTATATTCACAATGCTTAAGTATTGATGAAGTTCTACTGATAAAACTCTTAAAGTTAAATTTTCTACAGTATTACATGTAAGTGCCCAGGTAAATGTTCAACAGATCCCAGGGGAGAACAGTGAGTTTCACATGTGAACTACAGCTGGAAAATTGTATTTAGGATGAAGCAGACCTGCATCCTGGAAACCCCTGCATGATGCATGCTCTACCCAAATTAGCTACCTCTCTTTGATATCAGTTACCTTATAGCATCTTACTTCTTGAATTTTGCAATTTCTTCATCTCTACGATACGCTCTTAAAGCTGGATAATACTGGGCAAAACATTTTAGGTCATGAAATTATCATCCTATTTAATGAACTACTATTGTAGGACTGTGACAATCAGTAGCCATGGAAACAATCATGGCATCCACTAATCATATAGCTCACAAAATCTAGGACAAGTGAAAGACTGACTTAACTTTTTCAATTTTTTCTCAACTTTTTTTTATTTCATTTTTGAGCAAAGTGTCATAGAAAACCTGCATTAGGCATGTCAAAACTCAATAAACAATTGGGTGATAGACAAACAGTGAAATGTCAGTTTTGACAACACTGAATTAAAAAGACATGGACATGAGAAGAAAGGGCTCTAGTCCTGATTTCTTTCCACAAATACATTTTACATGATGTTAGACCATTTAAAAGCTAGATCAGACTGAAAATAATTTTCAGATTATTCTTTGTAAAAAAAAAAGAAAGAAAAAAAAATGGCATAACTGTTACTTTCACATGTCAAAGATATAAATGAATCCTGGTAGCAAACAGCATAAAACCATAATTTTTTATCAGTCTGCATAACTGATTTTTGTCATTCCTGATTACATACTGAGAAAATCTATTATAACATGAAACCAATTACCAGTATAATATGATCCAACACTGGGCCAAAAATGGTTTTTGTGGTTTCTGTAGTTAATTCAAGGTGCATTCTCACACTGACACTCTGTTAAAATGAGGTCAGTCCAGTTTGTTTGTTTGTTGGGTTAAATGTCCCACCGAAGGTCAGTCCAGTGTATTGCTGTATCTACACATGGATCCTCAAATACAGCACTATATAGAAACTACACAGAAGCTTATTTTCCTGATAACTTCCATCGCTGACAAGTTCAACCAAAGAGACGCAGCCAGTCAGTCAGTCAGTCAACATTCACATCCTGTAAGGCACATTATCCATCACACTTCATCCTCATTCAGTAACATATTTGGGATACCATTGGTGACTGGAAATTTCCGCCCAGACTCCGGACATATCAAGTCTCCCTCTATCACTTCAATCTGGAACATACATTTATAATATACAAGTCAGATGTAGTCTGATATTAATGGCTTTACCTCAGACAAACAGAGCAGACCCGTATCAGACAGCTCCTTGGAGTCTGATCAGGGCCTCCTCTGCATACTGATGAAATATTGTAGCTCAAACTCTATACAGTCTGCAAAGAAAAATACATTGTTTTATAATCCATTCCAAGGTCAGTAAATTAATATTCATGAAGTCATAAATTTGTACATGAATATTCATGAGGTGAAGGGTAATAATTTGGTTAAGATTTCCATGACATATAATTTGACGTGATTTGGCTTTGCGCTCTTGAAAATTTCTAAAAAAATCTCACTTCTTAGTGAGATATATTTCATATTCACTCAAAACAAACAAGTATCCTCTATATAAATGGATTTGTAGGTCAACATAGACAATACTGGTAGTATCAAGCCTATGGCAATTACTCTTATCTTTTTTCTTTGTGGAATAAACTATAAGTACATTTATTTATGTGATAGGATACCTGGATAGCTTAGGGGTAACACTCTTCACTTCTCACCAGTGCATCCCGGGTTCAA
Organism: Solen grandis; assembly: GCA_021229015.1. NCBI lineage: Eukaryota > Metazoa > Mollusca > Bivalvia > Adapedonta > Solenidae > Solen > Solen grandis. Next base: position 14,780,123 of record CM037791.1, read on the forward strand.
TTCCTGGTCACATATGTGAGAGGGTACAGTGGTCGCCTGTCCAGACACGTGGGTTTTCTCCGGTTTCCTCCCACAGTAATGACCACATATGCCACCATCAGAGCCATCGAGAGTGATTAATATACATGTAAGTTGTGAGAACTTGTTTCGTAATCGATGTAAATAAATCAAAAGAATTTATTTATGAGATCATTAAACTACCTACCTCCATCATAACATGGTGTGCTTTCTTCAAAAAATCCATATTCTCTTCATAATTTGGAACAATATCATCAGGGAGATCCTTGGCATAACCAACCTGTGGGAAAATAAAGGTGACTTTAGAACAGACTAAACTTATTCTGGCTTCTCTATAAAACCTTAATTACCTGGTACATGTAAACTGAGGTTTTCTTTTGTTTGTTTTTTTCTTAAACTGGGGTCAAATATGTAGATAGAGAAACACTTCTCTAAACAAGTGCTATGTTCGAATGAATACCAGGCCTCAAGAGGCCCTTAGACCCTGGGGTTCAAGGTCATTTGAAAGTAAAGGTCACCTGGTGGTAGAGCTCATCAAGGTGCATGCACCTGTGAAGTTCGAGGCTGTAGGTGGAAGGACTTCCGTGTTGTGGTTAAGGTTAATGTTTTGTAACAAACAGACAGACAGACCAAAAACAATATGTCCCGATCTATTGATCCGGGGGCATACATTTTTTTTTAAAGTAATTTAGACAATATAAGAGTTACTGGTTAGACATTAAATTTTGTACATAAAGGAAAATCCTGGTGTATGGTGTTGTATCAATAACCCATACTGTGAGAGATTTGTGTAAGTGGTTTGGTAGCTCAGTTTGCAGAGCAGTTTGTAGTAAGGGGCAGCAATCCCCTAGAAAGTAAACCATTTTAGTGACATGTTTGTATAAGTGATGTGAAAAATGACCCATGTCACATGACGGCAATTGATGACCTGGGTTTTTATATTTGTTTGCTACTCATCGATGCTGCAAAGGTATCAAGATAAAATCTGTTCAAATTAACAGCTATATTAATTCTATCAAGATTTCCTTAAGTCTTACATTGATGATCATTACTTATGTTATCATTCATTTACTGCTGCAACATTAATTCAGTCACATAGAAAATTCCAGTTTCTTACAGGTAGAACCAATGACTGACTGCAAGCCAGGTGGAAGACTTCCACACATGAAAAATCAAAGTGAACCTGCCAGAACAGACTAGGCGATACATGTAGTAAGTCAACAACTACATAAACCAGTTGACTACAGCAGTCCCAGGTCATTGGCATAAAAATTACAAGAGTGCCAGTGATGCCACAATATACGCCGCCACAAAATATAAAGACCAAGAGGGGTCTTTTAATTATTGCTTTTAACATTTCTGTAAGCATAACCTCATAATGAAGTCTGTAAGACCAATTAATTTAGCTGAACAGAGATAGAACCCTAAAAATGCTTCCAATATGACAGTAGCCTACTGTAGGTCAAATAGCAGTATCAATTTGAATCCTTTTTTCTTTCTCCCCATAACTCTTGCAAAAATCACTGTACCAGAAAATCCTTGCCTTATGCACTTTTACCTGTTTAGAACTTGAGTTGTGTTTTAAAGAGACCATGTTTAGAAAGGCATAACTATTACAAATATTGATGAACATCAAAGCCCCTGCTTTGTGCATATCTACCCAGTATAGTAATGACATTGCCCAAGTTTTGAAAAGATTAGGTCAGAAACATACAAGAAATTGCATTCCCAAAGCTGAAATATCAATCAGCTAAAAAGACTAAGTTTCAGGGGACACAAATCTTGAAAAAATTAATGTACCGGAAAATCACCACTTCATGCACATCTACCCATTATAGTAATGACACTGACCAAGTTTTGAAAAGATTCATTCAGAAATGTAGGAGGAGTTGCGTTCACAAGGCTGCAATATCATTCAGCTACAGAGACTAAGTTTCAAAGGGACACAAATCTTGTAAAAATCAATGAACCGGAAAATCGCCACTTCATGCACATCTACCCATTATAGTAATGACATTGACCAAGTTTTGAAAAGATTCATTCAGAAACGTAGGAGGAGTTGCGTTCACAAGATATGGACGTACGGACGTACGAACGTACGGACGGACGGACAGACGGAGAAGATGACGCCAATATACGACCGCCTCCGGCGGCGTATAAAAAAAGATATATGCTTTGGTGGTAGGCAGTGATTTTTTTTTTTAACTTGTGGCTTTCTTATTGGGAAAACCAACATTATAAAAATAATAAATATATTATAAATTGGAAATCATAAGATAATGAAAATATTTTAAATTAACAAAACAATTATCTAAATATAGTTGATTATTTAATTATAGGTTGAATATGTCATAAAAAGTTTCAATCAACATTTAAATTATAAGAATAACAAAAATTTCATTAAAATTCCATGATTTTTTTCCTTTGAGAGAGAAAAAAAGCTTTTTCATTGGGAAAATAGGTAGTTATTTTTGGGGATGAAATATCAATTTTTGGGTGGGGGAAACCATGTGAACCTTCTGTTTATAAGGTAGTAAATTTACCCACCAAAAAAAACACTGGTCAGACTCATCATCATACTTACATCTGTAGCAGCTTTCTTTAAGGCTGGCCATTCAATTCTTGGAATCATTCTTGCAACAAACTCTGGATTGAAGTCCACCTCTTTAATCTCCACTTTTCTTGCCTTAAAGTAACATTTTATCACAAGTATAAATACATGTAATAATTTATATTTCATAAACATTCAAAAATAAGGAAATTAACATATTCAATTATTTATTTGATTAGTCTGTTAACATTCTCTATAGTAACAGTGCTTTTTTAGGGCTGATTTGGGGACAAAATTTGGCCCAATTCCACTTTCAAAAAGGTTATTCAGTTGAACCTGTATAAGTGTATTAAGCGGTCATCCTGCAATAAGGGCCAGGTTTAATATCACCAATCTATAGTACTTTGTTATATGTTTGACCTTCATTTTGCGGTCACCTCTGTTAAGCGGTAACACTATTTAGTTCCACTGAATTATCTGATCGACCGCTTAAGACAAGTTTGACTGTATATTTTTAAAAAAAGATCCCCTCCATCGGTCATTCATTTTTCTGATCACAAAATAAAACCAGTTGAAAGGGACATTTCTTTGTACTTTGAAATGATAATGGTGTTGTATCCCAATGTAACCGTTTTCTTTGTTTCTATATTTTCCCCTTCATGATGCAATGGGCCCTGCCCCCATTCTCCTAAAAACGAAAAATAAAAAGCACCAAGTAAATTCAGATGTGTGTGTCACAGTGTTGATAACTCACACTAGGGGAGAAATGTGTTTAAATCAATGATAGACTCAGTCGCCCTGTAAGCATAAGGCCCCCGGTTCAAGCCCCAGTCAGGCAGTGAGTGAACATTTGTCTCGCCATGTGAAACGAGTGTTTGTTGTCTTCCATTACTTAAAAGAAATGTACCTAAAAACTTGCATTTTTTAATGGACCCACGAAGCTACATTAAACAGCTATTCACACTTCTGATGGACCCAGTTAGTTGAAGGATTATATGATAAAAAATAATTATTAAAATCCAAGAGACAGAAAGATAAACATTGCAGTAAGGTCATTTGACATTCTTACATTCGTCTCAATGGTTGTTTTATAATCTCAATTGCGAGCATTTTTAAGTGATTTTTACTGGAGGAAAAACACGATTGATATATAATCACATTCGCGAAAACTAGTGATTCTGAGATAAAAAGGTTTACCTGAATTCCAAGGGGAAATCCCTTGGTGACACCCTTTATAATATTAGATGTGAACATATTATGTGTCAACAGTTTCATTTTTAGATGTGTTATGCCTCTACGCCCTTGATAAATATCAGCGGTCCAACCTTACTGCCCGTGTTTACGTATTTTTCACGTGTGTTTAGAATATTTTTTAAACGAATTATTTTACTTCATTCTAAAATTAAAAGCATCTTATATAAAGGTAAATTTTCGATATCGCATATTCCTATAGTTTCAAAAAAAAATATTATATCATTTTGTATAATATTTATATTGGAATAATTGAAACTATTGATATTTAAACGGTTATCATCATTTTATTTTCGTTTAAATGGATTTTAAAACTTGATATTTCCAATATGTCAGCCTACATGTGAGAAAACGAACACGCTGAGGTCTACCGCAGCTTTTCAGAATTGTATATTGTTACAAAGGATACTACTGACTAAATCCTGTCATAAATAAATATACATAGGTAAATCAAAACTGAAATCGATCTACATTACTTTCTTCACCTGAGGAAGCTGAATATTCATAGTTTCAAATCCTTTAAAGCAGCTCATTTACAGACTCAGTTATTAAGAATTTGATTTTTTAACTATTTGTGTGTATTGCGTCTATCAATGCCTATCTGCATATTCACCCAATGCATAATCAGTGATTATGAAAAAAAATGGTTGGTTTCCATATCGCAGGCAATACCGCCACAGACAATTGATATACAATTATAAAACATATTGAAAGAGATCCGTTTTTTTGAGACTTTTATGGGATTGAGGCCCGGCTGACCTGTGCTACAACTAACTCTGGGTAGTTTAATCTTTGTTTTATTGACACTCGTGGATCTGAAAAATACAAATATCAAACCAAAATACATTTATATATTCATATAAATTTTAAGATCCAAGTTTATCATTTAAAACAATATACTGACAAATACAATTGCATTAAAATACAATTATATTATTATTTGAATTAGTTCATGTGAACGAAAATAAGTTAAAATCATAATTCTATGTGCATAGTATTTTATCATCATAGTAGTCATTTTTACAGTATGTTAAGGCTGGCTCTCTTGACATGGCAACATACAAAATATATAACTTACACATATCTCACATATATTATGCATACAATACATTACATACTGATCTATGAGATCGAATCCCGTGCCTTAAATCTGGGCATGTCTCTTGTCGCTCTATCATGTGCCAATAGTGAACTGTAAACCAAATACCCAAAACATACATGCAAGCTGTTGATGGGACAAACTGATAGACAAGTTCATTCGCTCAGAAATTATAATACATTGCATGCGTGACATATACACAGAAAATATCATTTCAAGACCGAAATAAAAGAATAAAGAAATAACACAAACAGCGACTAATACCATACCTAAGATAATTATGCGTTTACAAAGGAATCTGCCAAAGGTGGAATCTGCCAAATGTCAATTTAAGATGTTTAAGATGTACGGGTTTATCTCTCCCTGCTGACGACTGATCACAAACTGACCGAACACTAGCCTCGCTATCTTGTTATACTCATGCAGCAAGGGAAACTATACACAAAGACAAAGAACATGTTTTCCGTACATGAGGATTTTTAGAAATAGAAGGACACACCCATATCCACACATAAGAAACAAAGCGTCAAGGCCTGTGGAGAAATTAAAGTGAGAGGTTCTGGAAGTGGTTCAGTGTATATATATGGTTCAGTGCTCTGCTACAAGATATTTATATTTTCAATTTTCATTTGCAGGTACTTTAATTCACTCTTTACTCATGTGCTAACTTAATAGGCTGAACATAAAAGTTTCTACCTTGATCTGGTGAAGATGCCATGCTGCGGAACGTTTCACCTGAATGGTGCTGCAAGCACCTGCCTCGGGGATACTATATTTAACTGACTTCATCAAAGTTGTGTGTTCGAAAATAGCATTTTCCTGTGTAATGGGACCTAACTTGTCAAGTTTATTTATCAGGAAACAAAGTCTTCACTAACATTATCAAGGAAAAGTAGAAACTTTATACAAATTTTTTCTAACAGTCATCTGTGAACAAGCTGCTTTAAGTCTAAGTATTGAAATGATGTTTACAAAGATTTTATGAAAAGGTCATTTTTGTCAGTTAAGTTTTCGTTTAAACTTTAACTATTAATTTACGTAGATTTGGCAAAATGGATACTTATAATCTATAACAGTTACCATTCATGGTCTCACTTTCATATTTTCTAGAGAATTGTTTGTATATTAAAGTAAAGTTTCTAATTGATACATATTTTGTCCAATTTTTAACACTTTATCAATCTAAACTATGTCCTTACAACTAATCTGTGACTAAAGTATCAGAGTGACTTCATTGTTAAATGTAAATTAACAACATAATTTAACCTCATAGTCTTGTAAAGATGACTTTTGAATAACAATAAGTCAAAGAGCTGTGATTTGTTGAAAAGCTCTAGTTTTGAATTATTTACTATTTGAGTTTACCGTTGCTTCGACAGTATTTCAGTCATACAGCGATGTCCAGCTAATTACAGGTGGAGGAAGACCCTGAATGCACGGAGGCATCCGGGTAGAACCACCGACCTACTGCAAGCCATCTGGAAGGCTTCCTCACATGAAAATCCGAATGACCCTGCCGGGATTCAAACCCACGCGGTGAGGGGCTGAGTGAGTGTTAAAGTCAGCGACTTTACCCTCTTGGCCACGAAGGCCCCCTTTGAATTATTTCTAATCTTTTCATGACAGTGTAACATATTGGTAACATGTGTATTAAATAAAAATCTGTTCAGTAAAATGAAAGGTAATAAATTTAGTTTCTGAAATTGTTCTCCTGCAGCTGAGGGATGTCTCAGACTTCTGCCAGGGAGAAACCAGCTGGTATTTTTGAGACAGACTTGGATTTCTGTCCCCAGTGTGGCACAGTCCTACCACTTCCTGGGTATTCTGACCTGGTCACCTGTAAACTGTGTGACTTTGAACTTAGCGTTAACTGTAAGTAACCTGTCCGCTTTTTCAGATTATAACATTGAAATACTGTATACTGGTAATATTGGATTCGTTAAAAATCCCCCTCTGTTTATTGTTATCCTTCTTGTTCTATTCATTTAAAATTAATTCTGTTTCCATGCCAATTTTTCATTTCTCTGCAGATTTCCATGAGAAGAAGATCTACAGTGAAGTTGAGATAAACAAGCCAGAGGCACACATTGCTGGTCATGAGGAAAGTGAGAGTGCCCTACAAGGTCCAAAGGTAGGTAGATCTCACCTCTGTACATATATAGGGGTCTCACTAACTCCTACAGTAATTTGGAGTCCAGGCCCCATGTTCTTGAAAAATAAAAATGGTATTAAGTATGATTTTCATACTCTGACTTAAGCTTAGTTTCAATAGGGATTTGAGTATGATTTCAAATTTGAGCCAAAAATTTACTTCAGTAGTTTGAGGACAGGGGACCTGGAGTGGACCCAAGTTCTTGAAAATACTTACTCAATGGTTAGTATACTCTCCAGCCAAAACTCAAATATCGTGCTCAAGTTAACATTGAATGTAATGGCCATACTTTGAGCTTAAGCATACAAATATAACTTAAGTACAGTTTTATTTTCGAGAAAACAAGGCCTAGACTCTATTTTTTGTGAAAAAGACTTTTAACCAGATTATTCATTGAAAAATTCTGGTTATTAGATTGGAGAATGTCATTTTATGCGCGGGCGGCATCAAACTTTCGTTTCCGGATGATAACTTGAAGCATACAAGACATATCAATACCAAACTTTTTGTACAGGTAGCTTATTTGAAGGGCTTGCTTGGTATTGTATTTCAAGTCAGCCGGGTCAAAGTCAAGGTCACTGTGACTAAAAATAGAAAATAAGTTTCCAGATGATAACTTGAGTCACAGGTGACAGCAATACCAAATGTTATTTACAGTTGGCGTATATTAAGAGTTTGCTTGGTATTGCATTTGAAGTCAGCTGGGTCAAGGTCACTTTGACTAAAAATAGAAACTACTGGAAACTATTTTGCTTCATTTTTCATAATGTTTCAAAAATCATGTTTCTCAGATGTGTCAAATTGTGTTGGTATCAGGTAATAGGTTAAGCTAAATCTCTGCTATATCAGTAGCTCTATGCCTGCATCTTGCCATTGTGTGTGTTTATGTTTCTGTATTCCTACTGGCATGATAATCATCTTTTTTTTTTGCTTTCCATCCAATATTCCTGCTTTGTCTTCATAATCAATTACATGTTTATATAAGCGAAATTAATCATGATCATCTGGTTTTTATGTCAGTCCTGACCCTTGTTTCTAAGCACTACTGATATGAATACAGGTATATGGGAGATTCCCGGTACTCAAACCTCTTGGCAAATCTCTGTCAAAGACTCCAGTTTTCAGATATGGTCAATGGTCTACTTGGTTTATGTAACAGAATATTAATTTTGAATTGTAAAACTGTTTGAGGGTCATCAGGTTGTTTTTTTCTACTGTTTTGGGAAGATGACCCATAGTCTTCAAATTGGCAATATATATGCAAAGATATTAACATATTTGGTAAAAAATATCAAGACATTGCAGCAAATTTAGGGAATGACTACAAAGTTATCAGTTTATGAACAGTTGCTATTTATTCTGCTTGTGTGGAAAAGTTTCTACTCTTTGTTGATTTATTGCCGTATTGAAAAACATTTTTTTTAGTAACATTGTATTCACTGGGAGCTCTATATACTTTTTGGCATTGGGGATACTAGGTATGAAAAAAAAGCTGAAATAACAAAGCCTGGTAGTTCTTTTGGTCCTTAAAGGAAAATATTCCTTTCAGATGGGTAAAGGTGAGATGTAAATATTTACTGAAAAAGAACGGAATTATCAGTTGTCTAGCAAAGTACAGTATCTGACTTATATCTAACTCTAATGTCACATGTGTGTTACCTCCCTGCAGGTGGACAGGAAATGCGCCAAGTGTGGTAACGAGGAGATGATCTACACAACCAGACAGACGCGGTCCGCTGACGAAGGACAGACTGTCTTCTTCACGTGTCCCGAGTGCAGGTAGGGTCATTTAGAACTGGATCCTCATTTTGTCCAGTTTGATATTTATACTTAAGCATCTGCAGAATTAAGTTCACCTGTTGTTGTTTTTTAGGAAAAAAAGTTGAGGTATTTTTCATCACTCTGGTGTTGTGGTGAAAAACTTTAACCTTGGTCAAAACTTCTAAACTCAAACTCATAAAACTTCACACATTTTTTCACTATTACAGGGGCTACATGCTTATCAAAGGCAGTAACTCTTAGGTCCATTTTGACCAAATCTATCTCCCCTTTGTTTTAATAAAAATACAGCAAAAACAAATGAGCATTGGCATCCGCATTCAGTGCTCATGTGTATGCTACAAGGCTGTCTGTAATGATTATGTGCTATATTAGTCCTGATTAAAACTGTATAACCATTCCAGTTATAGTTTAAACTCGTTATCTTTACATTTAGGAAATCATCATTTTTATGTTGAGATAAGAATATGTCAACATATGAATTTACATGTACCTGGAACCATGTAAACAACCATTCACAAAATGGACATTTATTTGACGCAATTTGTCTATAAAGGCCCCATATGCCTAAAAAAAATATTGTCTTTTATGTTATAGCCTAAAATGAGTTTTTTAAGTTGATGATGCAAGTTTTTTTTTTGTATACCGCTGCTAATACTGCCAAACAGCGTCGATGTTAGATCACCAGTTCACACTTTATATATAATTTAGTAAGGTTTATATTGCATCTAGATTAATCTGTTCATTTCCAAACATTACAGTTTGCAACATTTTAATATTGTAATTGACACTAATTGCGGTGATTGGGAACATAATCTACGAAAGTGTAAAAACTTATTGCGGCAATACTGAATATTCACACATCCATGAGCGTTTGGCACGTGTCGAGATAAACACATACTAGTTGTTTTAGGTGAGAATTTACTCATTGAGACCAAATAATACGTTGACATATAAAAATGTCGAGATACAAATCGTCGAGATAAGAATGGGTTTTTTATATTTTAATGAAGAAAAAAGTCAAGACTTTCAAAGTATGTTGAGACTCGCAATGTCCACATAACGAGCCTTAACTGTACTATATTTACATAATTTTATCTAAAATCCTTGTATTTATATAAGCTCATTAATTTTCATTGACATTAAATTTCATTGATTATGTTCTTAATGAAATATCATGGGATCATTTATTGGTGGATTCATGTTCTAGATAATTGTCATGGTTTGCACAGCTCTTGAAAAACCTTTATATTTGATGTTGGTCTTAAAAAAAACCTTGAAAATCACATTTTGCCTTATGAACCCTTGAAAAACCCTTAAAATTAGCTGAAAGGTCTTGAAAAATCCTTGAATTTAATCATTAATAAGTATTTATCAAGTTGTTAAAAAATCAGTGTTCATCCCTTACATGCCTTAAAATTTTAAAGCAAAAGTTGTGGTTTATGTAAGTCCTTAATTTTGAATTTTAAGGCCTTAAAAAAACTTGAAACTGAAAATTTGTATGAACCAGTGGTCTATGAAATGAACAACTTCAACATTTTTTTGTGGGATATATTCATGGATAAAACCCTTAAAATGAAATTAACAAATTTCAGTGTCCCACAAAACTGAATAATTTCACAGCAACTAAACATTTAATCCTTGAATATAGCTGTGTTTATCATGTTTTCATACTTTCGTACATCCTTTGCAACTGTGAAAAATCCTTATTTTATTTGATTTCTTTAACCCTTTACCTCATGAATATTCTTATACAAATATATCAAGTCTTGATTAATACGTGTATAAATTTACGAAACTTAAAATTGTATTTGAAACAACAGATTTTGTTTGCTGGGCAGACTGTGTCATATCTGAGCTACAGTTTTGTATGAGCAAACAGAGGGGACCCTGATCAGACAGCTCTTGCAAGGAGCCATTCCTCTAATTTTGCCAAAGGGTCAAAATGAGTCTATATTAGGTAAAGGGAGTGAAAAGAATTAACTATATTTTATTGACAATTTGATTGAAATTAATCATGGACTCAGAGACTAAATTATGTTTTTCTTTCCTTCTTGCAGATTCCAGGAGATAGAGTATTCCTGAGATTCTTCTACCCAGCATCTTTTTGGTCTTCTGCCATATTATACTTACAGACTGGATACACACATTACTGGAAAAACCTCCTGCCAGACTGGGAACCAGTCCAAAAAAAATCCATGCTATATTTCATATCAAGAAACAGACATTGAGTACCTGGTACCAGGGTTCTCACTTACTCCTAATTTGTTGTCCCATATCTCAAATTTTTGGAAAATAGGACTCTTGTTTTCCCCATCAGCCCCTTTAAAGGTACCGTATATAGGAGGAATGCCAACTTTCTTTCAGATCTTTGTCCGGCACTTCAGTTTCCAGAATCTTATTGAGAACCCTGTAGTATTTAGCCATATTTGTTTGAGAACATATGTAACTCTTAGTGTTACCAAGGATTTTGCAATTTGCTGCTTCTCAGTACTCTGATAATAGGATAAATGTGTGTGGTTGAACATAGAGTATCTTGTAGGCTAATATGGTTTTAACACTGTTAATCCTTTACTTCATGTTTATTCATATACAAATTTATGACTTCATGAATATTAATTAACTTTCAATGGTATATGAAACAGTGGATTTTTCTTTGCTCTGCAGATAGTGTAGAATCTGAGCTACAATATTGTATAAGCAAACAGAGGCGACCCTGATCAGACAGCTCCTGTAGGAGCTGTTTAATCTGGGTCTACTCAGTTTACCAATGCAGCAAAATGAGTCTATATGGAGTAAACAGTTAAAGTACCTTATCATTTTACTTTCGCTTCCTATTATCAAGTGGCGGCTACACTGCAAGTATGTATTACATAATGCTGCTTCCAGTCCCCATGCGCTTTCCAGTTTTTAGCTGTGAAAAATTAAGCCCTGCCTTTCGCGGCTAGGTCAAATGCTCACAAACAGTATCACTAATAGATTTATGTTTTTGTGTAAACCAGGTCAACTATTGACTACTCTTCATCCCAGTGTAAGTCATTTTGAAGTCATCTGTTGACACTGGAATTGCCCATTAACTTTGGCTCTATGTTCTCCAGTGGAACCGGGACTATTAACCAAGCAACTGAAGTAATTCTTCTTTTAATTAAGTCAAAATCATCCATTTCTGTTGAATAGTATTTCTGCTTTATGATTCCTATTTTTTCATGAAAATGACTATTATGATAGACTTTTTAAACCTTCTTGTCGTAAATTAGCTGTTTAGTTTGGTAGATAAATTCTTTATGAAATATAGAACTCATATAATTTTACCAAAGTTTAGGCCAGTCTTAACTTCTTTAAGATGTTTCATGCTTAAATGTTTCTTGCTTAAACTTTATTTTACATTGATTATAAAAAAAATCTCACATCAAATATAAATCGCTTTCATTGGCTCAGATGAAAGAATTTGTGCTTATTCAGATGTACCTGCAAAAAGCAAGCGTTACACAGATGGTGTAATGTTGTGAGTATGTCCTTAGTTCATTTGTGTCACGATTGAGTTAGATCAAGGTCACTGTTACTAAAAATAGAAAAAAATAACAACATTTGGGATTGATAGCTCTATATGAGTTTGCGATGTGATCTGGGACAGAGTGATGTTGCAGGTGTTTGAAGCATCTCCAGTGATAACTCTTGTTGAGAAAGTGAATCCTGGGATACGCTGGTTTGTTCCTCATCACTTGTAGTGATATATTGATCTTTACTGACATACATTTGTTATACATGATGTTTATATATATTGTTAATAAAATGTACATATAACTGAATTTTCTTTCTCCATGTTAGCTGTTAGACCAGCTGGATATACTGTAAAGTCCCTAATTTTCGTTGCCATTCATGGTAAGGGTGTAACGATATGCTTACCCAATGATACGATACGTAATGCGATACAGTGGTCATGATACCATATGTATCACGATACGGGCTTTTAAGTTTTGTCAACTTTGTTTCCTATCTTTAAATGAAAAATAAATGATTAAGAAACAAAGATAAATTCTTATTTGATATATTAGTTTTTATCATAATAAATACAAATTAAGTTGTGCTTTCTGTAGACACTTTTTTATATGATTTAATTTGTTGTTTATTGAAGTGATAAAAATCTTGTTTTAACGTTATAAAATAATCAAAAGTAATATCAAAACTACATGATAATGCCGTATATATTGCAGAAACTTAATTAAACTTATAAGACTTATTTTAAATGCTTATTCTTTAATATTCATCAGCATGACAACCACTTAAATATTTTCAATGAAATCACTAAAGATGATACTTGAAGTCGAAGCATCCACATTTATACCAAGGAAGAAACACCTGCAGTTCCAATAGGATGAAGTTTTGATTTCAGATGTTCGATTTGCGAAAATTTGCATCAGACTAAATATTTAATTGATGCCATTTAATTTAAATCAGTATCTTTCATGTAGTTACCTGTTGAAATTTCGCACTTTTACTCAAAATGCAAACTGATCCATCAATTAAATTGATTAAAAAATACAGAGGTCATCAAACATTGTTGATGTTCATCGCATATGGTCGCCATTGTGATGATTACGCAATTTTAAAAGTAAAACAGTAGCTGGTAGAGAGTGTGAAAGATGTTAACCAACATTTTGAACGATACTATCCGAGTATTCCGTATCATTGCATAATTTGGAAGCATAGAATGTGTGTTGATTGGATAATATTCCAAGAATGACTCTGCCTTTTTATTGATTTTTAGCTCACCTGAGCACTTGTGCTCGGGTGAGCTTTTGTGATCGCCTTTTGTCCGTCGTGCATCGTCAACAATTGCTTGTAAATACTCTAGAGGCCACAGTTTTGGACCAATCTTCATGAAACTTGGTCAGGATGTTTGTCTACATGATATCTCGGATGAGTTTGAAAATGGGTAATGTGGGGTCAAAAACTAGGTCACCAGGTCAAATCTTAGAAAAACCTTGTGAACACTCTAGAGGCCACAGTTTTGGCCCAATCTTCATGAAACTTGGTCAGGATGTTTGTCTACATGATATCACGGATGAGTTCGAAATTGGGTCATGTGGGGTCAAAAACTAGGTCACCAGGTCAAATCTTGGAAAAACCTTGTGAACACTCTAGAGGCCACAGTTTTGGCCCAATCTTCATGAAACTTGGTCAGGATGTATGTCTACATGATATCTCGGATAGGTTTGAAAATGGGTCATGTGGGGTTAAAACTAGGTCACCAGGTCAAATCTTAGAAAAACCATTGTGAACACTCTAGAGGCCACAGTTTTGGCCCAATCTTCATGAAACTTGGTCAGGATGTTTGTCTACATGATATCATGGATGAGTTCGAAATTGGGTCATGTGGGGTCAAAAACTAGGTCACCAGGTCAAATCTTGGAAAAACCTTGTGAACTCTCTAGAGGCCACAGTTTTAGCCAAATCTTCAATAGATTTGGTCAGGATGTTTGTCTAAATGATATATTGGATGAGTTCGATAATAAGTCATGTAGGGTCAAAAACAAGGTCACCAGGTCTAATCTTAGAAAAATCTTGTGAACAGGGATGTAGGGTCAAAAACTAGGTCACTAGGTCAAATCTTAGAAAAATCTTGTTAACACTCTAGAGGCAACAGTTTTGGCCCAGTCTTCCTGAAATTTGGTCAGGATGTTCGTCTACATGATATCTTGGATGAGTTTAAAATTGTGTCACTTAGGGTTAATAACTAGGTCACTATTTATCTTCATTAAACTTGATATGAATGATGACTGCATGAATTCCCAGTTGAGTACAAATTCAGGTAGGATCAAAATGTAGGCCACTTAGTCAGTTGTTAGAAAAACACTTTAGATGCCAGATTTTTTGTCATTTTGCCTAACACAGCCATCTTAATCAGGTGAGCGACACAGGGCCATCTTGGCCCTCTTGTTTAACTACCTACAGCAAGTGCTTTCATTTAAGTAATATACACTGTAGAGCGATATGCGTTATTTACTTTCTCTTTTGTTTTCTTTTAAGTTAATGGATGGGAAAATCTTATTGTTAAGATAATTTTTATTTCTCGGAGGGGAAAAATATTGTTGTTTTTTTCCGAGGGGAAGCCGCTGTTATAAAAGAAGAAAAAAACAAACCGGAAGTTCACAATACCGTACTGTACCGTGCAGACCTGGATGCGTACCGTGAACCGTACCGTAAAGAAAATACCACGGTGTATCGTCGTACAGTATACTGTTACACCCTTAATTCATGGGTATTTAGCTATCAACTGTTCCAGAGAAAAGTTGTCTAAATAGTGAGTTTTACCAGCTTAAACAGAATATGTCTTTAGAGTTGTAATGATTTGTTCTCACTTTCCCAACTTTTCGATTTATCATCACACACAAAATATCTCACATTTTGTATATATTTTCTTGGGTTAATGTCCCACTAACAGTATTCCAGTCATTTGGAGACTTTCGTCTACATGAGACAGATATAGTGTTGCCAAAGCAGTATCACAACATTGACATGAAGCATGATACCATACCCAGTCACATTATCCTGACACCGAGCCAACCAGTCCTGGAACTACCCTTATATGCTGAGCACCAAGCAAGTAATACCAGTACCATTTTTAATGACTTTCTTTTGTTGCTGCTGGGGATCAAACCCACAACCTCCCGCTCCTGAAGCGGAAGTTCTAACCACTCAGCCACTGGGAACGGTGTGTAACAGATTTAGTAAAGCCTTAATATCCCACCAGATGTGGTATGATACCACACCCAGTCATATCCGGACAGCGGGCCTCAGCAGTCCTTAACATAATGTATGTGCTGATGCCAAGCATGCAGGAGGTATAAAACTAATTTAATGAGTTTGGTATGTCTCAAATGGAGATCAAACCTTCAACCTCGCAGTTAGGAGGTAAATGCTGTAATCATTTGATTAATAGAACAGGTCAAGCAAAATAATATACTCAATGACTTTAAAAATGCCACACCTTGGAAAAAGGTTGAATATTTTATTTTGTATTTTCCAATTACTATTTAATATTATTTAGAGATATCAGCAATAGATTGATGCAGGATTCATGTCCTACTATTACTTTATCACTAAAGGAAAAACAAGTTTAAAAGAAGACCTTTGAAGAAACAAATTGACTTGAAATACAGTTTTATACATAAAGTGTTTTTTAAATCCTCCAGTATACCCTTCTCATAATAATGTTTGGTCCAGTAAGAGGACATGAAATTATTTGCCTCGAGTAATTATATTCAAAAAGAAATTCTTGAATATTTCTTGAGAATTCTTGGATATTTGTTGGGAATTATGACCAAACTCAGTACACATTCAATATTTTACACTTTATTTGCAGAGTCTCTAGTACATATAAATAAATAAATAAAATACTCCAAATTAGGACGGAATGATCAATACTGCACAAACACATTGAAAACAATTGTATACAAAATAAAGCCCACACATATTTGATAGACAAGACATCTATATAATGTATATCTGTGTTTATTTTTTATCTTAAGGTCACATTTTATTCAACTTTCCCAACTCAAAAAAAAGCCGAATTTCTATTATTCTCCATGTTTAAAATAGTCTGAATTTTCCAATATCAAGAGATACCTGTATCTAAAAAAATCTATTATCCAGGTTTTGGATACCATGAGTGATCAACATGCCTTGTTTTAGAGAAAATAAAAATGTTATAATTTTCATACTCGGACATTCAAACTTTGCCCTTTAGTTTCAATAGGGACTGAGTATGATACACAAATTTGAGCCCGAGATCGTACATAAGTATTTTATATAAGAGTGTGAAAAATAATCCCCTAACAATAGATAAAGTTGGGGCCTTAACTTTCTCTCCATAACCTGGAAAGTTTTGCATCATGTTATTTGTTTTTATGTGTCCCTAACTAACAAGCGTTTGTGTCTTAAAAGTGAAATGGCCCTTAATGTCAAATTCTCAAACAGTTTCACTATAACTTTGAAATGATGAAGAAATGGAGGCCTAACTATGCGATAAAACATATTTATAATACATTACTGGTATATATAAATGTATTTTTCTATGTCAATAAATAGGTGCTTTATTGTTGTTCAAAAATATTAACTGAAAATTTTGTTATAGTTTTATGGAACAGGAACCAGCAAGTTAAAAATATTGATATTGAGCACTGGGACACAGATGAGCTACACAGTTTTGACTAGGCAAATCGCACTAAAGATAAATTTCAGCAATGGGTACAAGCTAGCTTGACCTGTGTAACTAGAATTAAACAGTTAATCATTCTAATGACGTTCCCCACAGCATCAGTTTAATTATAAATGATTTTTGATATCAATGTTTAGCAGTGGATATAGAGTAACCACAGTTTGGAGCCTTGCCACTCGTTTGAATTTTTGGCCTTTTCTAACACACAATTTCATAATTTGCAAATATTCAAAATAGTGCACACTTTGATTAGTCCTGTTAATATATCATTTTTACTAGACTGCCATTGCTTTGCCCTTAAATGTTATATCTGTTATTGCATTTGATATGATGATTTTACCACAGATAAATTATTCTGTATCTATCATTTACGACAACAGCAAGGTTTAGTGCATAAATTCATAACCATGTTATGTGCAGAGACAACTGGATAGAACCACTGATCTACTGACAGGCCAGCTGGTATGCTATCTTGAGTAACTTTACTTTGTAAAAGCATTGAAAACAAGAAGAGACTAGCGTGATAATAAGCGAAGTTAAAAATGTGTATGGTCAATGAAAATAAATAACATACTGCTAAAATATATCAAGTTCCACAGAATATCTAAAAACACAGACCTACAATACAATAAAATGTACTTTACTACCTTTTATAAGCTTAAATTTTGTCTATCATAATTAGAATCATAATGGCAACATATTACAAGCAACACTTTAATCTTTAATCCTTTACCTAATGAATATTCATTATCAAATTTATGATTTGATGAGTATTGATTTACTGAATTTTAAATGCTTTATGAAACATGGATTTTTCTTAACCAAGCAGGACTGCGTAGAGTCTGGGTTACAATATTGTATGAGCAAACAGAGAAGGCCCTGATCAGACAGTTTCATCTAGGTGCTGTCTGATCTGGGTCTGCTCTGTTTGCCAATGTGTCTATATGAGGTTATGGGTTAAAATCTAAAAATAGAACACATGTATGTAGAAAATATAATATGTAACCATCAATTCTGAAAGAAATATATGTGGATGGCAATGACTAAACAAATATTTTCTGAGAATAATCTGTTGGCACAATACTGATACTGTATTTTTTGACGATTTCTCTTACTGGTACCGGTATTTAACCCTTTATCCTATATAGACTCATTTTGATGCACTGGCAAACAAAGCTGACCCATTGTCTTCTTTCATGAGCTGTCTGATAAGTTAGTATCCATAAATAGACAAGAAATTATATATACTTTTCTGTATTCTTTTTTTTCCATATTGTATACTCTATTTTTTGTTTGATATTGCTTTTTTTTCTTCTTTTTTTTTCGCTGCTTTCTTTGTATTTATTTATGTATTCCTCACAAAAGCCAAATGTTTTTTATGCCATTAAAAGTTCTGACTCTGACTGGAAAGGGTCTGCTGTTTGCTCATACAATATTGTAACTCAGATTTTACACAGTCTGCACAGCAGAGATAGCAATCCATTGTTTCAGTTCAATTAATTCTCATCAAGTCAGAAATTTGTTAATGAATATACATGAGGTAAAGGGTTAATGAAACATCCATTTGCTAACCAAAAAAGTGAAGACTCTATGATCAACAACAACTATTAACAATATAAACTGAATTTTGAATTACAAGAGACGTATTTCGACAAAATTCTCCAGATAAGTTTTCATAAAAACATGAATATAACCTGGTTTTAGCATTATTCAACATCATACTGGTAATTGTACATTATCTAAAATAACGTATCACTTATTTATCTTTAATACCATATAAGGTCATAAGGCAGTGTGAGATATGTGACATTATACCACAGTCCGTACTTGAGACAGACTAAAATCCTTGATATTCTACAGACAAGATATGTTAGGTTTCATAAACTAAAACAAATCTACATTCCAAATAATAATTACATTCTTATTTCAAAACTGAAAAAATTGATATATTCAATTCCCCATCACTCCATGTGCTGACAATAAATATGCTAACTTGCGCTTTACAAGCAGACATTATATTTTGGACTGAAGAGGATGGGAACAAATGAAATCTTTGATATCTCAGTGGAGGAAAAACAAGAGTACTATTTGTCTGATGCATCCTGTCCTGGGCCTCGGAAGATATCTTTGATTGAGTATGGAGTTAGATAACCCATCCTCAAACAGTTACTTATCTTTTTGATGCATCTTAATAAGAATCTAGGATAAGGAAAATTCTGTATAAGTCAACATTGCTTTAACAATAATGGTATACATAATCTATGCAAGAAAACCCGCTGTCTTGTAAAATTATATATCCAAAGGTTCATCCATGTAAAACCATCCTTCACATATTATTTGGCACCGTAAGATACATATGAAAATAAATAAAAAATCGGTGGGCATTTAATATTAATGAGTAAAACAATTCTCTGACCAACATCTGGCTTTGGAGGAAGTTTGATCAGTTATCATTGTGACTGATATAACTATGGTTTATGATTTGATAATTGACATGTCCTAGTTGTACTGTGTTCCCACTCTTCAATCCGGAGGGATGAAGACTACAAAATTGTTCCAAATTTCAACTATAGTACAACCACAGGAAATCCAAGGTTAAAAAGGTAATATTTGGATTACAAGTACCTCTTTGAATTCTTCTCTCCTTTATATTGAAGAGTTTGACTCGAGTAACTGACCCTATAAGTGTTTTATCATGAACCATAGTCACTATGATAAATGGTCGAACTGCCTCTGGTATAGATTTTTTTCAAATAATACATGTATACATTGTGCGCTTTATTTCCTGTAAGCATAAAATTTAAAGCTTAAATAAAAATAAAAGAAAAGCTCACACAGAATTTAATGACATATTGACTTCTTTTTTTAAATGGCAATATATAATCTGGTATGAATTAGAAATCAAATATTACGCATTTTATTTAGCAGTAGTAATTACTGTTCAAAAAGAGAAAACAAAGACACCAAATCACCTGCCCCCCTCCCCCAATATAAAAACGAAAACAAAACCAAACAGTAGTACATAGACCCTATTTTGCAGTTGTTTATGGGGACAAACTATGGTTT
This sequence comes from Solen grandis, assembly GCA_021229015.1. Lineage (NCBI taxonomy): Eukaryota > Metazoa > Mollusca > Bivalvia > Adapedonta > Solenidae > Solen > Solen grandis. The sequence goes on from CM037791.1 coordinate 14,800,260, forward strand.
CTAATTTCATCAATTCTTTATTATGACGGTGATAAAAAGTGAAAACAAATGACATTCAATCAGTAATACTTAATAAATTCGAGGGGTGAGAGCAAAAGTAGGCTAAGTGCTAATATAAATATATGCACTTAGTTTAATTTTGTTCTCACCCCTTGCTATATAAAATTACTGACTGTAACTTTGTGATAAGTCCAAGAGATTCATCCATTAAAAATATGATATTAAATGCAAGTAATTTAAAGCACATTTATAGGCATAAAAATATAAGAGAAAAAAAAAGCTGTTTAAAATCTATACACATTTTGATAAATATATTTCATATAACATAAATTGGTCCTTCTCTATTTTATAAAACTATTATGTACATTTACACACGATGTTTCGTTGGTAAAAAAAACAAAAAAACAGTACAAGAACATGTGTTCATATATACAAACAATGAAGCACTTACATTATAACATTCCTGTAGCCCCTTACCATTCAATTATTGTATAATCGTACCCCATCTTTAATAGCTCTCTCATTTTATAGAGGAAAATTCAAACAGATATGTTGACATTAAGGTATCCAATACTTGTACAAACAAAAATAGAATAAACCTTAATCCTCGAATGAAGCAATATAATTATATATATGACTTTTTTTTCTTCACTTTTGTGCAAGTGGTTTAAGGGTGAATGTGTGTGTAACCCTTATGATGGTACTGGCATTGTGACTGCCTTTGTGACCAGTGCAGACCTAGATCAGCCTGCACATCCATGCAGTCTGATCATGATCTGTACTGTCCGCTATTCAGTCAAAAATTTTTCAGCAAGCACCCCCATATACGACTAATGGTATAGCATAAAATGAAAAAAGGACAAGCCCAATTGAAAAAGCATGGATAGGGTTAATCAGAGGCATGCTTTGAAATCCTGAGGGAAAATTGAGAAGCCCTTGGGGTATTTAAACAGGGTCATACACTATGTCATTTTACATTCTCAAACCATGGTGCAGCCAGTTCAGTCACCATAACTGTCACTGTGTTCCCTACTAATCTTTAAAGTTCTGAGAAATAACAAAAGCATGAAACCTGAACAGTCTGTGATCTACTCCCTGGCTGAACAGGTTTTATACTCGCTGTATGTGACATTCCTTATTAGATTAAGAATGGTAAAGGGCCAACTATATACCTAATCAACAAATAAGTGAGGGTGAGAGTGAAACTAGGCTATGTGCATATATATAAGCACTTAGTCTAGTTTCGCTCTCACTCCTCAAATTATACTGACATCAACTGAAATCGGTGGTCTCTTATAATGCCTCCATAGGCATTTATTTTTTTCATCCTTCAAGGGATCAGATTTTTTTCCTTTATTTCTGGTAGTTTTTCTTACGAAAAAAAAAAAAAAATAATAAAACATCAACACAATGTGGCAATGATGGAAATCAAGTTTTTTTCATGATGAGCTTATTCATTGAAAATTCTCTAAATATTTCATCACATCAAAAGCTTGGTGGCTATGATTTTAACTTTGTAAAACCTGATCAGACAAATGTCTCGTTATCTGGTTTAGATGGGTATTTTTATGATAAAAATGTGAAACAAAATATTGGCACAAAAAATATAAATGAGATAAAATCGCCCTACATCTTACTTGATAATGAATCAAGAGGAATGTATTTAAAGATGAATAGAGATGCTGGATGTCAAAATGTAGATAAATACTGACCATTCATTTCCATGACACATTTTTACATACTGTCCACTCTGATCTGGCTTAAATTCCACCAAACATACTTAGCATTTAGTATTACTACTTAAATACTTAGAGGTGAATTTCATCATTCTTGTTTCACTAATACCAAAAAAATATTTTTTTTTATTGTAAAAAGCTATAGGAAATGTGTCTATCTCATCTTGAGTTTATAAACTGAGTACACATAACGTCTGCATTTTCCCGCTTTTTTGACGTTGCATTATTAATCATGTGACGTTGTTTCAATTGTTTATGTTTAAAAGTTATTGTCATCCTGATGAAGGCATTAGCTGAAATGTTGAAGTAATAACAATAATGATTTTTCCTACATGTTGTCGTTGATTTTTTCCACATTAATAAAATACCCCAAATATTTCATTTTTAACAAATAGTGTTGGTTATTGATCATCAACCTTGATGATTTTATTTTCCTTGATATATCTGTTTAAATTGAAATATGTTGGTATAATAAAAAATATGTTGAAATTCTATGTAGCTTGTATAAAATTGGCAATTAAATGTTGCAAAAATGACACAGGTGAGAAAAGATTGACAGAATTCTCTCCCTTTGCTGTTACATTATTATTATAGGTCATATTTTGCCAGCACTATTAATCATACATATGACTTGTCATATGCTCTGTTAATGACATTATAGGTGTCATCAGAATCAAAAAATGTATGCCTACAGCTTACAAATATGACATTTGACATACCTAAAGTGGTCTTTTAGTGATGGTTTATCAGTATGAACAGCAGTTTGTTACACATTTCATAAGCAACAGTTATTTGTGTAATCTAATGTCATGTCTGTGTTTGTTTTCTCCATTTTATATTTGCTTACACCTTTTTACTGAAATGAATTCAACTGCATTATTAGTTTAAAGGCATTGACTCATGATATGTATCCTTATCAATTCGCCCCAACAGGACATTAGCAAAGATTGGATTTTAGCAACGATTTGCTAGGAAAAATTATCACTGATCAAAAAATTTAAATATTCTTATATATCACATTTTGAAGTATTTCAACAGAGTTTGCAAAACCTTTACTAAATTTATTAAAACAACTCATATGAGAAAATTTATTATAGTAAGCTAATTTTGAATATTTTTTTTAAAAAAAAAAAAGGGGAAATTCAATTTTTTATAATAATTTATGTAAACATAGTCATGTTCATAAGAAGCTTATAAAACAGAAAATTCTGAAATGAAGTTTTAATTAATTTTAATGATGTAAATGACTAAAATGAAGTTCTAAATTTAATTACTAAGTGCTATGTGAATAGGGTCAGTGGAATTTCAGCTAGGATTTTCAAATTGTATTTGAGATATATTTG
>CM037791.1:14803438-14853438 GCA_021229015.1 Solen grandis
GCGGCTGCAACACATAGGTGAGATTAAGCAGGACTTTGAAAAGCCCTGTGTTGCAGTCGCTAACATTAGCGTTTGCATCCTGTTGTGCATCCCTGTGTATATACTGCAAACAATTCTGAGTTTTATCCGAAACTTAAGGAAAGGCAGGACAGCCAAATTGATTTAAAAAAAAAAAAAAAAGTAATTGAGAAAGGATCTGTTATAAGGTCTTATAAAAGTGGGAAAATGGATGGCATAATTTTCAATTCAGTTCAGTATATAATGGGGTGTTACAAAATTAAAAAAAAAAGAGCAATAGAGATCATTAACAAAATTATTGTTTGTAGCATCTTATTCATTTGATTAAATCTAGTAGGCAATATATATAGTGCTATATATTCAGATCTAGACAGGCAGTAAACTTGCCACACTGTATGTTGTCAAACAATCTCCGCTTGACACACTAGGAATATATTTTTAAAATGTTGAGGATTGTCACTTACTAAATCAGAATAAGCCACCATGATAAATAAAATGCAATGCAGTGATCAACAACAATTTCAAAACCTTAGTAAATATGGATATGTCAGTCTATCTCATGGTCCACCTTAAAAATGTGGGTGGGATAATTTATAGATTTATTATTTACATCTAATTTACGTTTTAATGCACTGAAATTAACCAAAATAACAATATAAAATGTACATCATGTTATGAAGCAAACTGTCATGTATATTTAGAGTTCCTGTGATACGACTTAGACCCGTAACATAAACTTTGTTTGCCAAATCATCAACATAATTTACGAAAATGTCCGCCCCCTATAACACATTTAATTGATTGTTTTCCAGCTATATTTACCCGCTACGTACAATGATGATTAACATATATCACGAATTTGATATTTTGTTATATTTTAATTGACCAAAAAGTTCAAAAGAAAGGCAAATCTGTATCAACACAACATAAAAGATATTTACAAGGGGCGTGTAGAGGGGTGTCTTTCGTACCGTTCAACAACATTTCTTACCTGGAGATGCTCCTGAAACCGTATCGGGAGCGCTTGTGTCATCTCTTCCTTCGCGTAGTGTTAGCCTTCCTTATTCAGTATTTCTTGTCGTTTTGAAGCAAATATTTTTTCGAAAAATCACCGGCTTACCGGTGAGTCAGTCTTTCGTTCAGATGCTCCGATTTGTCAAGATGGCGGACACCGGATGAAAAGAACGGAAGTAGTTCCAGGTGGCAAATGAGTTGCGGATAAATCTAAAGATCATTAATTTTTTAATTAATTACTTTTAAAAATGTTACAAAAAATATTGATACTGGAAATATTTTTTGACAACGATTCGCATTTGAAAGTTTATAATACGTATATCCTCAGATCTAGTTTGTATAGATATTACTCCGCAATGACGTCAAAAATTAGGCCACGAGGTTTCACTTCCGTGTCAAATAAGGTCATGAGGTTCTTGAAGGGGTAATTTGTTATGACAATTCTCATGTCACTTTACTATTTCTACTGTCAGTATAACGATAATAATTCTTTTTCTCATTCAAAACTGGATTACGTTTCATGTCGAAGCATTTCATTTTAAACAACCTCCTTTTTAGAATTTGGTTCAAAATGAAATTTACAGTCTCTTATCCAGTTATATTTTAAAAGTGGATTTGGCCGATTTATATATATTGATGGGTATTTATTTTCCAAACCTGTGCCTCAGAATGGCCATAACTTCTATAACACTTGTCCAATCGGCTTTACAATTCCTAATTTTCTATTCAAAATTTTGAGATTAAAAAAAATGTATATATCTTAATTGGTTTCTAAACCCAGTGAAAGTGAACTTTTTGACGGCCTTTCATGTGTTTTCCACCAGTGCGTTCCAAGTTCGAGTCCCGGTCATGTACACGTGCTCGATTACTAAAATAAATTAGTGGTAGATTAATACGTATATTACATGTTTTCCAAATTATTTTAATCGGAGATCTAAATTACCTAGACTAATGTAGCTCCGTGCTTTAATTTACTTTAAGCTTATTTCGTTTGTCGTCTATTGGGGAACACGTTCCTATGTACAACTTTTAATACCAGTATCTCTAAACGAATCCTAGCTTGGACAAGAACTTTGCGCTATGGCACAGTCAGCTACAAGCTTCGAACCCACAACTTTAGATCCGTTGATGATTAACGCTACTTTGGGCGGGTTGTGAGTTCGATCTCACCTTCAAGTACTGGTCCGTCGATTGACAGAGGGATAAATTAACGTACGTACGTAAAAAAAAAAAAATTATATGAAATAATAATAATGATAATATCTTTATTTTCAGAGATTTTTAAAAGCTTTTTTTTTCATATGGCAATCTTAGCATATACAGTATGCAATAGTGAACAAAATGACAACAACTAATATATGATGATGAAAATGATTTAAACTACATATATCTTAAGCATATCAGTGTATGTTAGCAAAATGGTATTATTATTTTATTTGTCAAAGACCTAAAACCAAGCTCATGGTTTTAGGCCTTTGGTTTGCTTATGCGGAATCATTTTAAGCAATTACACAAGGAATCAATTAGTATGATGATGAAGTCTGAATAAATGATCCAAAAACAATATCCAAAGTGAAAGAGTGTGAAAGGTTAACAATAATATAATCAATGCATACAACAGTAGTTGCCTATATTATACAAAGAGATTAATTTAAAAAAAAAAAAATAAGCATACGCTTATCCATATCAAATATGCTAATTTATTATTATTATTTCGTTTATCTTATTATATAAAATTAAATTATAATCATCGTCATTTATATGCTTAAAAAGATTTCAATGCAGATGCAATCATCCACTGGATTGGATTTAGAGGGTTATTTTGCTCAAAATCTATAGAGGCTTGCATCTATTATAAAATTCCCATGATCACTTGATGGACAATGATCATAATTTAATTGTGGATGGATTACCTTAAGAGCTCACACTCTAGGTTTCTCCTTTGTCGAGTAGTTATAGTCGCCAACTTATGTGGGTTCGAGTCCCACCAGGACCACTCTGATTTTTCATGTGAGGAACCATTCCAGCAGGCTAGATGTAGGTTGTTGGTTATACCCGGGTGCTTCTGTACACTCGAGGTCTTCTATATGTAACCAGCTATATGGCTGAAATTCCATATCAGGGATCCTCACTGCGTCTCTTCTGTAAAAATGCGCGATGGACGAAGGGTCGAAAATCGACCAGATGTCAGTTAAAACAGGTGAGATACTCAAAACGGAACATTGAAGTATTTTTGCTATGTATTGCGTGTCCACTTTTTGAGCTCCAAAACTCGGAAAATTGATTAGTGGTGTACCACCATGGAACACAACATTGATACTTCCTACAGGCTTAAACGAGTTAATGCTCTGGTTACGTTCATAACATGCACGCCGTGTATATTCATTTATGTATATTCTTCGAGAAAATGCCGTTAACTTGGCCAGTATCTACATATAATCTTGATATAACATTACTTTCGAGTTCGTTGTGCACGGGGCACTCTTTGAAGCACAGATCGACAAGCTAGCTGCATTTAGCACAGGCAGGCGCTCTGCATTTAGTTTAGCCCTTTCCCTCATATAGACTCATTTTGACGCCCTCAATAGGTATCACATAAAGCCTGATCTGCAGAAAACCACAGTTAAACATTACCAAATTTAATTACAAAATCATCATTTCCAGACCACTGAGGAGCAGCGAACAGCATAAAACCTGATCAGCCTGCGAGTTACTCGCAGGCTGATCTGGTTTTATACTGTTCGCATAGGTCTTTTCATGGTGTCCTCTATGAGGGAAAGGGTTAAACATACGCCATCTCTCAATATACGGAAGTTAAAAGGTTTAATGTTATGGGTTCATTTGTATGTGCTTGACCCCACACGGTACCATCGTAGTCAGATACAAATCTATTAAAATTCTGTGTGTCTTACTTATTTTCCTAGTTATTTAATTTAAGAACTAAAAACTAATTGTGTCCATAAAAACATAAAAAATAAATTTTATCTAGGGAATTTGATGTTATAACTCTCATAAATTCTACACAATCGCCAATTTCCAATGTGCTAAACAGTAAGTGTCACAATAAGACTTAACACACAATAACAACACCCCCCCCCCCAAAAAAAAAACAAAAAAAAAACAAAAAAAAAAAACCGCTCAAACATGGACAAAAAGGAGAGAAAGAAAGAAATTATGTATCAATAAGACCAGTAATTAAGCATACGAGGTGCTAACGTCAATCTTTACTTTTCAATCGAATGATGCTAATCTACAGAGGTATCTGACTTGACTTGACTTGACTTGACTTGACTATTTGAGTTTACCGTCGCTTCGACAGTATTTCAGTCATATAGCGACGTCCAGCTAATTACAGGTGGAGGAAGACCCCGAATGCACGGAGGCATCCGTGTAGAACCACCGACCTACTGCAAGCCAGCTGGAAGGCTTCCTCACATGTAAATCCGAATGACCCTGCCGGGATTCGATCCCACGCGGTGAGGGGCTGAGTGAGTGTTTAAGTCAGCGCCTTTACCCACAGAGGTATCTAGAAATGATATGTTATGATGCAAACAAGAACCAACAATAACATTATGGTTCATGTGTAAGTCGTTACCCCCCCCCCCCCCCCCCCACACACACACACACAAAATATCAAGACACCAAGAAATAGAATCAATTTGTAAAAATGCATGTCTATTTTCAGTAGTTACTTCGGACATATAATATCAAACTAGCTCATATGTTGAATGCCTTTATGCACATGTACTGTCAATCCGTATGAAAGGCATGGGCGCAATGCAAAATGCTCATTACGCTCATTGTGAAAAGCAAAATGCTTTATGCGAAATGTAAAATGCGTGATTTTCCTTTTTGCAAGATGCGCAATATAATAATAGACATACTTCGCGGCAGGTGTCAGACCGGCAGACATGTCTGACAGATTTCATCTCGGTCTGATAAAAAATTCTTTCTCACCAGTCCAGATGACTGGCAACGATTTTTCAGCGAACTCAAACTGTATATATAGGGGGAAACAACTTCCCTTGCTATTCTTGCTTTAAATGAAGTTATCTTTCTTGATTCTTGTAATTTAAATGTTAAATTTTCTAAAACTATATGTATCAATATATTTCAATTAAACATAATATAAGAAAAAAAAGATATATGCATATTTTCTCATTTGTTTTTCGGTCTGACAGATTTTCTTTCGGTCTGACAAAATTTTCATACTTGTCAGACCGAATGTCTGACAGATTTTTTTTTGCCTTTCGCGAAGTCTGTATAGATATAATTAAATCTAATGTGTGTGGATTTTAAACTTAAGTAAAAAAAAAAAAAAAAAAAAAAAAAAAATTCTAAAAATGCTACAACTGTATAGAAACTTCGACTGCATGGGTTGTGGAGAAGGGAACGTGATAATGTAACGTGTCCGAGCGGTCTAAACAACTCTATACAATGCATGTGAAAATATTTCCCTCAGTCATATGATAACATAAATTAAAGTTAAGCTATGAAATATATACAAGGCATATTTAAAAATGAGTGTTACAACAAACTATTGTCTCAACGGATTGACGTCAAATTGATTTGAGAAGCAAAGATAAAAAACAAACTGAAAGTTAACTAATACAAATTATACCGGGCCCCAAATGTAACCCTTTTCCTCATTCGATTGAACCTTTTTTAATTACCTTTTTAAAGACCCACAGCCAATAAATCGCCAAATGCGGCTAAGCAATATGCGAGGTTTTATTAACCCTTAATCTCTTAGAAATATTTATGCGAAAGATTTATATCTTGTCACTGAATTGAGAATTAATTAAAGAGAGGTAATTCAAGAAAACACAAATATCAAACAAATAGTTACCTCAAATAACAAAGCTAAATCAAATACATAAAAAAAGAATTATTTCAACACCAATAGAGCCAAAACATCTCGATATAAAAGTCTAAAATTGTTTCAATAGTTGTGCCACTGTTATTAGCACATTTGTGCTTATTTGCACATTTAGTTATCAAGTGCTATATTTATGCTAAAATGCGTCTTGCTATTATGGTTCACGATAAATGATTCTTGCGATATGCTTCTTGTTGAATGATACTTGCTTCATGCTAAATGTTTTTCTTTACCTGTTTCACCATCACTCGAATATATACGGATATATACGGAAAGCGACTCAATTGCTATACATGTGTATATGGTATTGGTAAACTGCATTTTGCAAGAAGCATGTCGTATACAGCATTTAACATAAAGCAAGTCGGCCCTCCACATGCATGCATACGTTATCAGGGGTAGAACACAAAATAACTTGTTTTTTCACTAGCAATACATGAACGTAAATGTTTTCAGTGTAAGGTGCTGAAGACGAATTCATTTCATTTTACAATGTGGTCTGTATAATGAACTAAGGAATGAATATATACCTAAATATATAGAATACGTCCTAATATGGTTAAGATGATAGAATTGGTAAATAGCTGAAGTGAAACAGTCTTAAAAAGTCTTGGTATTTTCATTTCTAAAGCGTTTCAAACGAGGAATGAAATGCTTTATACTTAATGATGACATATCATATGTTTACAGTAATTTTATACGTCAAAATGTTTTGTAATTTATACGTTTTATTGGTAATTGTTTCTGTATTATACTCATACTTTATGTTAAGACATTGCTTGTACCTAAAATAATCATACTTAAAGGCACGATTCATAATGTTTAATGTAGTTTATATATTAGGACTGAGATTACAATATGCATATTGAATTCGCAGTTTTTGATAATATTACAGGTGAAAGCGAGTATCATGATATAATGCAGGTAAGATTTATGCTCACTGATCCTTTGAATTTTGATGTTATTTTCTGTTGTAACATGTAATAAATAATAATATGTGTATGTGTGTATATTATGTATACATGTACATGTATTTGTATTTTAATTTCCAGCTGTCATGCCTATATTTCGCTTTCGGTAGGTGTGTGGATGCTGGAATGTTTTTCATCGGTTGCCTTGTTAAGATTTTGGATCAGTGATTATAAAAACTTACAAAATTAATAGTAAATAACGCAAATACATTTGTGTCTACTAATCATATCAAAAAGACTTACATATAATTGAAACTGGTGCACATTTTAATGATATAGTCACCAATTCTACATGTTTTCTTTGTCCATATATATCTTTTATGTGTTAACTGTACATGTATGTCCACTTGGGTCATTGACCTTCTGGAATTTGAGAAATAAAAAACATCAAACTTTATCATGTATGAATGAATGCAACGGTGGATTAATTGAAGAAAGCATGAATGAACTTCGAGTATTACTTTGACTTGTCAAAATTCAGGCCATCGGGGACGTGACCATCCTACAATATTATAGTTATGATATAAAAGGCATTTTATATAATTATTCTATTTATCTTAAACTTTGCACCGAATATCACTAGATACCTGTGCTACAAAAAGAGGACAAAGTTATTATAGACCTAATAATGGCCGCTTCTAACCATAGTCAACAAAATGCTGAAAACACAATAAAATATTTTGGAAGACACAAGAAATAACATTTTCAGAGATTTTTGTTCTAATCGGTAAAACGAACTTACACTATTCTTGATAGGGAGGCGATCATTTAATTTTTATCTCGGATAGTGCTATGGGTATAAACAAAACTACATGCTTATGATTTTTAATACCGATGGCCGATTTCATCATTTTGATACGAGTAAAGTAAAAAGAAATCATGAAATATTACTAATTCTCGTTTTTACTGGTGTAATTTTATAGCCCTCGACTGTTAATGCAGCAGTCTTCTTTTGCTGCATGTATGATTGGAGATTTTTAAAGGTTGTTATGTTATTCACAACAGTACTCTTTAGAAAATAAATATTCACTTTAAAACAAACTTTCAATTGTCGAGTATCGCGTGGAGCCCGATATTTTAGTTTTATTTCAGTTTGAATGAACAATGTCCACACGAGGAAAATTTAATTGACTTTTCTTTCATTAAACTATCATTTCAAAGTTTGGTGGCAGCCACAGATTGTTTTGTAAGCAGCTGACCTCTTAACGTCTAAAACGTTTATTATTCTATACGTCCAATCAGAGACGCTTTTTTAAATCACATGACCGTAAAATATATGTCGCGCTTACAGAAATCTTGTATTTTTTATCTGTATTGTTCGATTCACAGGTCCCATTTTGATCTTTTGATGAAGACCGATCCTCATGAAAAAAAACGCCTTTGTCTTAGACTTTTTTTTATAGAATAAAAAAGGACAATGATATTGTTCTGTACAATACGGGATGTATTTGGACACGAATCATATTAGACTCGTTCAGTATGTAGCGGCTCCTCCAATATGATCTTCCAAGCTGTCAAACTTTAAAGTTTATATCGATTTTACAGAACAATCATTATGTTAAATGTCCTTTTTATTCTCTACCTATTTTCATTTTTCGTCGAATATATCAAAGTACACTTATTTTACACTGCAATTTTTTAGCAGAAGGGAGGTAACTTCTGATTATTCTAGCTTAAAGTTGTGAAGTTGTCAAGTATTGTCTCCCCTGAATTGTATCATTTCCATGTTGTGTTAAAATGGTCCGTTAAAAATGCAAAAAGAAAGAAAGAAAGAAAGAAAGAAAGAAAAATAGACACACATTAAAAAAATATATTGGGGTACCCTCATACTTTTCAAAGTTGTTGACTGATTTCAAACATGTTCCAGAAAACCTGGTGATCTAACTTTTTTCTTTGCAAAATAATTAACATCACTAACGGCATTTTTTTAAAAATTAAATTGGACTTGTTCTAGCCATGAAGGTGAATATCAGTGCATTATAGCAAAATGTACCTATCAAGATATTCCATCCATCATTAGACAAACTGCGATCATGGTCCATATGGTGATCGTAGAAATTTTTTAGTAAATGCAAGCCATTGGAGACTTGGAGCAAAATAACCTATAACTTCAAGTCAATGAATGTTTACATCATTAAGCATTTGAAGGACCATGAAAATAATCTATTGATAGATGGATTAGAGGTGTTTTTTTTTAGAATTACTTGTAGATTTAAAGTTATATATCACATATATAAACTTTAAGTTAAATAAGTTCGTAATAACAGTGTTGTCATACCGAGGTAAATTTTCCGAGGTATGCTTTTTTTTTACCTTGGCAAGAAATACAGCTAAACTACCACTAACCCTTACCCAAACCTGACTGAAAATGACAAACCGAGGTACGAATTTTTTCCTCACAATATATTGTTTACACACACACACACACACACACTACTATAGCATTTTGAATTGAATTGATAAATTGTATACCGTGTAATAAATTAACATTCGATTAATTCACGCTTAATTGTTTTTGGCTGTGTAGGTGTCCATGTACAAATATATATACTGGTATTAGTTAATATAAAACAGTTTCCAAACGAAGAAATGTCATAACCGCTTACATCTTTTTATTTATGACCTCATATTTTGATTTCCTATTATACACCGTGCCAACCAGTTATGGAACTTCTCTTGTATGCGGGGGCCTCCGTGGCCGAGAGGGTAAAGTCTTTAACACTCTAAATAACTAAAAGTCTTTGAGACTTAAACACTCACTCATTCCCTCACCGCGTGGGTTCGAATCCCGACAGGGTCATTCGGATTTTCATGTGAGGAAGCCTTCCAGCTGGCTTGCGGTAGGTCGGTGGTTCTACCTGGATTCCTCCGTGCATTCGGGGTCTTCCTCCACCTGTAATTAGCTGGACGTCGCTATATGACTGAAATACTGTCGAAGCGACGGTAATTTCAAAGAGTCTAGTCTAGTCTTGTAAAACATACGCCTAACTCTGGTGTGACAGAGTGGTGTTCGAGGCGACGGTAAACTCAAATAACCAAGTCAAGTATCTTATATGCTGAGCGCCGACCAGTACCATTTTTAGCTCACCTGAGCACAACGTGCTCATGGTGAGCTATTGGGGTAGGTCAATGTCCGTGCGTCCGTCGTCAAAAATGTTTTTTAAACAATAACTCTCCTAAATCGCTAAATGGATTTTGACCAAGCTTCACAGGATTGATCCTTCTGAGACCCTCTATTCAAATTGTTTTGAAAAAGCAGGTAACGGGAGCTAAAAATAGATTTTTTAAATATAGAATGCAATCTTTGAAAATCTTCTTTTGCAAAACCGCAGGGCCAAGAGCTTAGATATTTGGTGTGTAGCATTGTCTAGTAGACCTCTACCAAATTAGTTCAAATAACGACCCTAGAGTCAAATTGGCCCTAACCCAGGGGTCACTTGATTTTACATAGACTTATATAAAAAAACAACTAGCAAAAACTTCTTGTCAGAAACCACAAGGCCTGGAGTTTAGATATTTGGTGTGTAACATGGTCTTATGGATATCTACCAAGTTTGTTCAAAATATGAATGAAGCGAAGCATATTTTGGTGATCCATATCAGGTTGGTCCCTCCCCCGTGTACAGACAATAGAAAGCCGAAGCGAGCAGGGTGAGTTTTGGCTTCTATTGTCTGGAGAAATGTCTTGATAGATTATATCCAACTTAAATGTCGCCGTAAATTTGTCGAAACACTGACCTTTGTCAAATAGATCGAAGGGCACGGGGTCCAGTAATATCATACCGTGGATCTAAAGGTTGTGGATTCGAACCCCGTTGTGTGTGTGTGGGATGGGTGCAAGAGTTTTTCATGGCCTTCCCAGGCGCAAAGTACTGGTCCAGCCCAGTAACAGTCTATGGGATTATATAAGTTGGAAGAATGTGCCCGCCAATCGCCGTAAAATAAATAAGTTTAAAACTACATGTACATAAATAAGTTTTAAACTGAACAGATGGATCGATGAAATGTTCTATTGAAATAAAATGCTGAATTTTGATTTCTTTTAATGTCTCATATTGACTGAGGTACTGTCGGTTGGACGTGAAAACCAAGCACACAAATAAGTTGTCAACATCATCATCATCATTTTCCGGTTCCGGTGGTCATTGGATTAGCACTTCAAGCAAGTGCATTAGCGGAATGTCGTTAGTTCGATCCGTGGTCGCTAATTAACGTAGTCGTTAAAATATGTTTACTGAATTAGCTTCATCATATATGTGTGTAGTTCCAGAACTGAAAGACCGGTCGTCAGTACAATGTGCACCGATGTGTGTGTGGTAACATGCCACTTGTCTACGGCATGATGTCACATGTGCTGTTACATTTAGACAAGGTCCCCGTTAAACTGAAATTATATCGTCCACGGATGATCGTTAGAAATGAACAAGAACGCTGATTATCGCAAAATACGTTGTCCTGCAATTCCACCAATTCAAGGGTCGTAATCCTGGAGCGTCTAGGATATTCTGACTGGTTTTCAAACCCGACTTAGATGCTGTTGTTGTTGTTGTATTGGGGTTTACCGTCGCTGCGATAGTATTTCAATCACAAAGCGACGTCCAGAGGAAGACCCCGAGTACACAGAGGTACCCGGGTAGAACCACCGACCTACCGCAAGCCAGCTGGAGGGCTTCCTCATATGAAAAATCCGAAGTCCCTACCGGGATTCGAACCCAACTTAGATGCTGTTGCAATACACATTGTGACAAAGTTTGGTAAAGACCGGTTCACGTTTGTCAGTGTTAGAGTGTGGACATTGTTCATTTAGCTGTTTTTCATCAATTTAAGGGTCATAACTCCGTAGAGTCTGGCACACTCAGGCTGGTTATCGAACTTGGCCGATATATTGTGCCGATATACATTGTGACCAAGTTTGGTAAAGATTGGTTCACATTTATTAGAGTAAAAGAGCGGGCACTGTTCATTTAGTAATTTTTCATCAATAGTTCATAACTCCAGAGTGTCTTGGACAATCTTGCATGGTTATTAAATTTGGTCGAGATATTGTGCCGATATACATTGCGACTAAGTTTGGTAAAGATCAGTTGATGTTTGTTTGGCGGCCCGCCCGTCCATCCGCAGCAGGTGAATCCATTTTACGTCTTTGTCGGGCGAATAAACTTTTTCTACTCTCCCTTGTTAATGTTGGTAAAGTCTTTGTTTCCTGACGAATAAACTCTGCGAATGTATGTCACATTGCAAGGAAACGCCCAATACGGGGGAATCGCTTAGATATAGAATACGGTCTAGCGGTTCCGCAGTGTGGCGTCTTCCATGAAGTGAATTCGTAAGTTAAACAGGTGAAATAGGCACATGCGAGAAAAGTGAATTTGATCAGTCATGTGACGACGCCCCACGAAAATAAAATTTCTATAATTTTGCCTGTGATGGAGATACAAAAAAATCAAATTCTTAGATTCTTAGTCATTGACTATCTGTGAACGAGCTGCTCTATATCTTTAAATCCAAGCAAGCAAACACCACAAAAACAACAACAACAACAACAACAACAACAACAACAACAAAAACAACAACAACAAAAAAAGCAAAAAAAAAAAAAGCGCAAGAACAACCAACAAAAACCTCAGATAAATATGTAAGTATTGGAGAGAGAGAGAGAGAGAGAGAGAAAGGTGGTGGGGGTCTAAGCTCTGTCAATGGTTAATGCCCTTTACAGAAAAACGAATCTATGACAGGCTTTGTTTTGTCCACTTTAGTGTCAAAGTTTGGCCCGGTCTGTAACCTTATCAGCTTATATGCAATAATACCTAACATTCACTTAAATACACACAGCCTGTTAAAGGAGGTTATCCATAGTTGGTGTCAAGAAAGTTATAAAGTCTATGACATTGGTTTATTTCACTTTCTCCCGACTTTGTAGAGAGATAATGAAATAGCATTTGATGACTAAGAAAAGAAAAGCGTTGGCAAATGGCGTTGATTTTCAACGATGTCTAAATTGTCACTAACTTGTCTAAAGTAAATAATATATAGACCTATTAAATCGGGGTAAAGTATGCAGTAATGACTGAAACATTGTTTGTGAGACGTTAAACCCAACCAGCAAACACAGTGTGTGCAGCGACTTAGATTTACGAGATTTGGAAAAGGAAAAATGACACTTTCACAAATCCTTATGCTTAATGATCAAAGTGCAGAAGATTTACAACGATCAGATTGCAAAAGATTAGCTAAGAATATTAAACATCGCGACAGACGTGGTTAACCTTTAAGGCGCCTCCCACTACGGGGTGATTCTGGTATTTTTTTTCTCACAACAACTTTGAAGAGGGGGCACTTTGGTGACCTACTTCCGATAAATCACAAGTATTATTCACCCGATCTATTCATAAAGGTTCATCTCCGTTCATTAATATGTAGTTTCGTGTGAAAACAGTAGATTGCATGTTTTACCTTTTTTCTAGGGATTCTAACTATCAAATAATTCGTCATATGTTTAAAGACATTTAGAAACGGTACGAAGATTAAAAAATACAACCATGAGACGTTGCGTCTTTTTTATATTAATTGTGTGTGCCAGTTCTGAAGTTTCATTAGAACTGCAGGAGACGCCAGACGACAGAACCAGGCGGGAAGCAGACGACACCAGCCTCGTCCCAGACGTAAGTCTTTAAGTTGTATTTAAATAATAAGGCACCATCAATGTCCAAGGGGGAAATCTTATTGCAACTGGACGGAATATCAAAAAAAAAAAAAAAAAAAAAAAAAAAAAAAAATAAAATGCACTTTTGTTATATTTCTTTTACGAAAGAATGATGGATAAAATTGAATAACGCGCGTTATTTAAAACAAGAAATATCTTTAAAAATGATATTGGCGTAGCTAAATACTTGTCAATTGTAAAATGTAAAACAGATTAAAACTATTATTAAGTTGGTAACATTAGCAAAAATGTTTATTATGGGAGGTATTGTGAAAACTGTATAACAGAACGGATTTAATTTACAAACTAAAAAAGCTATTTTACCAACTTCCATTAAATATTATGCACTTGCTGATTTTTTTTTTAAGTAAAGACAATTCATATGTAACCAAGCGAAACCGAAAGATCACAAATCGCGTATATCCGATTATTGTTTCCAGATCTGCACAATAAACTGCACAACTTGTCTACGGCGTGATACTGCAGTGTGGCAGCACTATATATGTGTCTTAAGTAGGCATGGTTTCAAAAAACAAAACAAAACAAAAACGACTGAAATACGGTTATACCAACAAACAAACATATACAATTTGAAAATGAAAATCAAATTTTACATCATAACATTCCCAATGCCCCCATGGTATTGTTCTTTTTAAAATAATAAAAACAGTAACACAAGTTTTTGCAATTACATGTATTTCTAAAATATAACCTAATTTATCACATGTATAACTACTCGCCAGGAGACAATCCCTTATTTACGAATCAAATTTGCAAACCCATTTTTGATTAGATAAAATCGACGTTAGATAAGTAAATGCATTTAATGGTCAAAGTTTCATGCCCGGTGCAAATTCTTTTCCCTCTGGTCATCGGACTACTAGTATCCATCTATCGATCTCACTGTCCCGGAGTCTTTCACTCCACTTATGGCAGCCGGCATTATAGCTCACCCTCTCAGGTACCCATGTACACCTGGGTGAAGTGACACAATGCGGGGAAAGTTTCCTGCGCAAGTAAAATAGCAGTGTCCTGGCAGGACTCGAACCCGGGACCTCTTGATCCCGAAACGCGTGTCCTACCACTAAATCATTGCTCCCAACGTTCTACTGAGTTGTGTTAAAACATTACAGAACTACCTGGAACAGTTCGGTTATCTCGAGGAAAGGAAGGACGGAAGTCAGCATGACGAGACTTCACGTGCTAATGCTATACGGTCAGTATTAAGGACTACAACATTTTATTTCGCGGGTCACTAATTTTTTTGAAAATTGTTCAATCAATAGACCAATAGACCTCAACGTTTCTAGAATACGAATCCATAAAAAAGGTACCCACGAAATTCGCTTTAGTACTTAATGATTTTGAACTCTGCAGAAAACCGTGTTTATTTTTATTTTTTTTTGTTTATTTTATTTTATTTTACACTACTAGGTCTTATATTACATTTATAAAATACTTTGTAACAATACATTATGAAAAGAGAAAGTATGTATATAACAACAGATACTAGATAATGTAAAGACGATTTGAAAATTATTATTTTAGGAATATTCTTAGATTTGCATTGTAAATATTTCAATATTTTAACAGCTTGATTGCAAACCACTCTGGAATAAATTGAGAATATTAGTAATCGGACGTAACTACTGAATTCATTGGTACTATGACGTCACCAGTGATTATCTACGGAAATTTTTTGGGGGTTCCGAAGATATATAAAGTAATTGAAAGTAACGGTCTTTGATTTCTTTTCTCAGACAATTCCAAAAATTTGCTGGCATTAGTATAACGGGGAAACTAGACAAACAGACGGTTGCTAAAATGAAATCCCCACGATGCGGTCTGCCTGATGTCATCAGAGACAGTGACCGGATATCACCAGGTGCCTATAGGAATCCTTCCGGCCGGAACCAGCCACTGGGCTTTAATGCTCCAGGTATGAGACTGTTTTTACCTAAACGAGAAAACTGCATGTCAGACTGGCATATTCTCCAGAATGCACTTATTTATTTATTTATTATTTGTTGTTGTTTTTTTCGGTAACGAGGTTCTATCGAGTTACCGCCCAGTTTAGCAAAGGTACCCGGTACGTTGTTTAGGTGGAAAAAGTCCAATTTTAAAAAAGAAAAATGTCTACAGATATAAAATGCTTTAACATCAGTGACGATGATTTACTGAATTTCTACATTCTACATGTGGGATAGGTCAACTCCACGTGCCGATCTATTTTTTTCATACCCGTACATAGAGAAAGAACCTGTTTCATTTTTCACTTGAGTTTAGTATCATTTCAGTCAATAAGTCTAATATATAAGTAAACATTTAACAAACAACAACAACAGTAATACTAATAATATATCAGCTTCTTTTATGTTTGTCCTAGAATCCGTGAACTTGGCGTATGGTGTTCGGTTTAAATGAATACGCCAAAGAAATATACTCGTAGTTCCTCAAAACATGGAGTGATTTATCTTAGAAGTACACACACACACACACACACACGGCGGATAAATAAAGTGATTTGATAGGTAGCAAAATATAACTAGTTAAATATCGAAAAATACACATAGTTTTTAATGTAATTCCGGGCTGTATGTTGTTATATAAAGATCTAAACAGATAATTAAAGTAAACTTTATTATCCAACAGGTTATAAATGGGATAATAATTACGTCACATACAAGTTTGTTGGCTACTCAAGACAACTTCCGCAGTCAAGTCAAAGGTATGTAGCTTTACAGGTCGTGTTATTTGTACAGTTAACCTGTGTTAACGTTCACCCGTTTATCAACAAATCAGTAAATCCGATTTAAACGGCCCGACGATTGAGTGCTTTGATCGTCCGCACATGATGGGGAGACGTCAACACCCATCGTCAAAGGTTAGTTCACAATGACTGACTTGACCAGTGTCGGAATACTACATACATGTGTGTGTGAGTGTTATATTCTGTCATGACCTTTCCACAAAGTACTAGTACAATCCAGGGACCATCCATACGCATAATTCTTGGACATTAAGTTTAAATGTGTTTAAAATATTGCACTTGTTTTTAAAAAGGTAAGCTAGTGAACATGTTAGGCTCCATATAGACTCGTTTTGACGCATTGACAAACAGAGACGGCTTCTTCCAGGAGTTGGAAGAATGCCATTTATAGTTCAGTAAATTGAATATGAATATTCATGAGGTAAAGGATCAAAGCGTATCTTGACCTCAAGTTACAGTAAACAGAATTTTATTTTGGAGTATCTTAAAATATTTAGATTTGTTTTTGTGGATGAAATCAATATTTGAACATGAATGTCGTGATCTACTTTGATTACATTATATATACATGTTTGATAACCCATCCCGCTAAATCCATATTTACAGGCGCGCCATATCAAACGCCCTTCGGAAGTGGTCCGACATAACGCCACTCGTCTTCCGGGAGACTAGGTCCAGCGACGCTGACATTCTGATCAATTGGCATCGCCGGGAACATGGCGACGGAAGTTCATTTGACGGCATAGGTAACGTCCGACACTGAAACATGTTGCTCTTTAAATTTCTTATAACTTAGGAGAGTGGAACAAAATTGGGTCGATATTGGATATCAATTAATTCGATATGCTTAAAGAAATTATACTTCTCATAACACTTTGCCCCCTGGTTGTTGAAAGACCATTGTCTTGGTATCACGATCAATTATTTACCTACTTAACGCACTTACCTGTCTAAACCTTCAAAGGTGCGTCGTACTTGTCTGCCATAACATTCCAAGGCGCAACATATTATCTGTCTTAACCATTCAAAGTGAAACATATTTATCCTTCTTAACCTTCCAAGGCGCAATGTACTTGTCTGTCAAACCTTCAAAGGCACAACATATCTGTCTTTACCTTCCAAGGCGCAAAGTATTTATCTGTCATAACCTTCCATGGCGCAAGATATTAATTTGTCTTTACCTTCCAAGGCGCAAAGTATTTATCTGTCATAACCTTCCATTGCGCAACATATTTATCTGTCTTCACCTTCCAAGGTGCAATGTACTTGCCTGTCTTAACATTCCAAGGTACAATATACCTTCTAAGGCGGAACATACTTATCTGTCATGACTTTTCAAGGCACAATATATTTATCTGTCTTAACCTTTCAAAGAGCAACGTACTTGTCTGTCTTAACCTTCCAAGGCACATATATTTATCTGTCTTAATCTTCCAAAGCGCAATGTACTTATCTGTCTTAACCTTCCAAGGCGCATCGTACTTATCTGTCATAACCTTCCAAGGCGCAACATATATATCTGTCATAACATTCCTAGGCAAAACGTACTTGTTTGTTAAAATCTTCACAGGCGATATGTTCCTCCCCATTCACAAATTATTAGACTGGATTAAACTTCCAAGTGTCTTTCATATCATTCTAAGGCTCAATGTACCTGTCGGTCACAACCTCACCAGGTCCAGATTACTAGTTTGCCATAACACTCCAGGCGCATTGTACATTTAAGTCATAACCACCACTGCAAAGTGAATTTGTCAGTCATGATCTTTCAAGGAGCAGAATGCTTATTAACTGTAAGTCAATGACTGTATTTTTGTCTGTTATAACTTTCCTAGATACAGACTACCAGTCTGTAACGACCTTCCCAGGCGCAAAGAACTATTCTTTTATGACCTACCAAGGCTTTGTGTGTTTGTCGGTGAAGTGTATATGTCTGATTTATCAAGTTCTAAGATTTTGTTCTGGCGTCCAATCTTCAGGTGGAACACTCGCCCATGCATTTTTCCCTGGTAGCGCTCCAATCAGCGGTGACACCCACTTTGACGAGGACGAGGAGTGGACGGAGAGATCAAAGCAGGGAACCAACTTAGAAATTGTCGCCGCTCATGAATTTGGTCACGCCCTGGGACTGGGTCATTCCGGTGTCCAGGGGGCCCTCATGCAACCCTTCTATAGTGGATACGACCCGAACTATGCTCTTCATCAGGACGACATCCGGGGTGTCCAGACATTATACGGTAAGTCAGTGTTTTAGTCTTTCTTAAAGCAGCTTGTTCAAAGATGACCGGTAGAAATAAGGAAAAAAATCTACTTTCCTTCGTTAATATTTTTGAAGTCTTTGTTACGGCAAGTGTAGGTCACACTGCACGGGAAAATGCTATTTTCACAAAAGTATGTGCTTGCATCACAACGTGACACGTTCTGCAAAATGGCGTCTTCATGGCGATAGCGAATTCGTACGTTCAGCCTGTGAAGTAAGCGTATGCGCGATGAATGAATGTGATCAGTTATGTGATTTAGAATTTCTTAATATAGGTTTTATAATTCTAAATATAATACCGTTCGTAACGCTATTTTCTGTGATAGAGAAACCATTCATTTTATAATAACGGAATGTTTCACTAGGTGGTCACGCGTATGCAGATGAACAGTGATAGACCTAACACACAGATATAAATAAAATAAAATTCTTAGTGAATGGACCTCTGTGAACGAGCTGCTTTAAATTAACAAATACAGTCTTGAATAATGTATCACATAATCATGCCACTCACTTTATGGAATAACCTTTAACAAATTTTGCAAATCATTTCACAGGCTCCAAGCCACAACCTCGGCCTACGCCCAGACCTCGGCCAACCCCTCGGCCAACTCGACCCCCAACACGACGTCCACCTCCAACCCGACGTCCACCTCCAACACGACGTCCACCTACAACCCGACGTCCGTCCCCAACACGTAAACCGCCAACTGAGGACCTTTGTAATCTGAAATTTGATGATATCGCAAATGGTAACTATGATGGCTTATATTTTACTATATAGAGCCTCAAAAGACTACCTTAATAGAAAAAAAATCTCACTTTCACGACCAACTCTTTTATCCTGTCTTTTCTTAATTTAACTCTACAGATCTTCCTATCAAACAATTGACTGCGTTTCCAAATGAAGTTTTAAAATTTAATTACAATTGCATTACCTGAAAATGCAGACATACACTCATTTCAAACAGAAAGTGTGCATTTTTTTAATTTAAGGTATTTCAAATAAAGGCTTTAGCTAATAAATTTATCCCATTATATGATGTAATCCAAATCCACTGCTTTTTAACGAACGCTGAGAACATTTGCAATACCTAAAGTTATTTCTAATCGCAGGTCCCGACAACTATCTGTACGCTTTCCGGTCCAAGAAGGTGTACAAGTTCAATAGTAATGGTGTCGGGATCCAGAGAGAATACCCCAAGATGATCAGGAAGGTCTTTAAGAAGGGTCCTTCCAACATAGGGGCGGCCGTTTATGACAAGTTCCATCGGAAATTCTACATCTTCAAAGGTACGTCTACACTTTGTCATTGTCATCTTCGTTGTCGTCATCGTGTCATGATTGTCATACATAAACATTATGATAAAATTGATAAAGGTAATAAGGAAACAGCTATGTTTTATTTATTCTAGATAGTAAAGAGCGTACATGATTGAATGGATAACTATATTATGCTGAAACGGTGCGAATCGAAAACAGCGAAAACACATCACAATACAATGTGAAAATAAGCATACGCCTTCTTTCCCAGGTAGCAGATACTGGCGGTTTACTGGCTTCAACCGTGACCCTGGCTACCCCAAGAAACTGAAAGGCTGGTACAGAAGTGTAAATGCAGCCCTGCAAGAGGATAACGGAGAAATTCGTCTTCTGAAGGTGAGTACGGCATTGCACATGCGCACAGCAGATATTTTATCAACACTTCGTGTGTGTTCTTTAATTTTTGGTTGGTAATGTATCATAAATGGCAACATGTATTTATTTTGCAAGTTTGCTGGTAATGCATCGATTAATCAGTATTATTTGAAATACAATAAGATTCACTTTTATTTCTATCTAAATATAGCGTATTTAAATGTTTTTGTTGCTTTTTTATGTATGTGTGTGTGTGTGTGTGTGTGTTCACTGCTTCCAATTTTGCTGTATAAGTGTTATTAACACAAACGCCGCCATTTGTAATATATTTATTTAAAAAGGAATGTTTGTCCAGATATTTTTTTAATGATTTATATTTTGGCGGCCTTCAAGATTTTAAAAGTTCTGCACAACTACTTTACCCCAGGCTAAACCTTCAGATCTACATTTCTTTACATACCGAGCATGGGTTTCTCATAAAATTACCAGTTTTGGTTAAACTTGTCTAGTACTTCCCTTGCCAGACAACTCAACAGCTCACGTGCACCAATCATAGACTAAAGTAACTTAAAGAAAATAAACTTTTTAAAAAAAAAATTTACTCTGAACTTAAAGATTCCTCAAAAGATATCTGCAAGAAAAAGATAATACCGGAAATCAAGTATTGTTTCTGAGAATCTAGGGTACCTATATATCACCCTAAATCATTGAATGAGAATAAAATAAGAACAAATAATTTGTTTTCCCTATCTTTATAAAGACACAAGTTTAAAGAAAAGCATAAAATATACAAGTGTATGTGATTATTTTTTCTATATTGACATTTTTTTGCCTTAAAATGTTGAAATCTTTTTCTCTTTTTGTCGTCAGGGTGACAAAATGAGCCCGTGGAGGGAAGATTTCACTGTCCCACCCAGGGGATATCCCGTAAATATAGAACTTGCCTGGAATGGACTGAGGCCGAACCTCGAAGCTGCGGTTCGATACCAGAGGATGTCCTTCTTTTTCAAGGGAGGGAAGTAAGTATGGATATTTATTTTATTTCTAATCAATTATTGCCCTTGACATTGGGAACAACTGCAAATTCCTTGAACGTTGTTTTTCTTGTAAAAGTATTTCAGTGTAAATACTAAAAGAGAATGTATGCAATTAATAATAATGCATTTTAAATTATCCATATTCTAAAATCGTTTGTTTTATTTTGTATCACTTTATATTTATGCTGCTAAAGGTGTTTCCTTCTGTTATCTTTTTTATACAAATATGTGTTGAAACCGTTAATTATTTGCATAATTCAGTTTCTTCCTGGTCGTTTTCGTTATTTTATATATGTCCCATTTTTGTTTCTTAGTTTTCCTTGTCGCAAAATAAATATCATTTGTGCACTTTACAGTTACTTTAAATACGATGACCGCTACAGAAAAGTGGGAACCCGACAATCAAAAGCTGGTCCCTGGCTCGGTTGTGGTAGGCCCACCCCAAAATGAGAACAGGATCCACTATCACGTGACCGGAAACCTATGTAGTGTAGCCGATGACTCAAATTTTGTAATTTCTAAAAATGACGAATTTGTTATTTTTAACAAAAAACCATAAAGCATAAATATCATATTCCATATTCTTTATTCTTTTCTAAATATATACCAAAAATACAAAACTTTTCTTATTTTCATTGATAACCATTCTTATCATAATTTAGAAATACCTGTAATCTAAATTGTAAGAATGTTCCTTTTTTGCAAGCAGAAATCATATTTCAGAATGCATGTTTAAATATTGTTTTAATTTTATGACCAAATTGAACAACTTAACCCATAAGAAAAGCTAGACTTATCCATCTTTCGCCTCATTATATAGTTACTTTTTTACTTTTGTATAAGTGAATTTCTTATCCTTTTAAAGCTAGTAATTGTTGAAAATCATTTTATTTATAAAAGGAAAAATGTCTTTAATGTATGTGTGTGTATTGAACTTCATTTCTAAGCATATAGTAATTAAGGAATCCAGAGTGCATCAGAGTGAAATCTGCCAAGGCCAAAGAGTAAGCTCTATATGATAATTAAAAATGATGATATAACCTGGACATTTGTTTCTTTCTGAACATTCTCAACGTCTATAAACATTTTTCTCCATGCTTGATCAATAAAATTCCACAGCAGACTTTCAAGATGGACAAGCATATAAATCTAACTAGTTCCTTGGGCCAAATTCAATATTATTCATGCAGTGCACTGAAGTTCAATAATTCACAGGGGATGAAAGTCCAAGAAATGCAAGTTATTTAGTTTTAACTACGACTTTTGAGTAATACCAGAGTTCAAATATAAATGAAGCAGCAATAAAATTGGCTTTAACTTGGCTAACTCGAGATTTTGTAAATGTTTTAGGGCAGTTTTAGTTGTCACTCAGAGGGAGAAAAATGTACAGACCGTCTGGGTCATCTGTTGTTAATGACTTCTTTTTTTATCTTTTACTTATATCTATGATTTATATTGTTTTAATTGGTCATTATTGGCAAACCGTACATCAGATCTGTAAAATTTCAAACAAAGCCCAACTAATATTCGTATAAATATTTAAATATGACATTTTTATGAATATTTTGATCACATGACAAGAAGCATGAAAACATAAAAAAAAGAATGAAGATGTCTGAATTTAAATTTGAATCTTAATAAATAATGAGTTCAACTGTTGAGTATCTTCTTTAACAGTCGGAAATTTTAAAAATGAATGCCTTCATTATAAATTTCTTTACGTACATGTATACCCATATTCAAGATTTTGAAGAATATAACGCAAACTATATTTACACCCGCTGTAGGGTGAACTGATGTGAGTTATAAAACATCCCAACCTTTAATGCACAGGCCAAACTTAAAATGTCATGTACACGCCATCACTCAAGGGGTAAAGTGCAGGTTTTTTAAAACACTCTAACATTTGAAAGATGTATGTTGTTTGGTGCATATGTATATGATCCAAGTCAGAACTAGTAAAACTATATTTTGCTATGTGAAGATCTTTTTACTTGTAAAATTGTCATTTTATAACAAATTTTATCTTTTGACAATTGAAGAACGTTATCGATCAATTTTCATGATCACCTGTTTTGATTATAATCATTCTTTTGCACGTATTAGTAATAAACAATTGTTTCGAATGTATTGTGTTCCTTTTATATTTATCAGTTGTACATGTGACCAAAATTGTTGGTATCTCTATGTAAAGACATGTTCTACAGAGATAGGAAACTCCTGTAAAAGCCAGTGAAAATATTGATTAGGCAAACAGATCATTGAATATTGCAGAGGAAAATGTAAAAGTATTATAAAAAAAAATCTCTACTGCAAGGAGTTATTTTCATTTTGATTTCTTTTAAAAAGTCTTTTTAATCAATATAAAAAGCATTTTTATATATTTTACATAAACATTTTTATTACTTGACTTATTACATAATGTATCATTTTGATCGTATTTTAATGTTCTCTTGTAGGATACAGTTTACTTTCACATATCTTCAAAAGAAACGGAAATATTTGGAAACGTGACTTTGCCAGAATTGGACAAGTTGTTATATGCTTTTGAGAGATTTAGATTAGTTGCCAATCTTTGTTTAATAAGTCTTTGCTCTGTGGACCCAGTGTTCCACCACCTGTAATTAGCCGGACGTCACTGTTTGGCAGAAGAATCACAGCTCTAGCACAAAACAACAACAACGCAAGACGTTCCAAACACTGTCTTCCATATCTTATCTATATATAGACATGACAACACCTTTTCTTTATCTTCATCACCAATATCACACAATCATCATCATCATCATCATCATCATCATCTCCCGTTCTCTCTTAAGCTTCTCTCACTCGACTACCACTTTGACAAGGCGACCACCTTTCTCTCTATATAGTAAATCACCTGGGTGAAGCGACCTCTCTCTCTCCTTAGTAACCACTTGGGTCACCTCCCCTCTATTTAGCAGCCACCTGGGCGGGAACCACTTAGCGGGTGGCAATTTCCCCCTCTATTTAGTAACCACTTAGCAGGGTGGTAATTTCCCCTTTATTAGTAATCACTAGGCAGGGTCGCAATCTCTCCCTCTATTTAGTAACCACTTAGGCAGGGCGGTCATCTCATTTCGGACCCCCCCCCACTCCACCACAAACACACCACTACAATGTTTGGTATTTCATACAAAATAAGATAAATTCAGTTTATAAGTTTTATTTCATATAGAATTAATAAGTATGTGATCATGCGGTAACATTGTGCACATTTTCCTCAGTTTATCCGAATTGTTCATTGCATGAAAAAGGTAGTGCCGATAAATCAACAAAAATGATTAACTAATCTAATTCGTATAAGCAACAAGAAAGTGTGCACTTTAGTTACAGTTGTATCAATGTCTTTCTTACTATATCTTTTGAAATCAACATGTTTCTCCTTTGTATTAAAATGCCTTTGACAAAAATTCAAATATTGGTCAATATTTCGTGTAAAATTTTAAAATTAAATCAAACTGGCGTATTTTCCATTAAATGTTACCATAAACATCGTCGAAATATCTGGAATAGTCATTTTTAAAATAATTAAGGAAATTAACGACAAGATATCAAAATGAACGGAAAGATCATTAATACAGACAATGAGAAGTATATTGCACGAAATCTTATCTCACATCCTGAATGAACAGGAAGAGAAATACAAACAATGAAACAAGCTTGACAGATCTAGAAATCTCGTGAGATCTCATCTGATTAAATGACTGAAGAAAGGACCGTTATGAACTCTGCATTTTGTAAATAATGAAATTAAATACATGCATGCATGCTTAAACAAAGAAATGACGAATGCGAGTGAATCATATTAAATATTGCATCAGATACATTACTATACATGATGTAAACTTTCTTGTGTCCCAATTATAGAACCATGACCTTGCAATTAATACTCTCGTAAAACCTCGCTTTAAGACAACCTCGTATAAAGACCACTAATTTTTTGGGATCCAAGTATTTTTAAGTCATGTTCTAACTATATTGGTAATATTCACTATAA
The DNA here is from genome assembly GCA_021229015.1 of Solen grandis. Classification (NCBI taxonomy): domain Eukaryota; kingdom Metazoa; phylum Mollusca; class Bivalvia; order Adapedonta; family Solenidae; genus Solen; species Solen grandis. The sequence continues at coordinate 14,828,750 of CM037791.1, forward strand.
AGATCACCTTACTCTTAAGACCACTTTTTGCTTTTGCTGGAACCGATGGTGGATTTAATAGCGAGAATTTACTGTATTGACTTTAATTGAGAAAACTGTTTGTGAAACGCAGGCCTGGTTAGTGCGGTTTGATACAGTTTGTTTCTCGTGTGACTTGTACGGTAAATTACGAGAGTGGTTGTTTTTCATTTCCTAGCCATTATCGTCGCCCATTGGGCAATGTATTATGTGAGGTATTTGAACATTTCTTTCAATCTGATCAGGCTCTATATTGTTTCAACAAGGTTGCCTCCTAATGCGAGTCAAGGTTGTGAATGCAGGCCCTGTTTCAAAAGTTGCTGTTACTCTAACTGCAGAAACGTTTGAAAATATTACATGAATTATATTTAAAGAAATAAATCTTTTTTAAAAAGCGTGTTTTTCCCACAGTTAATGAATATTGTTCATGTGATTTCTATTTATGATGTCTAGCCGATGGAAATTCCTGAAATAATAACCAAAGCTTTACTTGCATCCTATAAACACATGATGGATTGGTCCATAGTAAAACATTACTAATGAACTTTGATTCTGTTATCGTATATAAGTCTTGTATACATGATGTTTACATTTCTTTAGAACACATTTACTTTCCATACAATACACAGCATTGCAAATATGATTTACTCGGTGATCATTTGACCGAAGCATCAATTAAATCTAGCCATACAAGTATATCGTACTAAGACCAATGATGAAGCAGATCAGACTCAACCAATTCAATAAACATTTTTTTTGTCCTTTTGCTATCATCTGACCACTGTATACAAAAGTACATAGCTTAAAAGATTTATACAATGAGACTTTTGAAGAAAAAAAATGAAATCAATTATGAATACTTTGATAAAAAATGATTGAATTTGCACATTTTCAATTTGAATATTTCAATAAAAACAAATGATGTTTGGAAAAAAGAAAAAAACAATGTATATCAATTTGGACAAAATACCAAATGTTCGTCTATGAATGGAAAATTGTTTGTTTTACAAACATTAGTTCAGGGCCATGCTAAAGTAACCAAGGCTTGATAGGTTTAAGAACATATGAACTGAGAGTAAAAAATACAATGTTTAAACGTTTCAAACTTATAACACTGGCACGATTACCGTAATCTCAAATATTGAATAATACAAACATTCTATTTCTATTCTATTTTCTTCAATGGTGTCATATGCTAAGTAATGCAGATCCATTATAACGCTGTATTTTGGGTCCATTTCTAAATATCGCATTAAACTGGACCTAGTAACGCTTAATACTGATATCCGCGCTGTATTGGGCGCATTGTAATGGACCTACATTGTGTATTTACCTATATTTGGAGTATTTACTGTTAGAAAATGAGTATTACATTGCAGCGAACAGGCAAAAGTAGTTCATTTAAGAAAAGAAAGAAAAAAGAAACATAAATGTAATATGTACACTGATATTTACAAGCATGAAAACAATAGCAACATTGACATATGGATTTCAACAATAAATAGCAACATACGGATTTCAGCCATGGACTAGAAAACTGAAGTGTGTCCAATCAGATAGCCATACTTAGTCTAAATCTAAGAAATAGACACTTTTATTGTAGGTATTCTAAGGCTTGATTCTACCTTCATTGTGTATATACATACATGTTTATTTCCTAAGACAAGAGATTTTGCTTCGTTTGCAGTGGAATTATCTATAAATATATCTACTTGATATAAAACGACAATTAGCTCGGGAAATTAAACGATATATTTGCAGGTAGCCAAATGTTCGTGGAAAATCAATGAACTTGTGTAAATACTTGCATTCGAATTCAAGAGAAACGTTGCAATGCACAATTTAAAACTGATAATAAATTTCAGGATTTTGGTTGCACCGGCTATTAAGACAATTAAAGGGCAAAGCAAATACTTAATAATGAAGAAAATTAATGCACTTTGTAAATATAAACCATGCAAAACAAGGCTTTATATACATAGACAAGTAGAAATAATTTAAAAAATATGGAAATACACCGTTTAAAAGAAAACATTAAAGGAACAAATAAATATATGTATACGAAATGTTTACACGTAAGTACGATATTACAAACAATGAGAATTAAATTATAAACAACATTTAACGTTTAAAATCCTCATATGCAACAGAATTCAGGGGAGACAATCCTACGAACGGCAACTTTTGTAAAATGTACTGCATACTTCTCGATTGTCAACAATATCAGATTTTCTTTTTTGATAACTGAATCATACTTAATGTCGTTATTAAAAAAAGTAAACAATAAATAAATTCAAATCGCATCATGTATTTTTAAGGTTTGGACAGCACTTTGTGACGATATTCAACGGTGTACTCGTTTACTGGAGCTGTTCAAAGTGGGTGGAGTCCGAAGGATTTCACCTATCACTTAGCACAGTAGCCTACCGATGTATCAAAATATGCTATCCAAGCCTTGCACCTACATTTGATTTTCACTATCATGGTGAACATTGAACACTATAAAAATTCATGTTCAGGACCGTTGTCGACCTTTTTTAAATCATACTGGTACGATGTTAAGTTAGAAGGAACAAATGTATTAATAACTCTGTCCATTATTTTACTCACTCAAAAAATAATCCATGAATATATCTGACCTTAGTAACCATAAAGTAAATTAAAATAGAATAAAACAATCCTTTTCAGTAGTAAATTTGAGCATTTCAGAGTATTTAAAGAAAGGTCATCAAAATAAGTAAGATCTTTAGTCATGTTACATCGCATGTACGTTTTACTATATGTACCAACTGCAAAAAGCCATTGCTTTCTCAATAAATGTGATTACTTATCAGGCATGTCAAAGTAGATCTACGTTTTATAAGTTGAATGCTAACAATAACACTTAATGTCTGTTCAGTTAAGCCACGCATAATTACATTTTAATCACGGTCCTTCAAAGGTTTGCAGATACAAACATTTAAAGATTATTTTGCTCAGAGTCTATGAAGGCTTGCAGCTACTATAAAATTTCCATGATTTCTTGATGGACCATAATCACAATTGTTTTAGAAAAGGCGCATGGGCATGTAATCATATGCTTAAGGGTTTCTTTCACACATGTCAGAATATATTAAATGTACTTATATAACAAAGAGCAACCATACATTTGTTTTACTTTCAATCAAGAACAGAAGCAGGTATGCTGCTGATGGAAGAACTTCACCCCTCTTAGCTGAGAAACTCATGAATCGTGGGCTACTTACTTTGATTTTTTTATGACAGATCTACCTGATTTTGAAATCACCCTTAAATTTCATGATATTAGGTGTAAAATACATGTACATGAGCACTTTTGTCATCAGTTTTCGCATTTGCTTTCAGATCATCAAAAACAATATCTATGAGTCACATCAATTATATGATGTCATAATGTATGATATGGCACTAGAGGTTTCTTATGGTCCAAATATCACATCGGACTACAACAATTTGCAACACGGAAGCGTACAAAATAACACACTTCTATCACCTCAAATATTCGCAAAAATATATCACAAACACCCATATTTATATTTTCTATGTATTGCATATACACAAAATATAATCTCGCACACACAAGATTACTAACGGTATTTGTATTGTAACCCAATATTTCTTAGTCCTTTTATATTGCAAAAATAGATAAAGTAGAACAATAACGTTAACAGTCATCTTTTGATATTGACAATTGATTCCTTACACTTTGACAGTGTATAATGTTTACCTTGAAAACACAAAAAAATAAATCTATATTTAACTATAGGCCTAGATCCAGTTCAAACCCAATGGAAAAATCTTACCTTTAGTAGTCTATGACAGATTATTTTAGTTTGACAAATTTTTCGAAACCTCAGAGAGTTTAAATAACATAAAACTTGCAAAACTTTATCTTAGTTTTGTTTATGTCACGAAATCCTAGCCTATTTAAATTGATTAAACGTATCTGAAAACCTTGCTCAACATGGAATGCTATAAAAATTTGAAATACTTTTGATCACATTCATAAGAACTTGCATGTACTCCAAATAAACCCACCTTATTTTGTTTAGCTATAACACTTGTAACGATATTTTTCAAACACGTGTAAATTGTAACAAAGAGGATTTGATTTACTAGTTGTTCTTTCAGTACCGAAAAAAGAAGAAAACACTGAAAGAAACATGCATAAATCACCTTTGGTTGTTTAAAAGAAAAGATACACCAACTTCACGACCAAACAATTCGAGTGTGTCATCAATACAACAATTTACGAGGGGTTTACGTCAACACAATCATGTCCACATATTTACGAGCGTTTAGAAACTCCCTGATGTCAACATCACCAGTTTTTTAAGTCCACATGCTACTCTAAGCGCCACAACTATTTTCAGTCTTAACTTTTCCAAACTGAAACACGTCCCGGATAAAAGCCGCAAGAAAACCAAGCAACGTATTAGCAGAGCATACAACATTGCCTGCTATATAGCTAGATCTACAAACTTCAAACTCAATTCTTAATGACTGTAAACCTCACACCGATAAATACTAAAGATCGGGAACAGAAGAGTTTACACCAAATAATTCAAACTTTCTTTTTAAACATTATACAAAGATCAGAGCTTATAACTAAAACCGCCTATCCTCCTCTGAAACCTTCAATACCTTTAGTCTTCAATACTGTTCAAGATACATCTTTCCTTCGATAGCATTTAGTTAGTCCTGCAGTTAACCACTAACAAAACAAATATTCTTGATGTTACCTCTACAATTAAGCGCCAAATATCCACAAAACCCTAAACATTCCTTCCTGACCAAGGAACCTTCCTCAGCTCCTAGATGGAGAAAACTTAGCACTGAATGCAAACCCAGTAAAACACAGCGTGAGTCTAAAAAAGGAACTAACATCAGTGTAGTAGAATGTGGACGAAATAAATAATTACAAATGATATAACAGAACACCTAAGGCCGGTTGTTGAGGAGAAGTGTTGTTCCTTGCGTGGCTGTTTAGGGGCTGTCTCAGGCCACCATTCGTCATCCTCCGTATCCACTTCTTTGCTATCCAACAACTTGATATTCTGGCTGAGTTTTCCATCCTTGCAGCCCAACAGTTTGGATATCGACAGTCCGTTCTTCTTCCTCGTTCTCATCTTGTTGTCGTAGAACTCCCAGTATTTGTCTCCCTTGAGGAAATACGTTTTCTCTGCAAGAGGAGATAATCAATTTAAGATTTGGACAGAGCTTTATCTTGTTGATTAGAAACGACGTATTGGGAGAGTGGATCGATAATTATTACATAATATTGATCATATCATCCCAAGCATGCAGTTCCCATCAATGTAATTTGTTTGCTTCTATCCGTCTTGGTTTAAACTAAATAGGATCAGAGAAGCATCCCAGAAAAAAGGAAGCATTTCACTTTCGATTTGAACAAAATTATTTTAGGCCTTGAAACTCAATATTTTCATAACTTCATGCATTTTGTTTGGCTTATTTAGTTTTCAGAATGAGTCCTTATTCTGTACAATGTTTTAAGTCATCTTGGGCATTTTCATCATTTGAATGACAAGAACAATTGTTTTTACGATATTGCTATTATTGCAGACAAAAAAATACTTGTTTGTGAAATATTATCCAGGTTTAGTAGAAAATGCAAAGAAAATCCATGTGCGGCAATCTTTACTGCAATTGTATGAATGAGTAAAAAGAAGAGAAATATTTATTTCTTTTGTCCAATGCGCAAAAGAAAGTCACTTACAAATCTTGAAACACGCATTTTTTAAAAACTAAATACAGTAAATAGGAAGCACATTACTTACTGTCCCAATGCTGGAAGGCGCTGTCCAAAGGAACAGGCACGTTTCTCCATATGCTCATGTCCCGGGGGTAGTCATATTCAATGAAATCTCCCTTGGCGTTCAGTTTCCAGTACATGTCGCCCGTCACCAGGTAGGTCTTCTTGTTGTACGCCCACACAAAAACGGCATCGATCTTCTCGACGTCCTTGTCAATGCCGAGTTCAGTGATGCGGCGTCCTTCTTCTGGGAAATTGTGGACCAGATGATTGCTGTCAAACACCCAGAATCTGTTTCCTGAAATATTCGACAGTTTTCTATTGTAATAATACGGTTATCAGGGCTCCAAATTCTAGGAAAAGTAAATCTTGTAACAATCACAGAATGACGCCGTTGCAAAGTTCTGATGTATATTTATTCTAGATCTGAATGTATTTGGTTCAAAATCCGGTTGACCGAAGGCCTGGTCTTATCCAGTGACCCATCAAGTCAAGACGGACTCAGTATATGTCGGAAAAACACATTCTCCATTTATTTAACAGAATTTATTTATACAGACTGATTTGAAAAACAAAATATGACAAAAAACTATGGCTACATATGTACTTCGGCCCTAAGTTATAAAATACAATCATACCAAGTTTAGCTTGAGTTCTTTTTATGTCAAAGTAATAAATACAATCTCACTTGTACCACATTTGTTCTTACTTGGCAAATCATTGCGTTAAAATAAATCACTCTCAGCGAAAATGTACAAGGTATATCTTGCGCTAAAAGTGCATGTTGGTTTTCCAATTAAACGTTTCACGCATTTGATTTAGTAACCAACATCCGAAGAAAAAAAAATAAACATGAATTAAAGGTAACACTTGAAGGTGTAAACTGAAATGTGATGTTTAAATGAAAATAAACTCAATATGCTGACGAACAGCGGCTGGTTTTCACCTTGGTCTAATTAACAAAGCCAAGTGGTTTGCCCAGGAAATTGCAATAGAATTGATTGCCGTTTACTGATAAGTTCGTACTACGTTTACAAAGGTTACACCTCCATATTCCAGGTTTACCTGGCATTTTATGAGCATAGTATACAATCAGACTCTCTGAAATCAGATGAGCATTTCTGATCATTGGTTGAGAGAAAGCAAACTTGACTTGAAAATATCTTGAACCTCTACGTCATTAGACCACTTCCATACACTAAATCTTAGTATTCACTGGTGAAGTTCCCGCTAGGCACATGAGGCGCAGGCCTGCACAGCACTGAGAAATTATTTTTTTTTCAAGAAGTCCAAAAATGCATTAAAATATGCAAAATTGAATGTTATTAAGTTTGTCTGTGGTATTATTGAATTTTTGGCCCCACATATGCCAGATAAAGCAACTTTAGGAAATTACAATCTTTAAATGTATATTCAGAAACTCTGATAAGGTTGTTTAGCGTATGTTAGTGGTCTGTGAGTTTGTGAATGCGAATTCCAAAATTCCCGACAAAAACATTTACACTCATTCAGAAATAGTGTCCATTAATGTCAGCGATTTAGCGATTATAGCGAAAATCAATTCTCATGAAAATTGAAAATTCTGATTTGGCAGTAAAACATTGCACATTTACCAAAATTTACACATGTCCATTACGGATTGATATCCAACTAGAAGCTTACAAACCTTTGAAGAAGACAATTTTGCCGTCGGTTCTTTCGTATACTGCGTCAATATTTCCGTCGGGGAGCTTGTAGAAGAATTTGTTGATTTCCGTCGGTGCTCCTCGAATGCCGTTACTACCCAGTCGCCAAAACATCTGAAAAACAAAACAAAAAACATTCAAGTAAAATATGGAATTCAAATCTTGCTGTATTAACCTCTTTTCGATATATAATATAATAGTTTTATATACAATATAAAACATACAAATATGTATCAGTTATAATCTAAAGTAATACATTTTGGAATATTTTGTACCAAAAAAATAACATGATTTTACTCAAGGACTTTAAAAAGCCTCATGTATAAAAACTTCGATATTTCTAGCCATTTTTTTCACTTAAAACATTAATAAGTAGGACATAAAACATGAAGTGTTATGTCTTACCAACGATATACTAACAGGACAAAGTAGGATTTCACCAAAGATGGGCTTATTTGGTCTTGATACTTTTTTCAAACAACTAACCGCTATTGCATGTCCACATTGGGAAAAATAAACAAACGGTCATACTTTTATGAAAAATTAAACACTGCAACGTTAGTTTTTATGTTAAGTATAGATTTACATATACTATGCGCGCTAGGCTCAAGTAGAAGTGAGCGCTGAAATATCTGAAGGTGGTGAGTTTGAACCCTTTTCTGGCTTAGATCCTTTCATAACCTTTCCTGACCAAAGTAGAATTAGTGTAAATTGCACTGTTTCCCAGTTTACATTAACTAAATAAGACGTATGGGATACTTACTGATCCAATAAAGACGAACACCTCGGTACGGATGACCGTGATAGCGTCAATAGAGTGGTCACACGGGTTGACCGCACCACCGTCCGGTTTGTAAGGTGGCTCCCTGGTAGGAGGGACTGGCCTGTCTTTAACCGGTGGCTTCGGTGTGTTCGGGAGAGGTCTAACACCATTCTTTGAGCCTGGAGTGAAAGATAAATGTGCTCTTTCACTCACATTGATACAGGCTGAGAAATAATACTATTGATGCGAACAGTGTACACAGTTTGGATAACCTTGCGTCTCTTGTATGGCGCTCAGCATATAAAAGTAGTTCCAGGCCCGGTGTCATTAATGTGACTGGGTGTGGTATCATGCCACATGTCTACGGCGTGATACTACAGTGTGACAGCACTATATTTGTCTCAAGTAGGCATAGTCTACAAATGACCGAAATACTGTCGGCGGGAAGTTAAACCAAACAAACACAAAATCATATTATACTGCATCAACTATCTAATCATTACACTACAAAATAATTTTTCAATAAAATATATTCACATTACTTTCTAGCTTATAAAATTATCTACGTATTCTTTTTACTCTCTTTCATTTATGTTTTCCTTGAATGTAACTGATAGAATTGAAATTAAATACACTTTGTCAAGAAGTAAATATAAAATAAATAAATAAATAAAATGGTCGAAAAATACAATTTATCCCTTCAAATGCACTGTCTCATATATAACCCAAATATCTAATGCCAAATATTAAAGTATATGTTTAAATTGACATATTACCTTTATAATTAACAATATTTGCTAAGAATGAGAGAAACTAATCAATTCCAAGTATTTAAGTTTACTTAGCGCTAAGTATGGCTGGTAGTATTCGAGCCAGATTGTAAAAACCCTGAGTTCAGTAAATTCTCAAATGGACATTTTTATAAACACTTGCTTGGTAATATAAAATAAGGGAGTGCTTAGTTACCATAGAGAGACTGGATCCCCTGTACGTCATCCAGGGGCAGTTTGAACTCGTCCGTATAGCCTTGGTACCATGGATACATAAGGGCTTCCGTGTTGCTGCTGTGGGCGAGGCCCAGGGCGTGCCCGAACTCATGGGCAGCTACCATGAATAGGTCAACACCTGCACAAAACAGTTCAACGATTTATTAAAGTTAAAGTGGCAACCCTTTTGACTGCAATACAAAACGGCGTACATAAAAATTACACAATTAATAGATTATATTTGTAAATTTCAGTGGTTCTAAAGAAAAATATCATAGTTACTTATTTAGCAGAATAATCATGGAAAAATCGCAAGTGGCAAAACCACAAGCAACTTTAATTATTTTTATAAAAAAGAAAGAAATTTAATGAGATATTACAATGAAACAAGTAAATGTGTTATATTAATGTATTTAATCTGTTTCTCTTTTCGTGTCTTTGTCCTCGGAGAGTTGCTCAAAATAATCAAATTAATTTTAATAATTAATAAATTGATTTCCTTTCTAAAGATCCTGATAACCTTACGCCGCGTTTAAATAAAGCATATAAGAAACCATTATCAACACAATGAAATATCAAATATTATCATCTCACTTCAGCAAGACTGAAATACATAAGAAAATCATTCATAAACCTGCCACATACTGTTCAATAATCATGAAAAATAATGACTCTCGCTCTCTAATCATCGTTCTTGATAAAATGTCACATTAAACAGAAAAGTTTATATTTCTACACCAGAATCCTTGAGGGTTATTTTCCAAAATTACATCTGATAAATCACAGATCGGGACATGCAATGATTACAAATTCCTCTTTCCACCAGCTTCATTCTCCGCTAAAAAAGCGATAAATCAGAAACAGTTTGTCAGATGACAAATAGAACGGAATTATGTAAAGAAAAGATGAGAAGTAAATCTGAACGCCATGTTTTATGAAATTTAGCTCTATCTGAGACTGGAATTCTAACTTTTATCTTTCATATTGACAAAATAACCATTAATTTAAACGCATCAGTGTCCGTTTCTCTTCTCAGAAAATCCATCTGGGGAAAATATGATAGATGCAGACGGACTTCTTTGGCGCCATTTTTCCATATAATCTCCGTATTCTAACATTCGCGTAATAAATCAACTATAACTGATTGACAATATTTGCCCAGAATGCAACAGTAAGCCAGCGGATAAGTCGTCTGCTGCATGAGGGATGGCGCGAAATCCAATGATGTGATTTCAAAACTACATCTATTGAAGCAATGAACATTTTTCCATCTCTTTCAGAGCGAAAGATTATACAAAGAAGACATTTGCTGAGTGTGCGGATCAACACAGATGAAGAAGCCGATAGTCTGTATTGCTATATGATGCATTTTATGCAGACACAATGTTTGAATAGAGGCCCGAGGTACTACCTTATTTATTTCTGACATTAGTTCTTATTTCCAAAATAATACATCCTTAGAAATAAATGTTTTTTTTTGTGTTTTTTTTTTGTTTTTTTTTATTTATTTAATATAAAAAAGAAATGATGAAGGGCGTTTTATGTTATCATGAACTATTGAAGAAAATAAAGCATTGCCCAAGATAAAGTACCACGGGAAGCTTAACTAACAAAATTTATATCATGTTGGGTAACGTATGGTAAAAATAAACATGTAAAAATAAATATATTAAATAAATATATGTATTAATAAATAAATGAAGAAAATATAGAACAAAAAGAGAAGGGAACTACAGCAACGCAGCAGAAACAGCAATAAAACAAAAACAATGAAAAAAGAGAAAGCAATACAAATAGATAACAAGAAGACTCGTATCAAAGACAGACGAAGAAAGGAAAAACAAGATATATATCTCACCGTCTGATGAGTTAAATGTCCAGGTTTCTGCGTCATCAAAATGTGTGTCCCCGCCACGCTGCTGTCCAGGAAAGAATGCGTGAGCAAGAACGGAGCCTGGAAGTGACAACAGAGTAGTCCTTGATATCCCGAGAGTTTTTACTTTGATGTTTCAACTGGCTCAAAAAAACTTGTTAACGTATATGATGTGCATAACAAACGAATTTATTTCGAATTTCACTTAACCCATTACCATATAAATGCCCATGTTAAAATTAATGACTTGATGAAAATCATTTATCGAACTATAATGGGAATGCGAAATAATGGATTTTCATTTCCCATGCAGACTGTAGACTTGTACGAACAAACAGAGGAGAAGCTGGTCAGACAGTTCATTCCTGGAGCTGTCTGATCTGGGTCTGCTCGGTTTGCCAAATCGTCAAAAGGAGTCTGTATAAGGTGAAGGGTTATATCGCATTGTATTTCTGGCGATCTTAGAAAACACAAGAAAACTGTGATACTAAGTATCACAGCGGCCCTTCGAACTTAGTGTACGAGAACTTTTCTGACATGTTTTTAGCATTTGTGTTGCAATACTTAAATTTAACGTTTGAAAGAAATAGATTTATGTTTGAAGGTAAATTTAAAGATAATTTGAAATCATTGCTTTTCATGGTATACAATTCTAAATTGTTTTGTAAAATTTAAGATTTTTCCAATTATTATAGCAAGAATTGAAGTATTACAATGCAATTGTTATATGAAGTTTTCTAAATAAGGTTATTATTCTGTAGGTGGCTATGAACATGAAATAAATTTTGTCAAATTTTTAAGTATGTTTTGTTTTCACATGTTTATTTCTAAAGTAATGATGACTCACATTGTTAAGAATGTAAACTGTGGATGTATTGATCCTGTACTGAAACACATCATATGTTTCAAATATTTTAATACGTCATTTATTTCAAATAAAGAAAATAACACACATTTTGTTTCATAGTTTGTTTATTAAAAAACTGTTTTGTAAGATATATTTCTATAAAAAAGTATCAAATTGTCTTTTATATAAAATAATACTGATTCTATGTGTAATTTATTATGTTACCACATAAGTTTAAAGAAGGAATGTTAAAACATGAAATGTTGAAATGAAAGTGTTACAGATGTTTTTAATATTGAACAAAAATGTTTTTTGGAAAAGTTTCAGTTAAGAAATGAAATGCTAAGTAATAAAAAATTTAAAAAAAAAAAAAAAAAGGAAGGAAAAAACAAATGAAGATATTTTTCTTTAAATAGCAATGTGCAAGAAAAGAGCAAGTGAGAACGTATGAAAGTACATGTGAATAATGTAATGAGGGGTGTTGTGTTTAATTGAAATAATATTAAACTGGGAAAAGAAGGAACTGAAACATATTTTGCAATTAATGCACATTTCAAAAAAGCATAGAGCAAATGATATAAAAATTTTAAAGCTAAGAAGGAACACAGTTTCAAAATAGCAAGTATCTGGTAATTTTTCTCAAATTAGAAACAGAAATATTTCCAAAGATTGATGCAAGAACAGTTTTACAAGTAGACTTTTAAAAGAAAACATATTTAGACACTTATTTTACATGTTCTACAATATTTACAGCAAAAATAATCTCAATCTATTAGGGATTGTTCTGTTCAGTTCTATGAATTCTTGAATATAATGTTACCACAAAAATGTTCCCTGTATGAAAAATAGACTAGGAAGATGCATATATTATGTTATGAATTGTTAGTAGAAGCAAATATATAAATGTATTAATAATCATTTTATATGGAAAAAAATAATGTTTATTCTTTCAAACATTTAACAAGGCACATGTTCAATGAAAATATAGGATTCTGCGAAAGCATTTACATGATTGTGCGTACACAGACTTTTTTTTTTAAAAGTAAAGCTTTTGTTTTGTTACATTTAAAAAGTTTAAGTTATTTTTTTTTTAAATAATATAGAATAAAGTTTTTGAGTATAATTATAAATAATGATTACTAAGTTCAAAAAAAAAAAAAAAAAAAAAAAAATTAAAAATGAAAAAAAAACCACAAAAAAAAAAATGAACACATTAACAAGTAACAAGTGCATATTTCACAACCTTTCAACATGGAGGAAGTATGTCAACATATTAACATATTTACACTGAATGATGTGTGCACATGTAATCATCATTGGATGATAAGGTAGCATATATCTGAATGAAAGCTATGTTGGAAGAAGAGTAACTAAGTTTGTATGACAATTAAGTAAGTTAGCACCATTAATAACAAAGTATATGAGCATAAAGTATTAAGCACCTTTGAATACAATTTAATGCAACATGTGAATACAGTTAAAACATAAGTCTGACAAGGATCAAATAAAAGATGACTATAATGCATATTCATAATTGTACTGAGTTATGTATTATGCATGAAGTGTGTGTTTTAAAAGAGAAGAACAGTATTTACATAGATAAAATATAATGGAAATGTAATTGAGTATTAGTCATTATGTCGAACATTATTTTGGAAATGCTCAATTGATCTTTTAGTGCAGGATAATGACTGGTGTTTGAAGAGTTTTATTACTTTGTTCAGTATGTTGCAATTGTACTGTAATGTATATTTAAGTTGAGTGTGATGAGAAAGAAATGATACATAAATGAAATTTGTAACATATTTTACACAGAAATATATAAAAAAAATTATAAGGAATATGAACATTAAAAAAAACTATTTATTAAATTTAAAAATTGCACCTTTGAGTAATAAGTTTGTCAATTGTTTTTTAAGCACAAGTGAGTACTAAGTACTTTGCAATGATAAGCTAGTAAATGAACATTAAATGACATATATGAGAACTGCTTTGAATGACACATGAGCATATTATAATTTTTTGATGATGAATGAGAAGTAAACACTTTGAATGACGCGTAATATGTTAACTTCTTTAAACTAGAACTATCACTGAAGGTGATTCATACCCCCACCCCCATCTTTGACACAGGATGTATTCACATGACACATAAAACGAATGTTCACACATAGGATTTGGGCTTTTAAGCATACCAAAAAAAAAGGTGATCAATACCCACACCGGAAGTCTGTCATGTGTAGGATTACAGTTTCAAAAGTTTGCGTGAGTGAAAGACTACATGTATGTAACGTTTAAAGTTAGTGTGAGCAATGAAGGTCTATCTACATATGAGGTCTATCTACATATGAAGTTTGATCAACGTAAGTACAGTAGTTTTGGAGAAATGCTCCGGACAAAATCAAAAGATTAAAAATGACGAAGGGCAATAACTCCTTTCAAAATACATGCAGAGTTATGGTTCTTATGCACTGCACTTCCTCTCATCAAGGTCTATCTACCTATGAAGTTTCATCAACATAGGTACAGTAGTTTTGGAGAAATGCTCCGGACAAAATCAAAAGATTAAAAATGACAAAGGGCAATAACTCCTTTCAAAATACATGCAGAGTTATGGTTCTTGTGCACTGCACTTCCTCTCATCAAGATCAATCTACATATGAAGTTTCATCAACCTAGCTACTTTAGTATTGGAGTTATGGTCCGGACAAAATTTCATTTGTGGGGGTATAATGATAAGCACAGTTAAATGAGCAGATTATAATGACTAAACCTTAAATGTTTATATAAAATTGTTGTTTCTATAACTGACCCAATTGAATATTATTAAGACAAAATTAACATCACAATAAGATATAATCCCCATAACAACTTCCCTAAAGCAGTTAGGAATAATCAAGAATGAAAACTTTCCAGGCAGATATATCAATATCCATGTAATAACCCTATTGAAAACGAAATATAGGGAAACAAATGGATTATCATTTAGTATTCATCATCTAATATTTATATAGTTTCTTTTAAGATTATTAAAGATGATACTTTTATTTATGCTAACATGTTTCGCTCTGTTTAACATCGATGTTTTCTTTTCTTTTCTACCAACTACTGTATAGCGCTGTGAAAATTAGTATGTAAACCCCACACTCAATCATCACTCGAACAATTTGATTGGAGGAAATTTAAAGAAAAAATAATTTTTTAATGTAAAATAAATACGAATTATATTTTTGTTGAATGATTTGAAATAATTAAGAAATATTTAGACTGCGTCTAAAGTTTTACATATAAACAGATACGAAACTACCGTCATAATAACAATTAAAGCAGTCTAGCAAAAAGGTAGACTGTGTCCGATTTTAATTTATTTTAGTCGTCAATTACATGACTTTTAGTACAAAATGTGAACCAATGTAAAGCAGTCTGCCAAATTCTCCATAGCGACTTTCCAACCCCGTATTAAATAGTGCGGCCCGCTGCAGCGGGCCGCAATAATTTAGGAACGAGTAATTTTAAACAAACTTAGATTATAAATAAATTATGTAATTTATATTGGAATACTATTTTATTAAAAGTTTCTTAATACATTGAAACAAATTATGAGTATTTAGATTGTCTATTTGTGTATTTATTAACTATTTCAAGTCCGTAGTGCAATATTTCCTGTGTGTATCAAACTTCCAATCAAAAGATATGATTTTGAGGGAAAATCTAGCTTGCATTTTGTTCCGTTTCATTACTGATTTAACTTAATGAACATATAGAAAAAAAGTCATCTGAAAATATCAAATCTAAATCAAGTTTGTTATTACACATTTAATGACAATATCATCGGCCGAATCTCAGATTTCTTTCCAATAACTGTCTTACGGTAAAAGCCTCTTCGATAATTTTCACGTTTGATCAACGTGAATATCAAACTTGGTATCAGCGAAATCTTGTTTTATGCTCCACTTCAATTATTTCAGTCAAAATACAAACTGGAATTGTCATATAACCAAATTTGTTTATTTTGATATTGTCTGCTGGTAGAATTACTTTAATATCAAACAATCTAACAACACGATCACTTCACATGCCATACTGACTGGCCATTAATGCATTGAATTGGCCATTAAATTACTTACGCCATATAGTAATATAATGCCGAATACTAAAAGCTAAACCCAGGGGACAGATTATATCAAAACTGACGCTGTTCTGCTGTATTATTTTCAAGTACTGTACTCGTATCTGTAACTTTATCTTGGCTTCGTTTGCCTGTTTCTTTATGCCACAACAACAGTATTTC
Organism: Solen grandis; assembly: GCA_021229015.1. Taxonomy (NCBI): domain Eukaryota; kingdom Metazoa; phylum Mollusca; class Bivalvia; order Adapedonta; family Solenidae; genus Solen; species Solen grandis. The sequence goes on from CM037791.1 coordinate 14,845,004, forward strand.
TGTCATTATAGGGAACTGTCTCAAGGGACATTCGTCTGTTTCTTTACCGCGGTGTCACGCCGTAGATAAGTGGCATTATACCACATACAGTCATATCATCCTGACACTAGGAGCTGCCCCTTACATACTGGGTGCCAATTATATTATTTTTTTTCGTAAAGTTGGTATGTCGTGGCCAGGATTTTTTTTGTCTAGGGATTTTTGCAATGGATGCAAAGGTCATTCATTATTTTTCTGTATAAGTAAAGGGTACGTGAATTTCATCCAATATTTTTTTTTCAGACCGGATTCGACAACGCCAAGTAAGTTACTTCTCCTGGTTCGAGATAATCGCCACAAACTCCTCGAATTTTCCAAACATTTCCACTTTGATATATACGAGAAAGCTGTAAGTTTTCATTATGGTTCGTCTGCAATGCTGACAGTCACAGGGACATCGACCCCCGATAAATGACAAAATATATTGCAAAGGGCGTAAACCTTTTCTTATTAATAAATCAGTAAATAAATAAATCGATCATTTACCTTTGCCATCAAATGGGAATCCGTCATGGTGATAGTTCTCAGCAAACTGTATCAAGATGTCAGCTTCGGTGTTTATGACCTCTGTAAATGTGAGAGTCGTCACCTCGCTCCAGACTTTGAAAGCGTCGTAAATGATTCGTCGGACTTTGCCCCTACTCAAATCGGGTGTGGAGTTTAAAATTCTGAAGATAAAAAAGATACATCCTCATACTGTGAAATTTTTTTTTTTTTTGGCGGAATACACAATTTTCGTTCATTTCGTGTAGAGTTTAGTCAACGAATATTAATGCCCACGAAAACCATTCTTTATATCGACATCGCATTCTAGAACAAGAATCCACGAATAAAGATACCAACGGAATTCCATTTAGTACTTTATCAACGAAATTTAATGTCATCGAAAATTAATGCTTGTATAGTAGTTGTTCATATTCAAGAAAAAAACTGTTTGAAGTATGAGCGCGCACAGAAAACCTTATTTTAGACCACGTCTAAATAAAGGCCACCTTCTATTGAGACCTTCCGCACGTTTTCACATCACTTGTTCTTGAACTTTTCTTGATGATTTAAACTCATTGTTACAACCAACTTAACGCAATCAAATGGCGGTCCTCTCACGCGAGGCTTCATTATTATATATCAAAATATTTATATTGTTAGCTACTGTCGAGAGGTATTAACTTGGTTTCCGGTCTATTAATAAATCTTTTTTTTTGTCGTAAATGGAAAATTTCCCACCTAGTGGTGAGAATTAATTAAGAGTTTGAGGCAGTTTTTATATTACCCACCTATTGGTGAGCCTTGATTATATGATGAATGTTATATTCATGATTGTTTTCTTTTCATTATCTACTTTTCGTTATTTAAATGACATTTCCACAATACTGTGTTAGAGGTACTCATTAGCAGATGTAGGCTCCCACATATGAACTTCTCCTTGGAGTGAATACACCTGGTGCTTTAAGGGAAGATTCAAATAAATTAAAACTAAGTTAAGAAATGATTAAACAGAAAATATACTGGCTATGCTCAGTATTGGATATTAATGCGTCAAGTTGCGACTCCTTGCGATAAATGGTCCGCTACTTTCTACTGGGACCGCTGAATACCTATCAATTTCCGTAGCCACTCACAAGACGTGTATTATATACAGAGTGAGTCACTGGCACCACGTGGAACCTTGTCTACCGCAGAATGACTCAGCATCTCATGTCACTCAATTTCACAAGCATGGCGGCTATGCACTTCCGGTTGGCCGAAAGACAGACACGTATATCACATAATTAAACAATGTCTTGCTTTCTCCAACATTATCACATTGAATACATTGTATCGACCACAAAATAAATGTGTCTTTTTTAATTATCATACCTCTTATTTCTGGTAAATCAAAGTATACATTGCTAGATGACATTACTTTAATATAAAATTGTAAATTATCTCGTATACAATATAATTTTTTCCCAAAGCCTTTTGTATGCGTTTTCATATTAATTCTAGTATGAATTATCTCCGCACATTATTTGTCTCAATCAAAATTTTGTTAATGAGCAAGAAATCAGAAAGATTCAGTGACACACCTGAATTATTTATAAATATTTCTATATTGTTTCCTGAGCGAACATTGAATGTCATGTCACTAATCACTGTCACTAATGAAATGAAACATTTATTTCCGTATCATACCTGAATAATTTACTCAAATGACATCATTGTTCCCTATGAGAACAAGTCAACTTAATCTACTTCAGAATATACCTTTTTAGATTAGAGATACAGTCAGCATGACGTCACACCAGTTCAGTGACAGACGAAAAGTAAAGAGTTGCGTTAAAAGTGCCAGTTATCACCTATTTTTTAACAGAAGAACTTATCGTAAATCATTGCAGTACATCTTCGTCTGCCATCGAAACCCGGCATCATGATTCCTGTGCTTGAAATCAAACAGATGCACGCGTTGTTTTGTAAATAGAAACTACTCTTTTTCTTTCAGACAGAACCAAGTCAATTAAACTACATTTACACATGCAAGATCTTGGAGGATTTCCAACGTAACAAGGAAGAAGAGAAGCTTCATTTTTTTTAAACAGGCGCTTGCATCACCACGGTTATAAAACATCTGGGTTAATCAAGCGCATAATAAATCACAACAACAGCCCAATGCCAATCATACCGTATGCTAGCGTCGTTTAAAAATTAAGCCTCGTTTTGAAATTACCTAGGATCTGGCGATTTAAACATTACCCAGTGGGAATGATATCTTTTTTTTATCATTAGATACCTGATATACATTATTTGAACACCTGACGCAAAATTAAGCCCACGTGTAGCGTCTGTTTTAACCAGAATTATATAGGTCAAAAATAACATATTGTGGTGATTGAGCTAAAAAGAGGCCAAAATGAAGACACAGTGTCTATATTTGTATTTGCAGAATTGCATTTTCGAAACTCTGACGCATACAAAAATCCTTATGCTGAAAGCGTATTTCCCTTATTTTTCCCTGTCCGTTATAAAATTTTGAATAATTATCAGAACCGTATGCGAGTTCTCCTTCGGCTGAAATTCACATTACTCTTTTCTCTAACATTTAAATGTCAGAAAAACGTCTTTTTGGCGTAGAAAATGTAACACACATTAAGCACTAAGACAAATGGAATGATATCATGTACGGTTTCTTCTAAATCTTTGTTTTCAGCTACCAGCAAAGATGTTCGGCAAGGATTATGGGTTCGATTCAGTGACACGACATATGCCGTTTAATTGGTATTAGTATAGCCCCTTATTCAGTGCTTAATATATGATATTTATTTTCCAAAATAATCAAAAATTCAGGATGACTGCTAAATCTATCACACTAGGACATCTGGGATGGCGGTTTCATCATTATTTTGACAATGGTGTTCAAAATCCCTACTGTGTATGAATTCTTTCTTTATTTTAACAGTGTTAGGAATCCGAAATGTTAGCATATCAATCAGTCCCTGGCTGCAGTCCGAGACACGGCCTTGAACACGTTAAGAAATGTGTGCCAAAAAGCATTTGCAGCCGGGTACATAAACGCCATTATTAATTAAGTCAGTTTCTGCATAGACTGGGTACAATTGCAGTAGAATGTATGGATATATCATGCAAGTAATTTCAAATGGTGTTTTTAGATATATGTTTTTGCAAGTATTAACTTGTGGAAGAGAATAAAATTTGATCGACAGATATTTTATGCTATGTTTTATGGCGATATTTCTGTCACTAGCACTTGGTCTCAGAAATAAACGTTTGGAACAGATTGGCCAATTGCAAACTTGCTTTAAGTGTTATCATATAATAATGTTTTTATTCAACACCGAGTTAAAAATAATTTTGAAAGCAAACCAGCCATAAAAGTGACAAAAATCCAAGTAAATTCAAATATGCTTATTCTCGTTTCGGGGCGTTCGAGGCTTATAGGCAGAAGTACGAGTGTTCTTTACCAACAATTTACTACGAGTACAAGATGTTTTACTTAGCTCGTAGGTTCGTTTCCTTTGCCCTCCGTAACAACATACTGATGAAGGATAATCAAAGGCTCTAATGCCTCACAAATGGCTCGTCTATCACAAAAAAAGCGAAACTGTTTGTTTATTCTCCACGCTAGTGAGTTAATGAAAGAATGAGCGATATAGGTGAAAAAAAGATGCGCAGGTAAATGGCTTCCGCAATTGCTCCTAATTGAATTTGGAGTGCATTACAGCCAGGATTTACCTGGGGAGAGTGACGTGACGTCAACAGCAGGGTGGAGTCAACATTTTTCCCACTAATGAGGGATGCATTTTCCTCTGAGCAAATAGCACGTGAATGTTACCAAGTTTTTATTCATTATTCTTTCTCGAGTCAAGAATTCAAGACTTTGCCACTTTGACGAACGTCATTTTCCTGTAAATAAGTTCATGTCAAAGTCGTTCAAGCTGTGTGAGTTCATGTTTAAAAAGGTGATAGTGTTTTATTTCGGCAAAACATATGTATATTCGGATATATATAAATATATATGTCTAAAATACAGTTTCAAATGTACATTTTCGGGAGCGAGAGGTTGTGGGTTCAATCCCCGACCGCAGCATACAAAAACATTAAAGAAGGTATTGACAGCAACCTACTTGGTGCTGAGGAAGGTAGTCCCGGGACTGGATCCAGGTGTCAGCAGTAGTGATAGATATAGCCTCTAAATGACTGAAATACTGTTGATGGGAGGTCAAACCCAACAAACAAACAACTGTATAATTACTGTTGCAACTATTATTTAAATCTAGTTTGTACAACAGATATGCAGTTACAGTTTTAAACATCAGTTAGATCTACCATTGATATTTATAGGGACAAGAAAATAGTTTGTGACATTCAGTGCAAAAGAAGCAAGTGTTACCTCTGTAAAACGCATAAACACAGAAGACGGGCGCGTGATCAATCTATACTTGAGGTTGTATCTTGTATGACATTCCAATTGTAACTATGAATTAGACTACCTTAAGTACAATAAAAAAAAATAATATAAGTAACCTTGCAGGTTTCGCTCCTTCTGACCAATGGCCCTCGGTAATTTTCTGTTATGTGTGTGTTGTATGTGCACCATTGAAATCATCAAAACAACACTTGAGTCAAGATGCTCTCTATTTATCCCATCAAAATGATTTTTTTTTCAACCTCATTTCGACTTTTGTTTGTTTATTGCATTTAACGTCCTGTCGATAGTTTTCCAGTCATATAGAAGTTATGTCTACTTGAGACAGATATAATGTTGTCACGCCATAGACACGTGGCATTATACCACACCCAGTCACCTTATCCTGACACCGGGCCAACCAGTCCTGCAACTACCCTTATATGCTGAGCGTTAAGTATGGGAGCTATATCAGAACCATTTTTACGACATTGGTATGTCGCGACCGGGGACCGAATCCACGACCTCCCTATACCGGATGGGACGCTCGAACCAATCGTTCACTTCGACTTTTACCGCATTAGTAAAGGCAAATATTTATCGTATCAGTATTTAACAGCAGAAAATCAGGAAGACGTTAAGATTCAAGCGCCATATGCAACATCCCAATCGATCTATTTGTTTCGAGATAAACAATTTAACGAGTGAAAGAAAAATAAGAAAAAGAAACTGTGCAATACAAATAAGTTGTGTTAAGTATGCATATGTTCAATAGTTTTCTAAAGAGATGAAGGTCAGTTAAGCACAGTATGACTAATTATCATATGCAAATACACTTGCACTTGTTTTAAGTGGCAGTCACAAGACATATCTTTGTATGAATTATTGACATATCTATTTATTCATACAGATCACCAACTTTGACCATATTCATATATAGGTCTTTTTTTTCCAATCATTAATAGACACGGAGAAAGAGGCTTCGTTTTGTTGTCCTGTAGCAGACTCTACACGTATCCTGCTTAGTAATCTGAGGTCTCAAACTGCAATTTGTTTAAAGTAAAACAAACTTGCAGGCTGATTAAGTTTTAGACGGTTTAAACTTTTCTATTTTAGCGTCGATTGGGGAAACTATGCTAGTCCCTTTCAACGGTTCCTGGCTTGGACCAATACTTTGCGCCTGGGAAGGTAATGGGAATCCTAGTCCCCAATAGGATTCGAACCCACAACATTTGGATCGGGTACGTTACCACTGGACCACGGCGCATTTTGTAAACTTTCGTTACACGGTAAATGCATGACAATGTTGAACTTTCAGTCATCAATTATATATATTGTGTAAACTGGCGAATCTGCGTTGCGAGAGAACAGATCTGAAATATCACATACATCTTTAGAGAGGCCGGGACACAGTGATGTCATGGTCGCTTTATCTGCCGGGACCTGGTTTCCGATCCTTAACCACCGTGAACGAACTCAAGTGGTCGCCGGAAACTGAACAAAGACCCGGTCATACCACGTGACTTCCGACTACTCAGCCCGGCCAGAAAATGTATGTACATGAAGCTTTAAACCTACATAAATATACATGTTACTAACAGAGTTTAGCGCAACATATATGGCGATATTGCCAGGAGTTTAAAGAATAACTAGAGAATGTCATTTCGACGTCTTTTAAACTCTAAAACTAATTATTCCCTCCCATTCCAATATTTGAATTATGCTAATTAAGTGTAATAAGAAAAAAAATCCTATATGATGTATATTTAAGAGAAATATCACTGCTTTCTCCCTCGATTGTCAGTATTAACTTGTAATAGTGATTTGCTTTCGGCTACTAACAAAATCATTAAGCCAACTGTACCGCTCTTAAACTAAGAGTTGTGCCTCTCTCAGTGAATAAATAAACCAGAATATAGTTGGATTTCCCTGTTGAAGCAAAATTGCCGAGTACATATTAAACAATAACATTTTCTTTTCAGGGGCTGTCTTATCAAGGTCTCCACTGTTTGCTTATACAATATTGAAGCCTAAGTTCTACGCAGTCTGCACAGCAATGAAAAATCCATTACATAAATATTCATAGTCATAACTTTGTGCATGAATATTCATGAGGTAAAACGTATAAGTTTGCTGCTACTCTCACTATATGGCTAGCAGTGAGCGATGCTATAAGTTTCTCTACAATTTCTTTGTGGCCATATAAACTACATGTATATAGTATAATACAATATATAACACCCCAGAAGAAATCGAAGATGCCATGTTCCAATGCTTATATTCAAACCCCGTTGACAGCAAGATTCGTTCAATACTTTTCCAGGTTTGAAGTACTAGTCCAACATTATGTAAGATAGAGGAAAAAAGACTAAGTTTAAGGAAGAGAAATATTTCAACAAAACACTTATCTGGAAAGCGTTGTTCGCATTATATAGTAAAAGCAAACATGGCTGTTAAGAAAGTTTTGATACTATGCTCATAATGGTGCCTTGCATTCACTGCATTTACTGGAAAAAATCACGCGAGTTATGCCAACCTAACGTACATATAGTAGTTATACGACAACAGGATTTTGTTTCTAGAATAAAAGCTACATAAGTATCGTCATGTAAGACGATGAAGTCCTTTCCCACTAACACAGCCTATATTTTCTACATTTTATATGGAAGTTGAAATTAACATCCCTGAACCCATGTACTGGCGAAGAATACAGTTACTCCTTTTAAATTAACTTTATTGCAGGATGCCCACTGAGTTTTGTAACTGGGAGTACTACTGCTGTTCTCCCCTTAATATAAAGAGTTACTAAAATTGTGGGCCTAAATGGCCAATTTGGGGAGTAAAGAAAACTCTAAAGGAAGTAATGGACATAAAATTAACATGTACATAATCATGACATCACAACATTAATAATAAATAGAATAATAAATAGAAAATAGAATAAATAGAAATAAATCAAAATAACATATTGTAAGGTTAAACCTAAGATATCTAATAAACATATATAATGCAATGAATTTAACAGGCTTTTTTCAAGGATTAATGTATTCAATTTTGAACTCTTTTCCTAATACCAAATATACCTTATATAATCGAAATCGTTCATTATTTGTCTGCCTCAGCAGTTACTGTTAAAGCATGTATTGCTTTGCTCCAAGAATTAAAAGAGAACATTTTACCAAAACCTAAAAGCACTCATGGTACATTGCTATCTACTAGAAGTACAGTAACTCTCACTTTTGCTAAATATCTCTTTAAGTATATAGCTAGCAGATGGTATGTAGTTGTAAAGAGAGAGGGGGTTAGGGTAATGAACATCTGTGGAAGCAGTCAATTCAGCCACAAGTATGCAGGAATCAAGAGCCGTGTGGCGAGGAGGGCTAAGTTTCACGTGCAGAACCTGTTACTGAATGAACAGAACATCAAATACCATTATAAGCCTATACCAATATGCTAGTTCATTTCGGATATTAAATGCATCGAGCATTAAAATACA
>CM037791.1:14853538-14903538 GCA_021229015.1 Solen grandis
AATCCTCATCAGTTATGGAAATGAAATTGAGAAACATCTTCATTTAGAATTTTAAAATATTTTTGTTAATATTTGTTCTTTTTTCAAAGAATAAATGAAATATAAATATTTGTTGGGTTATTTTAAGTCCTTGATGTAAAATCTTTACATTAAATTAATTTTGTGTCAGTAACAAGTTCAGCTTTTTATCTCATCAGGGTACAAAATGCTCAAGATGGGCTCTTGTGATCCCCCTCTGTCTGTTGTCTTGCTGCAATGCAGAATCCATCATGCGAAGGCAATCATTTTTGCTCTACTTTACAACTTAGTGTTTGTGGTGAGGGTCTACTGGAATCAGCCTGTCCGTCTGTCTGAAGATGCAGTCTTATTTGCACTTCATCTCCAAATCCCCCGTCTTGAATTAGATGAAACTTACAAAGATGCTGATAAGTATTAAGGCTTGTTGTACATATAATTTGTTTTTATGCTCACCGAAGGTGACGCATATAGTTGCCGCTTCGTCCGTCCGTCTGTTCGTCCGTCACACTTTCCTTGTCTGGACTATTTCTCAGGAACTAACGGCTTGAATTCAACGAAACTTTATGGGAAGCTTTATTAGCAAGAGGAGATGCGCATATCCTCAGCATGACCCGGTTCCTAAATTTTTCAAAGAGTTATGGCCCATTGACTTTTTGGCCTATAGTACGTATTGCATGATTCTTGTCCGGGCTATTTCTCAGGAACTAATGGCTTGAATTCAACGAAACTTTATGGGAAGCTTTATTACCAAGAGGAGATGCGCATATCCTCAGCATGACCCGATTCCTAAATTTTTCAAAGAGTTAGGCCCTTGACTTTTGGCCTATAGTACTATTGCATGATTTTTCCGGGCTATTTCTCAGGAACTAATGGATTGAATTCAACAAAACTTTATGGGAAGCTTTATCACCAAGAGGAGATACCCATATCGTCAGCATGACCCGATTCCTAAATTTTTCAAAGAGTTAAGGCCCCTTGACTTTTCGGCCTATAGTACATATTGCATGATTCTTTTCCGGGCTATTTCTCAGGAACTAATGGCTTGAATTCAACAAAACTTTATGGGAAGCTTTATTACCAAGAGGAGATGCGCATATCATCAGCATGACCCGATTCCTAAATTTTTCAAAGAGTTAAGGCCCCTTGACTTTTCGGCCTATAGTACATATTGCATGATTCTTGTCTGGGCTATTTCTCAGGAACTAATGGATTGAATTCAACAAAACTTTATGGGCAGCTTTATTACCAAGAGTAGATATGCATATCGTCGACGTGACCTGGTTCCTCAATTTTTAAGAGAGTTATGGCCCCTACTACCATGTTGTTGACTGATATTCATGTCATTTGCCTAATTTAACAGGAGATATCATTTAAACAAAACCCCACAAAATTCAATATGCTATTAATGTCAATCATAATCATGTCAGCTAATTGTTGTTTAGGCCATTATACACTATTTCAAATATCCAGTCATATGTCAAGAGTGTTGGTTAACCTCTTTGATATGAGCACACATTGAAATGTACGACTTAATTTTCAGTAGTATAAAACCTTAAAAAAAATCAATGAAAAATCTGATGAGTAACACGTATTATCATATAAAATAGTAAACTGTTACTAAGTCTCCAAATTAGAGTTGGTAAAAATCTCATCTGATGAGGAGAATAGATATGATTTAGGAATGGGGATTTCAACAGCTTTGAACTGAAAGGTCCTAAGTAAAAAAAAATTTGGGGGGGGGGGGGGGGGGGGGCTGACCCCTGTGTGATCTTGGGGGACACCAAAGTATTTACCATTTTATCTTCTGTCTCATCAAAAGGAACAAGAATATATAATATGGTTTACTGTTTAGAGAGTTAAGAGCTTTTTTTTTTTTATGCTCACTGAAGGTGACGCATATAGTCGCCGCTTCGTCCGTTCGTTCGTTCGTCCGTCACACTTTCCTTGTCCGGACTATTTCTCAGGAACTAACGGCTTGATTTCAACAAAACTTTTTATGTGAAGCTTTATTACCAAGAGGAGATGCGCATTACCTGGATTCTATACATGATAAGCATGTGCTGATCCAATTCCGGTCCTTAACATATCTTCCCACCCATTGACCAAGGCCTTATTTGTAACAATGACGTTCTTCGGGGAGCATCTGTCAGTTCTACTGACTTTCTTGTTTTATAAGTGGGATGATTTATAACAGAGTTAAAACTCTTGGTTTTTATACGCCGCCGGAGGTTGGTCGTATATTGGCGTCATCTTCTCCATCTGTCCGTCCGTCCGTACGTACGTCCGTACGTTCGTACGTCCGTACGTCCATATCTTGTGAACGCAACTCCTCCAACGTTTCTGAATGAATCTTTTCAAAACTTGGTCAATGTCATTACTATAATGGGTAGATGTGCATGAAGTGGCGATTTTCCGGTTCATTGATTTTTACAAGATTTGTGTACCTTTGAAACTTAGTCTCTGTAGCTGAATGATATTGCAGCCTTGTGAACGCAACTCCTCCTACATTTCTGAATGAATCTTTTCAAAACTTGGTCAGTGTCATTACAATAATGGGTAGATGTGCATGAAGTGGCGATTTTCCGGTTCATTGATTTTTACATGATTTGTGTCCCTTTGAAACTTAGTCTCTGTAGTTGAATGATATTGCAGCCTTGTGAAGCAACTCCTCCACATTTCTGAATAATCTTTTCAAAACTTGGTCAATATCATTACTATAATGGGTAGATATGCATGAAGTGGTGATTTTATGGTTCATTGATTTTTACATGATTTGTGTCCCTTGAAACTTAGTCTCTGTAACTGATTGATATTTCAGCTTTGGGAATGCAATTTCTTGTATGTTTCTGACCTAATCTTTTCAAAACTTGGGCAATGTCATTACTATACTGGGTAGATATGCACAAAGCAGGGGCTTTGATGTTCATCAATATTTGCAATAGTTATGCCTTACTAAACATGGTCTCTTTAAAACACAACTCAAGTTTCTAAACAGGTAAAAGTGCATAAGGCAAGGATTTTCTGGTACAGTGATTTTTGCAAGAGTTATGGGGAGAAAGAAAAAAGGATTCAAATTGATACTGCTATTTGACCTACTGTCATATTGGAAGCATTTTTAGGGTTCTATCTCTGTTCAGCTAAATTAATTGGTCTTACAGACTTCATTATGAGGTTATGCTTACAGAAATGTTAAAAGCAATAATTAAAAGACCCCTCTTGGTCTTTATATTTTGTGGCGGCGTATATTGTGGCATCACTGGCACTCTTGTTAAGTAATGTGAATACATAATTACATACATGAAGGCACATCTCCAAAATGCCTGGTTTGAATTGGGTGAAACTTCACAGGATTACTGGATACCAAGTCTTGATTTTATTTGTATTTTCAATCAATATATTTGATATTAAGTTCAAGACATTTTATCATAAAGGTATGGCCTACTTTAAGCAGTATTGTGTACGTAATAGATTCTTGTCTGCACTTTATCTCCAAAATTTGAATGAAAACCTCACTAGGTTGATCAATACCTTCTCTAGTTTGGCATATTGTTGGAACATTTATTGGAATGTATTATCACAAAAGTTATGGCCCTTTGATTTTAGCAGCACAATGTATACACTGTCCTCACATAGTCTCCATTATGGATGAAACGCCACATGATTGATAGGTACCAAGTCTAGATGACATCATGTGCTTTCAATCATGAGGTTTGATTTGAATGTTTTATCACAGAGTAATGACCCTTTGTTTATTTAGTGATTTAAAAACTATCAAAAGGATGTACTTAAAACGGAGACTAAGGTGGATAAACAATGGTGGGAATCTAGCTTCGGGGTGGAGAGGTTCCGCCCGGGTTCGGGTCCTGCAAGGGACACTTCTAGTTTTATTGAGCAAGAAATTTACCTCGCATAGTTTTGTAAATGGGTACCCGAGAGAAGGGCATAATTCCTTGGCACCATAATGTGGGCTGCCTTAAGCGGATTGAAAGACACCCCAGGGATACTAGCAGTCCCGAGGACCAGTCAAGTCAAAAAATAAATAAAATGGTTCCTATGATTATTTCCATGTATATGTCTCACAGTGAAATTATTCTGGTTTATTTGGCCTAAAAATGAAATGTGTATTTTTGGCACTATAGCTTAATAATTCTCAAAAGGTTTCTGTCAGAAATATCTTAGATATATTTTTCTGCATTAATTGTTCTAAAAAAAAATTAATTCCTTGCTCCATATGCCTTTTCTTTGAGAATATACCACATACTTGCAACTTTTAAACAGATTATCCAACGGAAAGGAAAGGTTATTTGGCGATGGTCGACGTTTTCTTTCCGGACTCTGTGTCATGCATCGGCCTTGTGCATTATTTAGTTTTACTGTAGTTAAGTCTATACTTATTTTATTTACGTCCATTGGGAAACAAGTTCTTGCAGCTTATACTTAATCCTCTCGACCGTTCCTGGTTTGGACCAGTACTTTTCGCTAGGAAGGACATAATAGTCCTTGCTGCTGACGGGGTTTGAATTCAGCCAATTTTCAATAATGAAAGAAAGATTTAAATTGTCTGTCTGAATCTGAATATGACGCGTTGTAGATCCCAATCGTGGGATTTACACAAAGGAATAACATGTAAATTGAAAATATGAACGGAAATTTGAATCAATGGACTGAGAGAATAGGATGCAATTATTCAAATGGCCTCCAGTGAGGTTCATCCCTCTTGTATAGATAGAGGGAGAATATGGTTGAGTTTTCTTTAAAAAAAAACACACACCACACACACACACACATATATATATAGAGAGAGAGACACTCTAGTTCTAGCTCTCGGAGTAAACAGATCGTGCAATCTGCCGCCATTTTGTTCGGTCTCGCGTCGATGCTAGTTCGCGTTTTCTTTAAGTGTTAATTAGCTAATTTTCCGCGTGGTTAGTTGGATTTAGTGTTTCTTATCTAGCAGGCCCGGATTCACCGGGGGGGGCCGAGGGGGCCTTGGCCCCCCCAGCTGCCCTGGTTATACATTTTTTTCTAGGCTTTAAAATCCATTGATTACATAATGTCTGAGCTGTCTAAAGGAAATCCCCATTGTTGGCCCCCATACTGAACCAACCGCATAACCACCTGACCAGCCAGACTCCTATTGTCTTATGGCCCCCTGCTGTTAATGTGTTGGTAATCCGAATCGGCAGTCATCCATGACTTAGTGATAAGCATGTGTTTAAGGTACTGTGTATGCAAATTGATTGACACGTTCACTGATTCAGACTATTGTCGAGTGATACCTAAGGACATCTCGTCTGCCGAGCGATATAATGATTGAAGAAAAATACAAAAACTTTTTATCAGTAAAACTATTCTAGACAGGTGATGTTTAAAGAAATAATTCTAACAGAAATTTTAAATTCACTTTTCTCTACATCTATAAAATTTTAAATCTTGAATTAAAAGCGGGCAATTTAACTGCCAGGTTGATGAACTTTCAGGTATGAAAAATTGCCGATTTTTTTTTTTTTTGAAAAAAAAATTAAAAAGCTATTCTGCGGGGAAGATGTATACCTATCGCTAGCCATGTAAATTAACCTTTATCAGAAATGGGTTGTGTTTCTAAATGTCATCAGCTATACTATTTTTACATAACTTGTAAGTATTATTTTAACGAAGCAGTTAAATTCTTCTTAACTAACTCTCTCAATATATAAATACAAAAAGTAGGTCTATACATCATCATGTTCACTTTTCTTATTATTTACGAATATAATAATAATAATTATTATTATAAAAAATGTGTATTTTTAGATTTATGAATATAATTAAGAAATGAAAGAAATTGAAAATTGTTAACTGCCATATTTTGGGATAATGTATGTGTAGATTACTAATTCAAATCAAATCCAGGTAATCAGTTATTGTTCAATGTTACTGATAAGTCAATAAATACTAAGGCACAGAATACACAATTTATGTACAAAATAAAACGGATATTAAAGATTTTATATTAAATATCAACATCTATTGTTTGTTTTGTCACTGATTAAACACTTAGAAAACCCAAATTTTTTCAACTAAAACTAAAAATGTGAAGACTGCTTCCAGATCGACAATTTGACAGCCAATATCATTAAGGTCGAACTCGAACCTATTCCCTTCCGCAATTTTGACAAAATGATTATGTTTAACGTGAAAATTGATTTTTTTCTCAGTCTTTGACAAAACTGTCTTTTACACTGTTGAGTCAAAAACTAATGATCACAAGTTACTTTTTTTTACTGCAAAAAGAATTCATTGAAATTTTCCCGATGTGTTCTCGATGTTTTATCGGGAAAACAAGCCGGGGAAATATCCGCAGAGAAGCTCCGGTCAGCATTCACGGAGCTTCGGCGATTTTTTTTCCTCCGATGAATCCCCGATGCGTCTGTGATGTCTCGCCTAAGTATCAGCGGGGCATTCGGGGATATTAGGCGGCCTTTCAGTGACACATTCCCGATCTTAAAAAAAAAAAAAAAAAAAAAAAAAAAAAAAAAAAAAAAAAAAATGGCAAGGGTTGAAAAGCGCACCCAGAAATTAGTTTCTGTTTTGGCCAGTCTTAGACTGAGACGGTCAAAAAGGCCATTGGACATTGCTTAGGGTATCCCCTTAAACCCCCCAAAAGTCTTCTCTTGACTTTGTCGCTTCTTAATTCCACCATCAAATTTTCATACTCTCAATAATCTCCGAGACACGTAGGATGGTTCGCAAGATCCCCTAATCTACGGGGGTATTCCCCCGATGATGTTACAAACTCAGTGAAACTCCGGGGCACCTTCGCCGATCATCGGAGGAGGTCCCCCGGTGCTTTTCCGAACATCGGGACTCAAGGCTATTGTGTCATAGCCGAAACAACTGTGAATGTTCAACGGACCAATCCCGAAGCCTAATAATTGTCATTTTTCAACGGACTGCTCAGTCTTTTTTGGCTCAAACATCGGGAGCCATCGGTAGAAAAACAAAATGTTTATTTCCACATCACCGATTATTTTTTTTCCCAGTGGGACCTAGGCCTTCAAGTTTCAAATATATCGGATTTAAAAACAAAAACAACAACAACAACAAAAGCCTTCACTATTATCCCCAGATACCCTTCAGATTGCATCTCAATGACACTAAAAAAAAATTTTTTCCGGGGGGGCATGCCCCCGAACCCCCCTACCACTTCAATCACATTCGGATTTTGGCCCCCCCAGCAGAAAATTTCTGGATCCGGGCCTGTCTAGTGCTAAAATAGGAATACCAGGTAAGGTGTGTTTTAATAATTTTTTGTGTAATTTTGTTCATGTAATTTATTGTAGCGCGTCTAGTCTGTATCTACGGAAGGATAAGTTTGTAAACGGTACGAACTTAGGTCAAAGCCGTGTTTACAGCTAATTTATAAGATTTAGGCTCATAGTATCAATTATTAATCTTATTTTCTTTCTTTTCTCCTTGCATAAGGTTAAATTGAAACGTTTTTTCAGCGTTTTGGTCTTACTCGCGTTCGCTTGTATTCATATCTTAATTTAGCTCTCGTAAAGAGTATAGGCGATTCTAGAGTTGGATATTAGACTGCAATTTAGGGAAATTCAGATATTTCATTATTTTAAATAACTAGCATATCGTTGGGTTAGCGTTTCATTGTTAACCACGTGTCAGTCGGAAGCATTTACGAGATTCAAAGTTAAATCTCCAAAATAAAGAAGAGAAATCCGGAGGTGTTACCAGGTGAAAGAAGAATCACCCCAAAAAGGACAGGTAATTTTCGCGTGGATTGCTCTGGCCCCTGACCGGTTGCAACGAGATGACCAACACAAGACAGAAGGCGAAAGTACCTGTGGAGACGAAGGCAGCTGCTTCCTTACATAGGGAAGGTAAATATTAATCTCTCTCGCTATTCTTGGTCTCCCCTCTGTTGCTGCTAAATATAAATTAATTTGTTCAGTTAAAATTAACAATTTTGGTATATCTTCTAACTTCTTCTTGTAAAATAATATTAAATATTAGTAAGTAATAATATTTTAATTAGCTCGTCACTGAATCTAGGCTGCTTGGCAATGTCGACCGTTAAAAAAAACACCACCAGAAGGAAACTGGCTGAAACCTCTTTTGAGGAATTAGACCACCATAGGTCAACACCAGCCAAAACACCTCGGAAGGTTACTAAGAAAGCTCCTCTCAGGAGAGTCAAGACTCCTGGGAAAGTCAAAACGGCCACTACTCTCCCCACAAAGGTCAAAGTAGTTGATATCCCAATAGATGATGACATAGATACCATGCTAGAGAATGACTTCACTCCCCTCCCTGAATTGATTTCCCCTCTTAACAGCCCCGTCAAGGAAAAGGACACCCAATCAGAAGGGTGGACAACAGTGGGAGAGAGAAAATCCCCATCACCTAACAGAGCCCACTCCCCTAAAGAGGCACCAAAGCTTGAATGGCTAGTTATAACCCTGTCAGCCATAGCCTCTGTAATACCCCATAACAAGGTCAAACAGGTGGTTACTGATTTTATTCATTATGTAGGGCCAAAAGACTGTAAACACTTACCTAACGAAAAAGGAGCCAAGCAGCTGAAGTTCAAAATTAACAAAAAGAAACTGGATCATGCAAAAACATTCACCTTTGACCGGCTCGTGTTCAAAATAGGTCCTCAAAATGAAACAAATAAGAAAAATCAGCAAAAATTGAAACGAAAGCTAACACGGAAGACATCCCAAAGAAATTCAGGGGATGTCCAACGTTAAAAGCGCTTTCATCGAAAAGAAAAAGGAGGAAGGGAAATTAATTGATACTAATACAATTCGAATAACCTTTAACTCGGCAAAACCCCCTTCCTCTATAAATACAACAAGAGGCCCATAGGGCCACAAATCGCTCACCTGAGTACCACTGCTCTATATGCAACCTAGTATACATGTATCATACTGATATACATGTTTCTCAGGATCTTGACAGTTTTTCTTACCCATTTTAGCAATAGTATGGAAAAAAACAGTGATCATGAGATTTCAGTGTGGTACTGCTTATTGAAAATGGACAAAAAGAGAGATGGTCCTTAACCTTTTCCCTCATAAAAACTCATTTTGACGCCCTTTATAGGTACCACATAAATCCTGATTTGCAGAAAGCCCCACTTAAACCTTTCCAAATTAAATTGTAAAATCTTCATCCCCAGACCACTAAGGAGCAGCAAACAGCATAAAACCTGATCAGCCTGCGAGTAACAGTTGGACTTGCAGGCTGATTGGGTTTTATGCTACTCACATAGGTATTTTATAGATCTCTATGAGGAAAAGGGTTAATTATTATGAAATTTATTACAAAGTGTTTTTAATCATTCGTTTGTGGTTTTTAAGAGGTGTTTGGTAATCCCTGTGTACTGGAACACTGACATGAACCAAAGTAAAGGCAGACAATCTGCATATATTCACCCCCCCCCCCCCCCAACAATCACTTTAATGATGATGTTGATGCTGCTGCTGATTTAGGATAGTATGAATAACCCTTATATCTCTATCAGGTGGCTTTGTGTAAAACTAGACTAGTATCTCATATACATAGTAGCAGGTAATGTAGTTTTACACTAACTCAGTGGGGCAACACAGTCCAGAAAATGTGACCTCTGCCAGAAGGTCAGACTAAGCTATAGGAATGGTATTTGTGGTAATGTTATCTTCTCCACCTCTGCATATGTAGTGGAATCACCCAAATGACCTATCAGACTAGTGGACTATCTCATCTAAGGGTACAATTTATTTTTTTGTTTCTAGCTGGTTTTCTCTCTCTCTCTCTATCTCTGTTAGACTTCTCTCTCTTTAATAAGTGGCCTTGTAATTTAATGTAACTTTTTTTCATTTTATTAAGCTACCTGGCGGCCATGTTTTTTTACGGATTGGAATAATTTTAGCAACTTTTGTAGAGGTTGACCCAAGGAACACCTGTACCAATTTATTTTAAAATCTAGCCAGTAGTTTTGAAGAAGATGATTTTTAAAGTTTTCATTTTTTTCTTCTTTTTGTTGCCATGGCAACCAGAGTTCTACATGGATCAAGTTTATTTTAGCAACTTTTGTGAAGATTGACCCAAGGATCATCCCTACCAAGTTTAATCAAATTCTGTCCAGTGGTTTCAGAGGAGATGTTGTTTAAAGGTTTCTCTATATACATATAAGGCAAATAAGCCCCGTCCCTGGCGGCCATGTTTTTTAACGGATCGGAATAATTTTAGCAACTTTGGTAGAGGTTGACCCAAGGAACATCTGTACCAAATTATTTAGAAATCTGGCCAGTAGTTTTGAAGGAGATGATTTTTAAAGTTTTCAAATTATTTTTCTTTTTGTAGCCATGGCAACCAGAGTTCTTCACGGATCAACTTTATTTTAGCAACTTTTGTAGAGCCTCACCCAAGGAACATTCCTGCCAAGTTTCATTAAATTCTGTCCGGCGGTTTCAGAGGAGATGTCGTTTAAAGCAAATTGTTGACGACGCACGACACACGACGACGGACGAAGGGCGATCACAAAAGCTCACCTTGAGCACGTTGTGCTCAGGTGAGCTAAAAAGTGCAAATTTTGAAACCGAGCCGGTCCTCCTAAGTCTGGTTAGGTGTAACCACTGTCTGGGGTTTGATCACCCTACCAAGTTTTGCCGGGCTGACATCAAATGTCCACACTGTGCTGGAGCACATAGTCATGCCAATTGCGATAATAAGCAAGATAAGAAGTGTGCCAACTGTGGGGTGCATATAGTGCTGCCTACAGGGGGTGCTCGGCTTATCGGGCATACAGTGGAAGGGTGACCAGACGTAATGGAGCCATTAAGAAGAGCCTGACCATCCAGACCAATCACAAGGAGGATGAAGGTAAAACCAACGGCATTACTAATCAGAAAGTTAAAGCATTGGTCCATAAATTAGCCAATGTAAGGACTCTGCCCCCGGGGAGGATGGAATATCCTATATGATGATTAAAAAACTAGGCAAAACAGCTAAAAATAAGTTACTTGATTTATACAACCAATCTTGGCAAACTGGAGTTATTCCAGATAGCTGGAAAACTGCAAACATTGTTCCCATCCCTAAACCGAATAAAGACCCACACGTACCAGCCTCATATCGGCCCATATCCTTAACGTCTACTCTCACTAAGCTTATGCAGAAGATGATTAAGACTTCTTTGAGAGTAATGACTTAATATCCCCTGAGCAATCGGGATGCAGACCCGACCACTCCTGTGAAGATCATTTGGCTAGACTAGAGGCGGCTTGTAAAAGAGCCCAATACAAAAATAGGGTATTGCTGGCTGTGTTCCTTGACTTAAGTAATGCTTTTGATAAACACTGGAATAAAGGCTGTCTGTTAAACCTTCATTCCATTGGTGTTAGGGGCAATATGCTTAGGTGGATAGGAAGCTTTCTCGAGGGCAGAATAATTAAAATCAAAATTAACAACGACACTTCAGAACCTTTAATAACGGAGAACGGATGCCCACAAGGCTCCTACTATCACCAATCATATTCTCCCTGATAATGAACACATTAAAAAAATACAAAGATAGAATCAACAAAAAGTCACCAAAAAAGAAAGTAGAATTGTCCCAATTCGTTGACGATGGCGCTGTGTGGCATGAGGCCAGAACCCCCAAACAAGCGTATTGCCATATGCAAAAAGTCCTTAAAACTATAGAAGAATGGTACAAAATTGGGGATTTACCATAAATCCCACCAAAACTCAGGTATTATTAGTCTCTAAAAATCCTAATTTAACTAAAATGGAGGAGGTACCTAAACTGGAACTCCATGGTAAACAACTAGAATACCTGTCTTCGGTCAAATTTTTAGGCATGCACTTTGACCAAGGCCTAACTTGGTACAAGCATATCACAGAACTGGTAATAAGGTGCGAAAAGGACTTAAATATTATAAGGTGCATTTCTGGTCAAAGTTGGGGAGCAGATAAAACTACTCTGCTTATGTTATACAAGGCATTAATATTAAGTAAGATTAACTATGGCAGCATTGTACATTTGTATATGCACCTGCATGCAAAACATATCTACAGAAGCTCCAAGTTATTCAGAATAGGGCCCTTAACATAGCTCTTGGGGCATATAAATGCACTGAAACTCTGTCGCTACACGTAGAGGCAGCGGTTAAACCTCTATACATAATGAGAGAAATTTGTCAATTAGAATACTGGACAAGATCAAGCAGACTGGGAGAAAGATTGCCAGTAAACAAAACTATTAATAATTCCAGTCTGATTTCCAGTAGAATTAACAAAAAAGGTTACAAGAAAATCAAACCCCCATATGCAGAAACTATTCAGGGCACCGTCAACGAATATGGACTTCAAAAGGTTCTAATAAAAAAAACGGAATATAGGGATATTAATGTAGAAAATAACATTGAGCCAGACCTATGTCTCACCTCCAAAGTTAGCAAATCGCAGGGAATTAATGAAGAAGGTAAAAAATACATACACAATTACATCCAGGAAAATTATTCTAATTCTTTTGAAATTTACACTGATGGTAGTAAGGATAGCCAGGAAATGGTTGCGGGTGCGGGTATTGCAATCAGACATAAACATTTGTTAATACAAAACATTGCATTCAAATTTGATCACAGGGTATCAATCTATACCTGCGAACTACTGGCTATCCTGAACGCATACAGATGGATTAGACAAAACAAACCCCAAAAAGTCACCATACTTACAGATAGCCTTAGCGCACGTATCTCTATTCAAAAAGGCTATTCTAGTGATAGGCAAGAAATTATTAATTAAATCTACGATATTCATCAATCTTTACATTCCCTGGGGCTTGCTATGATGAGACTGGTCTGGATCCCAAGCCACGTGGGGATAAGGGGAAATGATCAGGCGGATGAGAATGCAAAAATAGATTCAAAAACAGGTCACCCTCTTAAAATTGAATTAAATAAAAGAGAGGTCTATACAATCATTAAACAAAAATCCCAAGAAAAGTTTCAAAAAATCTGGGAGGAAAGTCAGGCACAAATGAGATTGTTTGTCCCCAAGTTTAAAACTAAATGTTACAACTATAGTAGCAAGCGGAGAGAAGACATAGCCATAAATAGGTTAAAACTGGGCATGTCGGGTATCCGCACTCAAAACTATTCTGAAGAAACTCAATGCCGTTACTGTAACGGAATTGAGACAGTGGGCCATATTTTCTTTGATCCCACTGGACAATGTCAAAAACTTACAAAATATAGAGAAGCCCTGCGGGATAGGCTGTATCAAGCAGGAATCCATAATCTGACTATCAAATCCCTTTTATACCCAAGTGGCACCAAAAGTGACATCATCACTAACAATGTAATCCTTTTTCTTAAGGAAACTGGATTATTAACGAAAATTTAAAACCACAAAATTAGGGAGAGAACCAAATAATTAATATCTAAAGAAGGGCATCCCCCGTTGTGGTATCTGGAAGGGACACGTCTGAGACCTTAAGTCTCTTCGGGCGTATCAGGCCCATCCCTTCTGGGTACCACAGTAGGGGTTTATAACAACCAATTTAACCAATTTATCAGAATGATGACAAATATCTTTCCCTACCAATAAAAACTGTGCAAACGGCACCGTGGTGTCGTGTCGGGCGGGGGACCGTGGTCGTGCTTTTAGGTCGCCTTGAACCTACTCGAATTCGGTTTCCCGGCGGGCGTCAGCGGGGTGTTGGTTGGCACGCCCAGACAGAAACATGGAGTAGAGGTCGGCAGGTGCTGGGAACGAAGATGGGGCCTAACCCGATAGTCTAGGTACTTAAACCTGTAACTGGCACCTTCAGGACGCTCAGACGAGGCGCCTGTAGGACGACCATTAGTACCTCGCCCGGAATAACTGGGCGAACGGCCGCGAATGTCGCACTTGGTCGCTCCTATTTATCGATGGCCACACGAATGCGCGGAGGGGGAGCCCTATGGACTAGCTTTTTAAACATCACTTAAACTGATTTGGCAATTAACTTTTGGAATACAAAAATGTAAATGAAACTCATTCCAAGATTTAAATGACCACAAAGTACTGGTCCATGGGGCTCATACGAGTAGGGAATACGAGAAGGTGAAAAGGACAGCCCTTGAGCCTTACAGGTTATCAGAAAAGAGGCAGGGGGCAGCCCTGTGTAGGGAGGGAGCTGCATTCGCGTTAATTTCGTGTAATAAATAAGAAAGAAGCATAGAGGTGTTGGTTTGGGGTGGGGTGGGGGGGGGGGGTTTAATTACGATAAGCATTCTCAACAGTTTAAACCAACATATTAGGGCTAGAACCACGCGTTTGCAAATAAAATTGACCACCGCGACTCCACAGGTACCGCGAATCAATATCGGCGACTTTTAAAATATCCAAAACAAATAATAAATATATAAATAAAGAAAATACTTTTTTCATATAAAATAAAATGCCGATATGCAAAGTTCTGAATTAGAACTTATCTTTAGGCACTTTGGCACATTATTTTACCAAGGACCTTTATCCTTGCTAGCGCATTTTAGCTATCCAAATTCAAAAAGGGAAATTCCCTTCTTTTTTTTTTACGTCTTTCTTTCTTTCTTTTTTGCTTCTCTGGCAACCGGATTTAGAGATAGAAGGGTGTACATAGTCCTGATTAAGTCCGTACTCACTCTCTCTTTACTGAATACTATCCTCTATCAATAATATAAACCTACCCCCAAAACAGCTCTCTCTAGCTGTTGGAGGTCCCTCTGGTTTACACAATAAAATCAAAAAGTACTTTACCCAATATGAGCCCTGTTGGACAAATAGTCCAACGGGGACACAATATAAATGTACAACCGGATATCTCCGTTCTCCATTTTTGGCTATAATTTTCAAGGAAATTATCCTTGCTAGCTTTAAAAAGCTATCAAAAATTCAAAATTAGAACATTTCCAAGACCTTTTCCACAATTTTTGGGCTTATTTTGGCAGTTAGTGACATATTTATTAAAGTAAATATCTTTCAAAATTAATTCATTGGAAATTCAAAATTAAAAGACCTCGCATAATGTTTAGCCGCCTTTGGCTATATGGATGTGGGTCTTTAAATAGTTAATTTAAAAAAAAGAGAGAGAGAGCGAGAGATTTTAAAAGTGGAAACAACATCTTACTTTTTGTGGGGGGGGGGGGGGGGGGGGGGGGGCGGTGGCCGAGCGGTTACAGTCGTGGACTACAAATCTCTCAGCCCCTCGCCTCTGTGGGTTCGAATCCCGGTAGGGACTTCGGATTTTTCATGTGAGGAAGCCTTCCAGCTGGCTTGCGGTAGGTCGGTGGTTCTATCCGGGTACCTGTGTACTCGGGGGTCTTCCTCCACCTGTACTTACCTGGACGTCGCTTTATGATTGAAATACTATCGCAGCGACGGAAAACTCCAAAACAACAACAACTATTTTCTTTTGTCCTTATCAGGGATTCTTCACCGCATACATGTATATTAAAAGATACATTGCATGTATACATCGAGAAGTCTTTCCGTTTTATGTTTTATCGTATCTTAAATTTACAACTATCGCCAACATGCAAACTTCCGGGTTTAAGTCAGTAATAGAATAAATTTCATGACCTTTTATTTTGATGAAGGTTAAACTGTGTGGTTTCAGTCATTACAAAACTTGAAACAATTTCATGACCTTGTAAATACACATTGCAAATCCATACTACGGGTATACCGTGAGAGACATGTTCTAGAAAACTTAGTATTTTTTAATTACTGTTGTTTTTCGTAGGCTATATAATGTGCACTATTACACTTTCTGCGCTAGACATCTTGCATGTAATACAATATTAAGTAAGATATAAAGATGAAAGTCAAGTGCAGATGGATTCTTCATAGTTTTCATGACCTTCACAGGTGCAACGTGCATCCAACCCACATAATTATAAAGGTAGTACCAAGACTGGTTGGCCCGGTGTCAGGATAATGTGATTGGGTGTGGTATCATCCATATGTCTACGGCGTGATACTACAATATTGCAGCACTAAATCTGTCTCAAGTAGACATAGTCTCCAAATGACTGAAATACTGTCGGTGGGACGTGGAACCCAATAAACAAATACTAGTACCAAACCCAAGAACCGTATGGAGTGATAAGTTGTAAGAACTTGCCTCCCAATCGACGTAAAAAAGATCTGATTAATCCCTGTAGTGCTGCAAAAAAGCAACACAGGAGAACATCTCGTATAAAGTACAGTCCTTCAAGCGGAAAAAAGGGTTTACGCATGTACTTATTTTCAGTTAGAACTAACTTAATTCAGACAAAAGTAATCAAGAGAAAAAAATCTTACTCCTTCTATCCTATCTCGGACTACAGTTACATCACTATTGAACAGAGGTTGAGAATCGCTCGGACAGTGTCATTAATAGTTTTGCAAAATGAAACTAAAGAACGATTCGACACTTATGTTAACTTAAACTAACAGAGGTGAAGAACTTCGCGAACATGAACTTCCTTATCTGGACTTGACCTCCAGGGGTGGACTCTCCACAAATGAGATGGGGGATGGTGTTAGGTTGTCCTGTAGTCATGTATTGGGCGGTAAAGATCATTAGTTTTTGCATTTCTTAAATGTCGAATGAAATGACACACGTCTCTCGCAAGCTGATCAGATTTAAGATAAATTGTCACCTTTGTGAAGAGACTATGATAGCGTTAGAACTAGTCAGACTAAGGGATGTCGAATTCCAGCCGACCTGTTGGGCGTCGGTGGTTCTACAAGGTTGCTTCTGATTAGACGGAATCTTCCTCAGCCTGTACTTAAATGGACGGCGCTATAGTAAAACCGAAATACTGTCGCAGCGACGGTTAGCTTCAGCAGCAACGTCAATTAGTGTATATGGCTCCTGACTCGAAAGTCTAAAATCCAATTTTGACTATAGTAAATTTTCAGTATGAAAACGTTTTAGAGTTGCTGAGCACCCCAAAAAACTGACGGTGGAGGGCAGTATAATATCATCAGCCCAATCAGGGATTCACCCGCAAGATG
Organism: Solen grandis; assembly: GCA_021229015.1. NCBI lineage: Eukaryota > Metazoa > Mollusca > Bivalvia > Adapedonta > Solenidae > Solen > Solen grandis. The sequence goes on from CM037791.1 coordinate 14,870,570, forward strand.
ATTCAGTTTTTATACTGGTCTCACAGATACTAATAAACCTTAATAACGTTCAGAAGGGTCATTGTTTTGAGGTTAAATGAAACATAGACCCCCGGATAAGCTGCCTGGATCCTCAGTGGCATACGTTGCCTGACCTATTGCATGGTTTCGCGGGAATTCGTCCGTGGGTAAACAATCCCAGAATTCAATGGTCGGAAGTGTTCTCGATTATTTGTCCATATAAAAACGTGTTATTAGTCCGAATAGGAAACCAGTCCAGATATTAGAAAAAAACATGGTAAGTTTATATATACAATGTATTTATTCATTATTAGATTAACATCAAAATGTCTGAAAATCTGTTTACAATATAATGTGAGATTGAAAAATCTTCTTTCATAATTAACATTTATGCATGTAATTTGTGACATTTTAACGTTGAATAAGATTGCCAAATAAAGAGTAAGTAAGTATGTATGTATATGATTGTTGACCAATTTGATAAGCTAACGGATTTAAATAAATGTTTATATTTCATATTATAAAATGTGTACGCAGTTTCACACTTCAAGGTTTAGATACAAACAAACCTAAAGGGCATACAGAAATGCATATTTTGTTTTCGGCGTAGCTGTCTGACCAAACTTTTTATTTACTTAGTAGACTCATTAATCGTGTAAAACAGAAAGAAGTTAAGATAAAAAAATCATTTTATTGGTTAAATATGTTTTTCCTCTATTTGTAGTATTATAAGCAAGCATATTAATCTGTCAATGATGCAAATATAAGAATGATTGTATGTAAAAGTAAAAATATAATCTGCAATTGTAAAACTAAGTCGAAATACAATAGAACATCAGAAATTTGTTTTTAAGGTAGTTTTAGTTTACATAAATCAGGAGATAAGGTTTCGAGGTTGTACCGGTACGTGTAAGCTTGACATTAGCCAGTACTACCATAACATGAAAATGTCTGTTTTGCAATGACTGTAATGATCAATTGATTTATTTCTAATTATAGAACAACATATTGTAAAACACTACCTTATTATTTCTTTTTAGTTTCGCTTGAAGACTGTTATTATTTTCTGCTCCGAATAAATAAATTTAATCCTGTAGATGTACAAGAAGATCTATTACTGGTAGATATGAAACGATGCATTTGCTCCAAATGAAACTATCCTCTGCACCCAGGTTATTCATAATATATAATATGTATCATATGTATTACATCATTTGTATTTTATCTTTATATGAATAGCCTGGGACCGAGGATAATGACACCAAAAACCCACTCGAAACACCTCGGCCATTTCTCACTAGTAAAAGGGGACGTGTACCGAATGAATGAAATGCAATCGATCTAACTGCTTGTCTGTATTTATCGAAGGGATGTATGCGGATAGCTGTCCAATACGTTGCGATTGTGCTGGTCACGTGGATGACCGTGGCTGAAGCAGAGTATCAATGCCTGTGCAACTATGATGTGGAGAGGGCGGTATTCCCCTCCCCAAATAGCATCGGGACGCCCATTGGCTACCTGTACGAGTTTGATTGTAAACCTGTGGCTACAGACAGTAGCAACCATAACACCCAATTTCTCTGCCATACAGTTCGAAAAACAGGTAAGTAGCACGTTGATTGACTCCCAATTTCAAAATGCTCACATTCCATTGCATATCTTTCTTCTACGCCTTACCATCTAAATAAATGACTGATGGTATGTCTGTTCACATACGTTGAACTTCCTACGCGTAATTGTATAGAGCGGAAAATCCTGAGTTCAATCCCCAGCTTCAGTGTCAAAGTGAAAGGATGTCTCCGGTACACCATTTTCTTTTTTGCTCAGCATATAATCGAGGCCTTATAATATGTTAGTGCTCATCCATGCTGTTATATAGCAATTTGAAACTTCGACGGGAGCGATAGCGACCTGAACATGTTTCTTTTTGCAGAATAGCATCGGATGATACACTAACATACTTAGTGGCAAGTCATATTCGGCTTCTTGATATACATGTCATGTATATGAAAAGTGATAGGCGACTAATATTTTCGGATTTGGTTTTTCTAAAAATGAATACACAAAACTATAAGAATGCAGCGTTTTCATTGGATGACGAATAAAGCTGGCCACTTAATGAGAGTAGTTCTAGGATAAGTTCGGCCGGTGTAGATTATGCGTGCTCAGTAAGGCAGCGGGTATCATCTGCCAAAAACAACACGTTTCAGTCACCTCATTTACACACCATAACTATTAGTATGTTTGTATTACAATCAATGGCATCAGATTATACTGGTAATCTAATGCAACCATTAGCATGCCTGTGATACGAACAGTGACATCATCTATAGCAACCATCAGCATGCCTGTGATACGAACAGTGACATCAACTATTGCAATCATTAGCATATCTGTAATACTAACAATGATATCAACTACTATTGGTAATCTTTTGCGACCATTTGCATGTAAATGGACCGAATAACGGTATCAACTGCTATTGGTAATCTGTTGCTTACATTTGCATATCAATCGTGTGATACGAACAATGGTATCTTCTGCCGCTCTTAATATACCTGTCACATTCATTACCAGATTAATGTCTAGTTTTGTTGTGGTATCAACTACCGACGGAGGTCATCGCCGTTTACGGACTTGTTTTGTTGTGGCACCGGCTATCGCCAGTAGTGCATCAAAATGATCACAGAATGACATTCAGATCTTATTATATATCATATTAATAAAACTATCCGTGTATTCTAGCTTGGTTACATTGAGATGGGTAAAAACCAGGAAATACAGAAGTGTCAGGGACAACCCTCCACTGACGACCTTGGTAAGTTTTTGTTTATATGATTCAGTTGGTGGATAAATTTATAAACTTGTGTCGGTTTCTAGCGGTGCTCGTTATGTCGTTGTCACACCGAAAGAGAAAACATGCTTTTTAAGTTTCACGAATTTTGAAAGATATTATCTGCCTTTAAAAAATGCACTGATGCTGTATCCTTCTCTTGCTTCACAGTTCCAACCACTACAAAACACGTAAACCATAAAACGACAATACCGACAACAACCGCACCAACAATCCAAACTTCAACACTACCTACGACTACAATACGGCTTACCAAAAATCCAACGGATACACACCAACCTACGACGACACCACGGCCTACAACGACAACTCGCCCCACAACAACTGTTCCAACACGACAACTCGTCCTACAACAACTTTTCCAACCACGACAACTCGTCCTACGACAACAACACGGCCAACAACGACAACTCGTCCTACAACATTTCCGACGACGACAGCTCGTCCCACAACTTTTCCAACCACGACAACTCGTCATACGACAACAACACGGCCAACAACGACAACTCGTCAAACAACGACAAGTCGTCCCACGACTACAATAAAACCTACAACAATAGGAACTACCCAGCCCAATATAATCAAAGGTAAAAAAAATGTTCTAATTTTATATAGGGACAATCAGTTTAATATCAATATTGAACAACTAAAACAAAATAAATTCCCCTGAAGTCGCTGAACCACCTTTTTGAAAAGATCGCCAGCAAAACACTATGCTAACTAATAGGAGCCTGATGAAAATTTACTGGGGTATTGTAGAAGTACATTTTGCACTGAGGGTATTGTAGTAGAAAATGTGTCTCAAACTTCGGAAAAGAATACACGGGGAATCTGAAGAATGATAACATATCACTTTATCACGATCTAGTGTAAAGCACTTAGAATCAATGTTAAATTGAATCAGTCGTAATGTATAAAGCTCGTAATATTAGGTCAGAAATTTCAGCAGTTATCATCGGGATCTCGGCTCAGATCGGAAATTGCCGTGTATATGCAAATGGTTCTGTGTTTCAGTGAACGTGACGGGCACTCCGTTACAGTATGTGGGTATTGGATACAGTCTGCTGGATGGTAACCCGGATGGAAGTTCGACAGCGTCCCATCAGGACCCCGGGCTGTTGCTGAACCAGAGAATATTCCAGGTGCCTATGTTTGTATTCACCACCAACTCAGACTTTTTTTGTTTAAATTTAAAGAAAATGAAAAACAAACAAGTTATAACAACCCTTAACTTTATATAGACTTATATCAGACATGATCTGCTATATTTGCTCTTACAAAATTCAGAGACTTATATACAGAGATTGGCAGCTTATTATTTGTCCATATCGACATAATGAAGTCGCGCGCGGGCAACGAGACATCAACGAGACCCGAACGAGATTGGTAATGAAATAGACAATGGATATTAAAAGTAATATCAGTGAGCAATCGTTCTTCATGTTTGCCTTTGAAGATTTGTGTTACTAACACAAGTCAAAAACCCTTACCGGGAAAAAATCACGGTTTAATTCTGCATGTACACGAGGCTAACATGTATCTCGACGTTTTCTCATGTCGCGCTTAGTCAAAAATGCATCGGACCAGTTATCTATCTGCCTTTCTCCCCCCGCCCCTCCCTCTAAAAAGTACTCTTATCATGCATCCGTCCCCTCTTTTCCTTCATCTAAACCCACTTTAGTTAAAATCAGTAGATTTACTAAAAGTATTTGGAAAGTAATTGTTGTTTTGTACCCACCGGAATGTCCGGTACCCGTGTGATAAGTGGGCGCGCTCTCGTTAACTATCGAGGTACGCGATAAAGCGCGTTATTTCGGAAAGCTGCCAAGCTCTGTTTATAAGTCTCTGCAAAAGAATCGGCAATACCGGTTTAATTCGCCAATTTAAATTGACCAATCAGTGACTGAAAAATGTGTGAAAATTTTACACCATGTACATGCATGTACATTAGGTGTTCGGAAAGTGCTTGTGCCAATTGATTGATGTAGGTTTCCGTCTCATTGCGGAGTGAAATGGTCTTAAGAGGCCGAGTTAAAGGCATGGAGGCATGAAGGGCGGCTTATTGTACTTTCCTGTATGTTAATAACTTAAAGTGAAACTATTCTCTTCGCATCCAGTTGACAGAAGGAACAAATCACGATGTGCAAGAAGCAACGTTCAATCTCACCACTTTTTGTAAACAGTCCCAGCAGGGGGCGCTGTTTAACACCGGATATGCTTACCAGCGCCATCTTCTTGCCGCCATTTCATACAAAGGTAAGTACAGACGACTAACAGTACTGTGTTATAAACATAAAACAAAATGTCAAGACCCTCAGATACAATTGGGACCATAAATTAATAAAAATTTTCGGGAGGATATATCATTAAGCATGTAGCTTTAATATGAAGCAGAAGTCAACCTAAATTTGTGGCGAATCAGAAGCTCTGAAAATTCATATTTATTAGCGATTTATTACCATGTACAAAATAGTTCGACCTATCTGACAAAACCATGTGTTTCACTATCACATATATATGGTAACTCCTGTGTCTCGCTACGCTTGCTTCGGTCTTGCCAGATTTGGTTTGTCAAAACTTTTGCTGTAAATGTCATTCCTAAACCTCTGAACTGATGTTAATGAAACTGAACAGGAATGATGCTTGGGTGGTACTGTGCAAAAATAGCTAAAATGATTCCGGTCCGCAGAACAAGATGGTTGCCAGAGTTAAAAAAAAACAGAAATATATTTAAAGAACATCTCCTGAACCGCTGTTTAGATTTTTATGAAACTGCTAGAATTATCAGGTAATGGTACTGTGCAAAATCATTTCGGTCCGGAGAACATAAAAGAGAATATTAATTAGTCAATACAGAATCTTTAGAAATATCAAATAGTTTTAATTGCTACTTTAATCATGGCAATTCTTTCGTTACTAAGCAACTTCTCTGAAGTAGTTGAATACAGGCGAGCGAATTCGGGTCATTATGACCTTCTTGATAGATATTTATTTGAAACTGACAAAAGTCAGTAAATGTTGGATTGGATGGATATTAATGGAGAGTATATAAGTCAATATTGGTTAGTACATATCAGGAGCTAGTCAGGGAATCCCTTTCCTTTTATTTATTGTTGATTTTTGTCAACCCTGCTCTACGATCTCCGTTTCTTAGCACTATTTTCGGTCACTAAACATTAAATAAATAAAGACTGTTAGACTGTGTATCTAGGTAATATACATGTATAGTAAATGTAAGTACCAGTAAAATATAAATGTTCTACCATGTTTCAGATCCCAGTCAAAATCTCCTACCCAATGCGTTTGTCTACAATAAAGGTACTAATGATTTTACCAGAGGGAAATTTTACACATTAAACAAATAGTTTCCCATAGCTCCCAAAAAACTCGACATTTTTCTTTCCAATATAAACACCTTTTTTCCCCCAGGAGCCGTCGAGAGGGATCAGTATAACTAATGTATAAATTCTTTCCCGATCAAAGTAACATAAAACAAGCTAAAACTATTTGCTAAATGTGACATTTTCATATCACATTTAATTCTTTATAATATATACGAGTACCTACTTTCCAACTCTGATAATCTGGTTTCTTGATATATCTTAAGGTTTTAGCATTTTTATCTGATTTTTTTGAATTACTATTTATTGCTGATCCATTGTTGTTTATCATCCCATTTTCCAGATTTCATGACACTTCAACAGTCCGTGGGGTCTTCCACTCATCCGGTGTATAGAGACACATTTGCCACGTGCAAACTGGGTACAGCTTGGTTAAACTTCGACAGTAGTAATCCCATCAGTGTCACGAAAGAGTTTGCTGAGGCAGTTTGCAAGCTTCCACTGACCTTCGAAGATCCAACACCATACATGCAGTTCATTGATCAGTGGGGAACGGTATATAAACCTTGGTATTTTTCCATGTAAGGGAAATGTACATGCATTTATCTAGATTTAGATGTGGTCAAGAGGCAGTGTTATGTACTAAGTATCTATGTCCCAAATGTGTTGAATACGCTCCTCTAAAGAGCGTCGAGAGATATTATGAAATATCAAACTATTATTATGATGTATCAACTGTTGAACTTGTTCACGACCTCTTAAAAACATAATAGATAAGAAAACCATAATAGAACAATATTTTTTTCCATCTCAAAAAGCTGATAATATATTACAACTTTCAAACACGAACGCTCGTATTTGGCTACCTATAATAATTTTATGATAAATTTGAATTTGATTTACAAATAATAATAATTAAAAATAATATCAGTTAAAATGTAAGATCTTTTTTGTTTGTTATTTCAGAATATCGTGACGAATGCGACCTTAGGAACACTATCCCACAGAAGGTATCGCACCAATGTCAAGGACGTGTTTAACGTTGCTAAGCAACAGGTAGGCCTACTTTTTATATTTTGCCAGTTATGTCACAGTTATATAATGTATTTAGTTTAATTTAAAAGCGTTTTCTGTCTTGATCGATTGATGATTTGTCTGGTCTCTATTCTATCATCAGTAGCGTAAATGAGTGATTTTCCCTTTTTTAAAATCATGTTTACACTTGAAAAGATTTTTCTTTTCAAATACTGATATTGTGACAGAATTCAGGAATAATCCAACATGGTGGTACTTACAACGGCTTTCCATCCTCCATAACAATCAATGCGACACAGTTTGGTATCAACGCAAACTTAGGAACTCTCACTTCCGTTTACATGGTTGGTTCCCAGTCTCATCCTCAGCCAGTACATCTTAAGTTGGTACTCGTCAGCGCTGCTCTCGATATTCAGTATTGGGATCAAGTAAGTATTTATAAAAGGCTATTTAAGAATTTAAAAGGGCTAAAGTACAACCAGAATGAAAGAAAGCCCATACTTATATTATACTTACATTAAATTTTAACTAAATCTAAATCAAATTTCATCGTTGAAACCCACGTTCGCTCAATACACTTTGCTTCTTAATCGACCGTGATATTTGGTTAGTTAACCTTTGTGCTATTCGGAATTTCATTTCCGTGGCTTAGGCATTTGACCAATGAAACCGGATTTTGAAAATCAGCTTCGTTCTGCATTCCATCTTGTTCATCGTTATATGGCAAAGCAGGAAATCTCGCGGGAACTATGAGTCAGCTTTGCTTCTGTAACTTAAATGAAGAGTGTATAGTTTCATTGGTCAGCAAAAAGCCTATTAATATTCATAAAAAAGAAATATTGCTGAATGAAATCCCACGGTATATGCAGCAGTCATGACGTAATAGACTCCGTTGGTTCTGACGATTGAGTTATATATGAATAACTATGGTTTATAAATAGAAGGGTATGGTATAATTTGCAACTATGATTTCTGTCGAGAAACATTTGATTGACAGAAAAAAGGGTAACATGAATATTGTGCCCCGGCTTCTCTGCAATAGATTTAAGTTAAGTCGGGAAACTTCTAAGTTGGATAGAATATATAAAGGCATTTCCCCAAACAATTGAATAGAAGCCCACGCTTGTTACACTCGCTTCGGTCTTCTTTTGTCTGTAGAAATGTATTAATATACTTTATCATATACGTAAATTTACAACTGCCAATTCCTCACAGATAAAATAATTGTATTTATGGTAAATTACACCACCCACTTTTAAATCGCGTGCATGAATTCAGTTTTTTTATAATGCAGTTTTAATTTTATTTCAAATTGACAAATGCATTTTTGTTGTTGTATATATAGATCAGGGGACAAATGGGTGCGTGTCATATGGACAAACAGACACTAGCAAACAAACAAACAAACCTGGAACTCGGCTTTGATGCAGTACGCCGGCTACCGGAACCAATTGTCGGGAAATAACCACGTCCCGCTCAAGGGTAAGGTGATGACCTTTTGAATTTCCATGATCTACAAATAATTAATAATTACATGTATAATAATACCTATTGTCATGTCATATCTTCATCACACACACACACGCGCAGAGAGAGGTGTCTCCATTTTGAATATTTTTACTGGATGTAACGTTATACTTGTTGTTTGCTATAAATTTAAGTATTTTCTCGTTGTAATTTGTTTACAAGTTTGTCATCAAAACGACTCCGGTATTGTGCTATACAGTCATGTGTCTCTCCCTAGACTCCCTGCTTCAGGTTCCGGTCACGTGGCCATACGGGACGTACTCTCTGATGCAGCCAGTTTCCGGATGTCCAGGATCTGGCGCCACCTGGCGGGCGGGATCTCGTTATCAAGATACAGAGGATCTGAACGCTCACAATTCTTATTCTGCTGGTTTGGCGCAGACTCTTAAAGGTGTGCACAAAGTATTTTTTTTCCTAAACAAGTAATAAATAAATGCAAGTATTTTTCTCAGATCTTGACCGTATCACACAGTTGAGATAGCTAACTATTTTAATTCCAGGGACAATTCAACTCAAACAACATGGAGACGAATTATTGTACGAAGACCGCTACCATGACAACCTCATCGGACGGAGATTGGCCGAACGGTAACTTCTGTATCATGAGATACGGGAACTGTCCGGCAGGTGAGGGGAGAGAATCACTTACTTATTACACTCTGACAGTCTAGACAATCAATATTGTAGTGTTATAAGTGATTTTACCTAATACGACCTTCCCTTGGTAACATACATATTTTTGTAATTCAGAATTTTTTCCATATGGTATTTTTTACTGCTTATTCTGCAAGCTATTAGAATATTAGTCACTGGTGTTCAATCTCTTGCGTTATTTAACTCCTTACCTTCAGACATTCGTCGGTGAAAATACATGTATATTGATTGATCATGATAACATTGAATGTAAACCCGTAATATGTAATGTAGACCTATTTGGATTGCATACGAGAGTACATAGACTGACCTGAAAGATGATTCCAGTTTTCACAGAATTATTTTAAAACATTCGTGTTGCAGGTTTCTCCAACGGCTATATATTCTGGGACGACGAGGATACAAACAACGGCAACCGGGCCAGTGGTATACTCCCTACCGGAAGTTACGACAAAAACACCAAAATATACTACTGCTGCAGGTACCGATTTTTGTATGTATTGTACTCAGTGAATATTCAAGAAATGGACAAGCCAAAATTTTATGTGTTCAGATTAAGCAAAGTCATATTTTCAGATTTGAAAGAAATATAGAAATTCCTTTATTTGTCAGTACAAAAATCATCCACCATCCAATCAAACGTTCTTCGCTGTTTAATATGTCTTTGGCTTATTTTAGCGATATTAAAGGCCTACTGATTCAAACACTAACAAACGCTGGCCCATTCACTCTATGGCTTTGTATGAAGCCATATAGGCATATCTATAAGTAACATGCACTATGAATGACCATGGACGTATTCCTCGTCAGGGCTGACGGACCAGCCTCTACCGCCATCATTTTACCACGCGACCGACCCTTCGTGCTTATCCGGTTCGGCAGCACGTGCCAGAGCGTGCTGGGCATGCGCAGTAGGGAGGTGTCCATCCACTGGGATGACGAGGACATATTCAACAAGGACACGAGCGGTGGTGCCCATCCCCTTGACAATGGAGGCTCGAAAAATCACGAGCTGCACTTCTGTTACTACACACCCTCGGGTTCTGGTCTGCCGCCAATTATAGGGTGATCACCGGGTGGGGATAATTGGATATCGTTTGTTTTAAGTTATATTGTTAACTACATATATCATTAAAAGAATTAAAAATGTATACGTAGAACTTTTTTTTTCTTTTTTGACATTCTATATCGATATATTATGGGAATATTTTTTTAGAATTATTTTACAGGTTCGGTTGGCCTTGAATGTATGACGTCACTTCCAAGGGCAGTAAGTTAGTGCACTTTCATGCTGTACGAGTCTTTAGGAACAGGTCACATATTGTCCAACAGAGTTTTATTGTTATAGTTAATTTCTACCCCTTCTAAGCTGCGATCGTATGATAAAAAATATATAAACTTTTAATAAATCATTATCATTTACCCTTTTAAATTATCACGGGCGATCAATGGTGTAGGGACTGCATATATGACTTATAAGTATCCCAAATGTCTATTTCGAAAAAGATTAAGACCCTTTCGATTAGTCAAAATCTAACCTTTAGTATAAGTAATACTGCTAATGCTTCTTCCACGGCACATGTTTCCTCCAGGTTTAGAGGGTTAGGATAACGAACACCATGATATAGTCAAATAGTTAACCAAGCTTCAAACAGTATTAGTACACACTGGTAGAGACACAGTCCATCTATAAACCAGGCTTCAGATAGTACTAGTATACACACTGGTAGAGACACAGTCCATCTATAAACCAGGTTCAGATAGTACTAGTATACAGTGGTAGAGACAAAGTCCATCTATAAAACAAGCTTCAGACAGTAATAGTATACACTGGTAGAGACACAGTCCATCTATAAACCAGGCTTCAGACAGTACTAGTACACATTGGTTTAGACACAGTCCATCTATAAACCAGGCATCAGACAGTACTAGTACACAGTGGTAGAGACACAGTCCATCAATAAACCAGGCATCAGACAGTACTAGTACACAGTGGTAGAGACACAGTCCATCTATAAACCAGGCTTCAGATAGTACTAGTATCAGTGGTTGAGACACAGTCCATCAATAAACCAGACAACAGACAGTACTAGTATACACAGTAGTAGAGACACAGTCCATCTATAAACCAGGGTTCAAATAGTACTAGTATACACACTGGTAGAGACACAGTCCATCTATAAACCAGGGTTCAGATAGTACTAGTATACACTGGTAGAGACACAGTCCATCAATATACCAGGCTTCAGACAGTACTAGTACAGTTTGGTAGAGACACAGTCCATCTATAAACCAAGCTTCAGACAGTAATAGTATACACTGGTAGAGACACAGTCCATCTATAAACCAAGCTTCATGACAGTACTAGTACACATTGGTTTAGACACAGTCCATCTATAAACCAGGCATCAGACAGTACTAGTATACAGTGGTAGAGACACAGTCCATCAATAAACCAGGCATCAGACAGTACTAGTACAGTTTGGTAGAGACACAGTCCATCTATAAACCAAGCTTCAGACAGTAATGGTATACACTGGTAGAGACACAGTCCATCTATAAACCAAGCTTCAGACAGTACTAGTAGACATTGGTTTAGACACAGTCCATCTATAAACCAAGCTTCAGACAGTAATAGTATACACTGGTAGAGACACAGTCCATCTATAAACCAGGCATCAGACAGTAATAGTATACACTGGTAGAGACACAGTCCATCAATAAACCAGGCATCAGACAGTACTAGTATACAGTGGTAGAGACACAGTCCATCTATAAACCAGGCATCAGACAGTACTAGTACACAGTGGTAGAGACACAGTCCATCTATAAACCAGGCTGACACAGTCCATCTATAAACCAGGCTTCAGACAGTACTAGTATACAGTGGCAGAGACACAGTCCATCAATAAACCAGGGTTCAGATAGTACTAGTATACATTGGTTTAAACACAGTCCATCTATAAACCAGGCTTCAGACAGTACTAGTATACAGTGGTAGAGACACAGTCGATCTATAAACCAGGCTTCAGACAGTACTAGTACACATTGGTTGAGACACAGTCCATCTATAAACCAGGCTTCAGACAGTACTAGTACACATTGGTTTAGACACAGTCCATCAATAAACCAGGCTTCAGACAGTACTAGTACACATTGGTTTAGACACAGTCCATCTATAAACCAGGCTTCAGACAGTACTAGTACACATTGGTTTAGACACAGTCCATCAATAAACCAGGCTTCAGACAGTACTAGTATACAGTGGTAGAGACACAGTCCATCTATAAACCAGGCTTCAGACAGTACTAGTATAGTTTGGCAGAGACAAAGTCCATCTATAAACCAGGCTTCAGACAGTACTAGTACACATTGTTTTAGACACAGTCCATCAATAAACCAGGCTTCAGACAGTACTAGTATACACATGTAGAGACACAGTCCATCTATAAACCAGCTTCAGACAGTACTAGTATAGTTTGGAGAACAAGTCCATCTATAAACCAAGCTTCAGACAGTACTAGTACACACCGGTAGAGACACAGTCCATCTATAAACCAAGCTTCAGACAGTACTAGTATAGTTTGGCAGAGACACTGTCCATCTATAAACCAAGCTTTAGACAGTTCTAGTATACACCGGTATAGACACAGTCCATCTATAAACCAAGCTTTAGACAGTACTAGTATAGTTTGGCAGAGACACAGTCCATCAATAAATAAGGCTTCAGACAGTACTAGTATACACCGGTAGAGACACAGTCCATCTATAAACCAGGCTTCAGACAGTACTAGTATAGTTTGGCAGAGACACAGTCCATCAATGAATCAGGCTTCAGACAGTACTAGTATACACCGGTAGAGACACAGTCCATCTATAAACCAGGCTTTAGACAGTACTAGTATACAGTGGTAGAGACACAGTCCATCAATAAACCAGGCTTCAGACAGTACTAGTACACATTGGTAGAGACACAGTCCATCTATAAACCAGGCTTCAGACAGTACTAGTATACAGTGGTAGAGACTCAGTCCATCTATAAACCTGGGTTCAGACAGTACTAGTATACACTGGTTTAGACACAGTCCATCTATAAACCAGAGTTCAGACAGTACTAGTACACATTGGTTTAGACACAGTCCATCTATAAACCAGGCTTCAGACAGTACTAGTACACATTGGTTTAGACACAGTCCATCTATAAACTAGGCTTCAGACAGTACTAGTACACATTGGTTTAGACACAGTCCATCTATAAACCAGAGTTCAGACAGTACTAGTACACATTGGTTTAGACACAGTCCATCAATAAACCAGGCTTCAGACAGTACTAGTATACAATGGTAGAGACACAGTCCATCTATAAACCAGGCTTCAGACAGTACTAGTATAGTTTGGCAGAGACACAGTCCATCAATAAACCAGGGTTCAGACAGTACTAATACACATTGGTTTAGACACAGTCCATCAATAAACCAGGGTTCAGACAGTACTAGTATACACCGGTAGAGACACAGTCCATCTATAAACCAAGCTTCAGACAGTACTAATATAGTTTGGCAGAACACAGTCCATCAATAAACCAAGCTTCAGACAGTACTAGTATACATCGGTAGAGACACAGTCCATCTATAAACCAAGCTTCAGACAGTACTAGTATACACCGGTAGAGACACAGTCCATCTATAAACCAAGCTTCAGACAGTACTAGTATAGTTGGCAGAACACGGTCCATCACTTAACCAAGCTTCAGACAGTACTAGTATAGTTTGGCAGAACACAGTCCATCAATAAACCAAGCTTCAGACAGTACTAGTATACACCGGTAGAGACACAGTCCATCTATAAACCAAGCTTCAGACAGTACTAGTATACACCGGTAGAGACACAGTCCATCTATAAACCAAGCTTCAGACAGTACTAGTATAGTTTGGCAGAACACGGTCCATCAATTAACCAAGCTTTAGACAGTACTAGTATACACCGGTAGAGACACAGTCCATCTATAAACCGAGCTTCAGACAGTATTAGTATACACCGGTAGAGACACAGTCCATCTATAAACCAAGCTTCAGACAGTACTAGTATACACCGGTAGAGACACAGTCCATCAATAAACCAGGCTTCAGACAGTACTAGTATACACCGGTAGAGACACAGTCCATCTATAAACCAGGCTTCAGACAGTACTAGTATACACTGTAAGAGACACAGTCCATCTATAAACCAGGCTTCAGACAGTACTAGTACACATTGGTTTAGACACCGTCCATCTATAAACCAGGCTTCAGACAGTACATGTACTAGTATACAGTGTTAGAGACACAGTCCATCTATAAACCAGGGTTCAGACAGTACTAGTATACACTGGTTAAGACACAGTCCATCTATAAACCAGGCTTCAGACAGCACTAGTACACATTGGTTTAGACACAGTCCATCTATAAACCAGGCTTCAGACAGTACTAGTACACATTGGTTTAGACACAGTCCATCTATAAACCAGGCTTCAGACAGTACTAGTACACATTGGTTTAGACACAGTCCATCTATAAACCAGGCTTCAGACAGTACTAGTACACATTGGTTTAGACACAGTCCATCAATAAACCAAGCTTTAGACAGTACTAGTATACAGTGGTTTAGACACAGTCCATCTATAAACCAGGCTTCAGACAGTACTAGTATAGTTTGGCAGAGACACAGTCCATCAATAAATCAGGTTTCAGACAGTTCTAGAGTACATTCAATTTGGTAGGGTAGAGACACCGTCGATCAACAAACTATGTTTCAGGCAGTACTAGTGATCTGTGCTGGGACATGATGGCAAAACAAGGCTCTTCACAATATGCACGCACGTATGATTAACTAGAAAACAAAGAACACTAGTTATGAAAATATCATGCAAATGTCTTTATTAATAAAATTACTCAAGCTTACGCGTAAACAGGAAACATATAAGGTTCGTATCCCACACTGAAATAAACAAATGAATTGTTTAATATTGATAGAGATAGTCAATTATTAAACCGAGTGTCGGGCAGTACCGTTATACATGATAGGGCACACCAATCAATAATTAGGTATTGATATTTAGTATTTATCTGTTCAGTCAAACATAAACATATATACAAGTCAATAAATAATGAATTCAAGTACAGTATATATTGATAGAGACACATTCAGTCAATATACCGGATTTCGGACAGTACCAGTATACATTGATAGAGACACAATCGATTAATATACCGGGTGTCGGACAGTACCAGTATACATTGATAGAGACACAGTCAATTAATACACCGATTGTCGGACAGTACCAGTAAACATTGATAGAGACACAGTCAATTAATACACCGATTGTCGGACAGTACCAGTATACATTGATAGAGACACAGTCAATTAATACACCGATTGTCGGACAGTACCAGTATACTTTGATTGAGACACAGTCAATTAATACACCGAATGTCGGACAGTATCAGTATACATTGATAGAGACACAGTCGATCAATTTACCGGGTGTTGAACAGTACCAGTTTACATTGGTAAATACACGGTCAATCAATAAACTAAGTGTAGGACAAGTACACAAGTCATATATAGAACCAGTCAATCAATAACTAGGTGTCAGACATTTATAGTATACATTGACATAGTCAAGCCATTTTGAAATGCTCGTTTATATGAAGCAGTTGTTAAGGCGGTTGATAATGTATTGAATATTAAAACTAGGTGTCGGACAAAACCAAAATACATTGATCGAGACACATGTCATTCCATTTATACATTGGGTGTTGGACAGTACCAGTATACATTGATAGAGACAGAGTCACTCAATATGGGGACAAGTATACATTGTAGAGACACAGTCAATCAATATACCGGATGTCGGACGGTACCAGTATACATTGATAAAGACACAGTCAATCAATTTACCGGGTGTCGGATAGTTCCAGTATACATTGATAGAGACACATTAAGTCAATATACCGGATGTCGGACAGTACCAGTATACATTGATAGAGACACAGTCAATCAATATACCGGTGTCGGACAGTACCAGTATACATTGATAGAGACACAGTCAATCAATATACCGGATGTCGGACAGTACCAGTATACATTGATAGAGACACAGTCAGTCAATATACAAGGTGTCGGACAGTACCAATGTACATTAATAAGAACACAGTCAGTTAATATACAAGGTTTCGGACAGTATAAGTATACATTGATAGAGACGGTACAAGTATACATTGATAAAGACACAGTCAATCAATATACCGGATGTCGGACGGTACCAGTACATGTATACATTGATAAAGACACAGTCAATCAATTTACCGGGTGTCGGATAGTGCCAGTATACATTGATAGAGACACAGTCAATCAATATTCCGGATGTCGGACGGTACCAGTATACATTGATAAAGACACCGTCGATCAATTCACCGGGTGTCGGATAGTGCCAGTATACATTGATAGAGACACAGTCAATCAATATACCGGATGTCGGACGGTACCAGTATACATTGATAAAGACACAGTCAATGATATACCGGGTGTCGGACAGATCCAGTATACTTTGATAGAGACACAATCGATTAATATACCGGGTGGCGGACGGTACCAGTATACATTGATAGAGACACAGTCATCATATACCGGGTGTCGGACAGTACCAGTATACATTGATAAAGACACAGTCAATCAATTTACCGGATGTCGGACGGTACCAGTATACATTGATAAAGACACAGTCAATGATATACCGGGTGTCGGACAGATCCAGTATACATTCATAGAGACACAGTCGATCAATATACCGGGTGTCGGACAGTACCAGTATACATTGATAGAGACACAGTCAATCAATTTACCGGATGTCGGACGGTACAAGTATACATTGATAGAGACACAGTCAATCTATATACCGGGTTGTGGACGGTACAAGTTTACATTTATAGAGACACAATCAATCAACAAACTGGATGTTGGAAGTACCAGTTTCCATTGGTAAATAAACGGTTAATCAATAAACTAAGTGAAGGACAATACACAAGGCATATATAGAACCAGTAATTCAATAACTAGGTGTCAGACAGTTAAAGTATACCCTGACAGAGTCAAGCAATTTTCAAATGCTCGTTTATATGAAGCAATGGTTAAGGCGATTGATTATGTATTGAATGAAAACTCATTTAAAAATATGATTTTATTATCTTTTAAGACTGTCGAATTTAGTTTACGTAAAAGCAAATTGAAGAAGAACATAATGAGCTCACATTACGTAATTGTTTGAACAGGTTATTATGTTATTTATTTATTAAACATCTTAAAACTTTTTCAACTGTCTTTACTATCTCGTAGATAATAAAGTAAACAGATTTAGAGATTAAATAAATTACAACGGCAAGGGAAGTAGTAAAACTCGTGTAATTTTTAAATACGCTTAATGTGCAGTATAACTGATATGCAAAATGGTATGGAATTATTTTTTATTATATTTTTTCTGTAAGGTTTAAACTAGTGTTCGAAAAGAAAAATGAACCCAAACTGGCTTTATAAAAGGAAGATTCACTAGACGGAATGTAAGACTGATCTTTGAAAATTCCCGATTATCTTCATGTAAATAATGAACGAGTGCTATTATTCTTTTCAGATTTTAAAAGGCTTATGATACATTAAATTATGATGAATGCCTTAAGCAGTTTAATATTGGAATTATCCTTATTAAAGAGATTAAGCTATTTCATAAAGGAATAAACAATATTAGAGTAGCAATGACATATTTCATATTTTTTTAAATAGTAGTTAAACAGGGCTATCCGTTTTCTTCTTTAACTTTTGCAATATGTATTTTTTTTAAATAAAATCATATAAAAACGTAAGGGAAATTAAGAGAATTGAGCGGAACAAAATGAAAATATATAATTGGCGCAAAATTAAAAAATAAAAATAGAATAAAAATACTTCCTTAAAAAAAAAAATAATGAATATCATAAGCTTATTCAAAGCGTACCAGAGTACTTTACGCAAGATATTGTAATGTAATTCTAATGGTAAATCCATTGGTAGACACCATAGATAAAGTAAGGAAAAACTGTAAAATCTTCTACAAGAAACAAAATGACAGAAAAAAAATGAAATTATGTATATGAAAATAGCATACATGCATAAATAAAAGTGACTTAAATTGGGAGAATATATAATGATATACTTTAGATCAATGACAGACGTTTCTTTCTTTTTTTTCGGCAAAAATATTCAAAATGTTTCATAACCACTAATGAGTATTGTAATAGTTCAATTATGTGATTTATGTAATCACTCTATAATATATTTTATACAAAGATTTCTTTAATCATAAACTATCATTTCCCCCTCACATTTGGCAATAATTGATATCCAAAAATAACATTGTATTAGAGAAACAAATTGGTAATTAAAAATCTATAAATAGTATTTAACTGAAAAAAATTACGATGCAGACATATTATTTTTAAATTGTTGAATACATTTTTTTGTATTGCATACTTCTGAAAATGTTTTAACATAATTAAGAAAGATACAGAAACTGTTAATGGAGGTTATAAGGCCGCTTTGGCTTCATGTCATAAATGTTGTTTGGTTGATTGTTTATTGAGTTTAATGTCCTACCGACAGTATTTCAGTCATTTGGAGACGATGCCTACTTGCGACAGATATAGTGCTGTCACACTGCTGTATTACGCCGTAGAAAGGTGGCATGATGCCACACCCAGTCGCATTATCCTGACACCTTGCCAACCAATCCTGGAACTACCCTTTACATGTTGAGCGCCAAGCAAGCGAGTTATGCCAGTACCAATTTGTGAAACTTTGGTATGTCGCAGCCGGGGACCGAACCCACGACCTCCCGATTCCGGAGCGGACGTTATAACATCATAGATCATTAGGTATAAATCGACAAAGGAAATATTTTATTTAGATGTTGGCATAATAAAAGCCGTCTTAATTCAAAGAGATGGTGCATATATTTAAATTTAAATGTATAAAAATGTCATATTAATTAAAAGAAACATAACAATTAAAGGTTTATGAAATATCCCACGTGACAAGTATAAAAAAATATTTACTCTATGGTTCACACACACACACACACACACACACACACACACAGATAACCTGCTTAGATATACACCAGGAAGTGTTACCTACGGAAGCACCGAGGGGACATGGTGTTTTTCTTAGTTATTTTCTCGTGGCCACGAGATAGTAACTAAGAAAAAAAAAACACGAAAAACGAATCTTACTAACTCGTGGCCACGAGTTAGTAACTAAGAAAAAAAATCGCTATCTCGTGGCCACGAGATATTACTAAGAAAAAATAGAAAAACGAACATTAACTCGTCGCCACGAGATATTACTAAGAAAAAAACAACACGAAAAACGAATCTTGCTAACTGGTGGCCACAAGTTAGTAACTAAGAAAAAAAAAAAATAAAAAAAATAGTTCTCGCTATATCGTGGCCACGAGATAATCTAACGATTTGATTGATTGGCTAGTTAACTCGTCCCTTTGACCAATCATATCGTTAGATTACCTAAATACTCCCGACTTGATTGGCTAGCTTACTCGTGGCCACGAGTTAGCGATATTTGTTTTTTGTTTTTTTCTTAGTTACTTACTCGTAACCACGAGTCAGCGAGAACTTTTTTTGTTTTTTTCTTAGTTACTATCTCGTGGCCATGTCCCTTGGTGCTTCCGTAGTTACCTGTACCACTGTCAAATGCTTGGTTTCGCAGGAATCCGTGCGTCGGTTGATAGTCCCCGGAATTGTTCTCGACTATTTGTCCATATAGGTACGTAGTATTTGTACAAATAGGAATTCAACTGCTATTGAAGAAACATGGTAAGTTATTAAATATATATGCCTATTATAACAATGTTAACACGAATGACTTTCTGTGTTATAATATTAATGCAAAAGATTTGAAAACGGTAAAAAAAGTAAATTGCCATCATGATTTAAAATTTATTCATGAATTATATTTATTCACATTGTAGATATATTCTATATGTGTGAAATGGGTAACAGCAATCAGGAACCATATTATGAATAATAAAGAATAAGATTACAAAATTACACATTGTCCAAACAAAATTTAAACAATTCAATTTGATATGCTGGTTAATTAATACATTACATGAAATACAAATGTATGTAAGCAAAATTAAATTTTAGACTTCCATTATAAAAAAAATCTTATGATGGTTCCTGGTTCGGTGCTTGAACCATTCTTGCCCTTACCAGGGATCGAACCCTAACCTTCAGATCTTTAATCAGCCAATACTATGCTACTGGAACCACGATGAATAAATTTCAGTTAATTGCCGGTATTGTTTTAAGTATGCATTACAAAAGACAATCTGCAATTTCCAGTTTTAAGCCCTTATCCATAGATTTTCGTGACCGTGATATATAAGGCGTACATTTTAAGCAGGCATGAAGCTTGAGCAAACTGAGAAATAGATATTTGACTGCACATGAATGTCTTTATAGCAGGGATGTATGCAGACAGCTGTCCAATACGTCGCGATTGTGCTGGTCACGTGGATGACCGAGATCGAGGCAGATTTCCCATGCTTGTGCAACTATATCGTAGATAAGGCGGTGTTCTCCACTCCCAACATCCACGGGACGCCCATTGGCTATCTGCACGATTTTGATTGTAAACCCGATATTACAGACCACAGAAACCATAACAACCCGTTTGTTGCATTACAGTTTGAGAAGCAAGTACGTAATAGATATTCTATTCTACCTTATTTTCTTCCAATCCTTACAAATAATCAAAGCGCTGAAGGCACTGAGGTTGTGTGTGTCTCAAGTAGAAGAGGGTTTGACAAGCTGCAAATATGCAGGGTAACTTAGTTTTTCCAAATATTAAACTTATATTAAGATATAAACGATTGTTCATTACAGGCTACAGAAATATAAGAGGAGTAAGAGTGGCAATGTGCTAATTGTTATCAGTCTGTTGAAACAAATGGTGTGTTCATCTAATGACCATGTTAACGCAACGTTAAAGCGGGGTTATTGGCATTATGCGAAAATTTGACCTCTATTTATTAAATTTACTGTGATAAAAGAAATGAGACAATTCGGTTCTCTAAGCACTATCAGTGCTTTGATTTGTACTACCGAGCGACGGCACAGTTCTTATACGCCGCCGGAGGCGGTCGTATATTGGCGTCATCTTCTCCGTCTGTCCGTCCGTCCGTACGTACGTACGTCCGTACGTCTATATCTTGTGAACGCAACTCCTCCAACATTTCTGAATGAATTTTTTCAAAACTTGGTCAATGTCATTACTATATTGGGTAGATGTGCATGAAGTGGCGATTTTCCGGTTCATTGATTTTTACAAGATTTGTGTCCCTTGAAACTTAGTCTCTGTAGCTGATTGATACTGCAGCCTTGTGAACGCAACTCCTCCTACATTTCTGAATGAATCTTTTCAAAACTTGTTCAATGTCATTACTATAATGGGTAGATGTGCATGAAGTGGCGATTTTCCGGTCCATTGATTTTTACAAGATTTGTGTCCCTTGAAACTTAGTCTCTGTAGCTGATTGATACTGCAGCCTTGTGAACGCAACTCCTCCTACATTTCTGAATGAATCTTTTCAAAACTTGTTCAATGTCATTACTATAATGGGTAGATGTGCATGGAGTGGCGATTTTCCGGTCCATTGATTTTTACAAGATTTGTGTCCCTTGAAACTTAGTCTCTGTAGCTGATTGATATGCAGCCTTGTGAACGCAACTCCTCCTACATTTCTGAATGAATCTTTTCAAAACTTGTTCAATGTCATTACTATAATGGGTAGATGTGCATGAAGTGGCGATTTTCCGGTCCATTGATTTTTACAAGATTTGTGTCCTTTGAAACTTAGTCTCTGTAGCTGATTGATATTGCAGCCTTGTGAACGCAACTCCTCCTACATTTCTGAATGAATCTTTTCAAAACTTGGTCAAAGTTATTTCTATAATGGGTAGATGTGCACGAAGTGGCGATTTTCCGGTCCATTGATTTTTAAAAGATTTGTGTCCCTTGAAACTTAGTCTCTGTAGCTGATTGATATTGCAGCCTTGTGAACGCAACTCCTCCTTCATTTCTGAATGAATCTTTTCAAAACTTGGTCAATGTCATTTCTATAATGGGTAGATGTGCATGAAGTGGCGATTTTCCGGTTCATTGATTTTTATACTACCCAGGCAACCACAATCTCAGGCCCCTGTCTTTTCATCATCTTTAGTGATTGCCTCACTTTGAGAAAAGTATATTTGTGAATATACTGCTCTTTCAGCTAAATTAATTAGTCTCATATACTTCATTATGAGCATATGCTTACAGAAATGTTAAAAGCAATAATTAAAAGGACCCTCTTGGTCTTTATATTTTGTGGCGGCGTATATTGTGGCAGCACTGACACTCTTGTTATTTAGATGCTGTGGCTCCGTACTGTGTCTTTAGTAACTTCGGATAGCAGATATACACCTGTATCAGCCATTCTATAGAGCAACAAATAACCCCTGGAGATATCTCTGATGTATTTGAGATAGTAGATATGATTATAAGGAGGTTATACGGGTTTTTATCGAAATTCAAGCTTTCTATATGGACCATTGAACCGAAACCTTCAAATCCACCATCAAAATTCAGGCATGAGCCACCTTTGCATTCGAAAGAAACTATACTCCTCCGCGTGGTAAAGTGAGTTACGCAACTGTTCTTCGGTGCTTTTATACTACATACAATTATTGTGTCCCGCAAATATTTAATTTTTATTCAAAATTGAGTTTTCACTACCTTGGCTGAATCTCAGCATATCTGTATTGAAGAATTCTGTTCAATCGTTCGGTCATTCATACAAATTTTGAGAGGTTATTCGGTTTTAAATGTAGAGAAACGGACACTCAGAATGTATGTACTATAGTTGTGAGTGACTACGTCACACACAACTAAAAATTGCGTGACACATTGTCCTTTACAATATTCCTAGGATTACAATCATTGCTATGCTGAAATGAAAAAGAAGGATTACGATATGGTTGGTCCCCATTAATCCTCCTCCCTTTTTTGAGACCCCTTTATAACCATCCCCAGTTGACCTTACAACACATACAATGTATATAAAATATTTTTTCATAATCATGTTTTACAAAGTTCATATACGCACTCTCTACTTCTTACTATATTTTACCACATAGAGACTTTTTTTATTTTATGCATTGTAAGTGCTAACAAAATACAAAAGGCTGTAAAATGTTCTTCATTTAAAAAAAAAAGAAGAATAAAAAAGATATTTATAAAGAAATAAAGACAAATACCGGTAGGTACAAGATATTAATTTTAAGTGTGAGAAATCGGAACCCAAATAGGTAAATGCTTTTGCACAGGTAATCAAGTTTGACTTGACTATTTGAGTTTACCGTCGTTTCGACCGTATTTCAGTCATATAGCGACGTCCAGCTAATTATAGGTGGAGGAAGACCCCGAATGCACGGAGGCATCCGGGTAGAACCACCGACCTACCGCAAGCCAGCTGGAAGGCTTCCTCACATGTAAATCCGAATGACCCTGCCGGGATTCGAACCTACGCGGTGAGGGACTGAGTGAGTATTAAAGTCAGCGACTTTACCCTCTCGGTCACGGAGGGTCTAAGGTCTCTTTGAATCCTTAAAAAAATAGTATTGTATTCTTCAATCTACATAAACATATTTGTATTAAATACACAGTTTACATGTACAACAGAATGTTGGATCTTGAAAATGAACATCTAAAATATCTTTAAATGACATGTAGCTATTTATATATCTTTTTTAGACAAATTTATCTTCATTCCGGTTTCATTTTCTAAGATGTAAATGTCCATTTCTATGTAATATATCTTAAATATATCTAAATTTATGATCATACAGAGTAGGCATAAAATAAATGACATGTAGCTATTTATATATCTTTTTTAGACAAATTTATCTTCATTCCGGTTTCATTTTCTTGTTAGACTATAGTTTAATATCGAATATGTACACTTGACTCCTCGCTGATGTTAGGTTTCAAATAGATTTAATAAGCATTTATTACACCTTTCCAAAAAGCTTTTTTTTTACTTTGACCACTATCTTTTTTTACAATGAAAGTTGCCATAATCAAATTATCTATTATTAGAAATCGTTCATTATTATGAATTAATTTTCACATTTAAGTATAATCTTTTATATACAAATATACTTGTAATCATTCTTCTGTACTTCTGTACTTTCTGATAAAAACATGAGTCTTTAGTTTAGATTTTCAATCATAAAGTCAGAAAAAAAATATCATTATTTCTATAATTACATTTTCATTTGAAGATGAAAGAATACTAACTAAAAGTAGTATAGTAGTAAAATTTTTGGTAGCTGTATAATAACGATTTCAATCGCATCTTAAACATCAATTACGCTAACAGCGAAATAATTCAACTGAATAAAGACTCTTTATGTAAGCATCGTTATGACTATAAATTACTGTAAAAAGGTGCAGCTTGTATATATCATTCACTTGGTGTATACTTTCTTTTTATTAACATGAAAGTTGATTTCAGTAAGTTAAATACAATCTTTTCATCAATGAGGAATGCTACTTTGTGAAAATGATTAAAAACAAAAAGAATCCACCTGTTATGAATGAACCTAATTACTGTATTTTATCTTCCAGCTCGAATGTTCTTGAAATTATTCGCCAAAACAAATCATACGCTTTTTTCGATTTCATATGCAATATATATGACAAATATCAAAAACCTATTTCAGATATTTTTGTATTAGATTTAAATAATAATCATAGAAAAATATTCTAGGCGTTACTAAATTGTTGCTCGGTTTTCGCGCGTTTTCTCGAATTTCTAGAAGACTGGAAATCTCGTTTTTCTTTCATCCTACGCCGAATATCTTTTTTAAAGATATTTCTTGTTTACAACAATATTTTTTCCTATTGGTCTCAGTTTTCTTCTTTAATCAATGTATTGATTTTTTATACAGTATTTTGTCTTTACTTAATCTCAGTTCTAGACCGTTAATCCCCATTTATACCGATACTGGTCTCTGCGGACAAGACATTGAAGCATCCGCTTCGAGAAAGACAGAGTGAAGGTTTATAATCCAGTAAATTCGTTTAAATATGGTACTGGTATTGTATCCTTGTTAGGCATTTAGCACGAGGGAGTAGTTCCATGATTTTTTTTGATTTTTTTTCATATGCACATGTACTTAATATAGGTGAATTGATGATAATCAATATTATATAAAACAACAACAACAACAACAACAACAACAACAACAACAACAACAAATACAGTGAAATGCCATAAGAGTTTGTCGTTTTTTCTTCACGCGCTGACGCGTGCTTTGAATTTCCGTGTCATTTTGAGGATGTACGCTAGGGTTGGGATTCTGACAATAACTAATAGTAATTTAAGCACAGACAATATATCAGATTGTTAGATGGTCATTTTCGACAGGTTGTTGCAAAACATTTCGTAATGTCCGCTGTCTCAGGTTTTCAACTGACCCTGTCATAGGTCTAAAACAGGCCAGAACATGTAAAAGGGATAACAATATCTAAATATTCAATATTATTCTTGAATAGCCACTCTATGCTGTATTGAAAGCTAATGGTCATTCTACAAAATTTGAATAGTATCCGTTGAATAGTTTTTGATCAAGTAAGTTTTGATTCAACCATATATATATTGCAAAATCAGTAAACAACGTCATCAAAGAGTGAAACACTTTTGGCATGTCACTGAATCTAATATTGCAAAAATAGTTTAATTAAGTTTCGACTTCCATAATCAAACGTATTAAAATAAACACGAAAAGTATCACCACTTAGTGATGAGACAAGAAACAAAATTTGGAACTTTATCTCCGCGTAGTAGAAAAGAGGGAATTCTAAATATAGATGTCTTAATATAGCTCCGAAATGTTGTACGATGCAGAATTTTGTGCTACCATAGAACAGCGTTGCAAGCAACCCTGTTCAAAAGGCGGTGGAGGGAAGGTGCGGGGATAAAGATTAGAAATGGACAATGACACATCAGTATGTGTGCCCCAGCTTCATTGTTTTGAAAACAGTAGTCAAATGACTTATATATCACTTGTTTATGGCGTCATTTACCCCCGTAGTTTTAACTAAATGACAATAAAGTCACAACCTTACGTAGATTATGTATTTGTTACTTCAAAGACCTGTGTATTCAGACTACCATTTCTTAGTAACGCAATTATGATATTTAATATTTCGATAAGTTGTTTACACATATCAGATATATAACAAGTTTTATCAGTGATGTTTTTCTTGCCCTGAATGGGAAATATCATGTGATGTTTTACATTTAATCTTAGCTTACTGACATGTTATCATCATGCAACTATATCGTGATTCAGTCAGTCTAATATAGTTATGGATTTATTCACAGTCCTATTCCACACTGTGTTGTGGTATTGCAATCTAGTTGTATTACTTCCAAGTGGTACCATCTGCAATTTGTATGGTATCATTGTCAGTAACATTATAATATTACTTACTGTCTGATTGTAAAATAGCTTTAGTAGAATCAGACTTATGGCATCACCCACTGTTTATGATAAAGCATTTGCAGAATGAAGCTTGTGACATCACCCGCTGTTTAATATGTAGCATTGGCACCAGCTTGTGGTATTAACTGGTGTTTGTAATGCATCACTTGTCAGTAACATATCACTTGGTGTTTATACTATCAATTACTGCTGTTCATGTTTCACTTTCATCAATTTGGGGTCTTATTATAGGAGTTACTTGAGTTGTCACTCTCTGTAGCACATCACTGACATTGTTTCCATGATGACGAGACCCACTGTGTATTTCAGCTTGGTTACATTGAGCTTGGGAGCAATCAGGAGATAATGACGTGTCCGGGGGAACCCTCCACTGACGATCTAAGTAAGTCTTTATTTCACATACAGCATTAACTCGTTAATTGAATTATTATATATGTTTTTATGTCCCAACCAAAAATGGGGGGGGGGGGGGGGCATGAACTTGTGCACTTGGTATTTTTCTCGAACCTTCGTTAATGTTGACAGAGTTATGGTCCTTTGTTTTGGAAAAAATATGGAATTTTATGCTTGTGACGCACGTAACTCTGAAAGTATTTGTACCACAGACTTAAAACTTCATGAGTATATTAATCAGGACATGAACTTGTGCACCTGGGTATTTTATGCCCCCTACCAAAAAGTGAGGCATGTAGATTTGCCTTTGTCCGTTCGACCATCCCAAACTGTGACACAGGTAACTCTGAAGGTATTTGTGCTACAGACTTTAAACTTCATGGATATATTACTCAGGATATCACTTGCGCTCTTGGGTGTTGGCCTTTGTTTTGGAAAATGCGACGCGTAGGGGCATCTGTGTCCTCTGGACACATTTCTAGTTTTCCCTTATTTGTTAGTGCTTTATGCTTCATATTGTTGCACGGCATGGGAAGCTTTAAGTGTATATTAATCATACAGGACTCTTGATATCATAAGATTATTATGTATTTGTATTATTTTTTCAACAGTCACAACCACTGTGAAACACGAGAGCCATACAACAACACAGCCTACGACAACAACACAACCAACGACAACAGCACAACCAACGACAACAACACAACCTACGACAACAACGCAACCAACAACAACACAACCTACGACAACAACGCAACCAACGACAACAACGCAGCCTACGACGACAACGCAACCAACGACAACAACACAGCCTACGACGACAACGCTACCTACGACAACAACACAGCCTACGACGACAACGAAACCAACAACAACACAGCCTACGACGACAACGCAGCCTACGACGACAACGCAGCCTACGACGACAACGCAACCAACAACAACAACACAGCCTACGACGACAACGCAGCCTACGACGACAACGCAACCAACGACAACAACGACGACAACGCAACCAACAACAGCAACACAGCCTACGACGACAACACAGCCTACGATCAAAGGTAAGAGAAAATGTTGAATGACGAATTTAAAGGTAAGACATAGAAAATTGATACATTGCATATGCTGAAAATTCTTAAAACATTGTCACCTTGTCGACAGACCACCGTTTGAGAACACTATGATATTACAGCAGGATTCATCCTACAACGACTACACCTTGAACCAAAATTAAAGGACGATAAAAATATGCCTGTTTAATTGATAAATAACACCACAATACGCTTACAGGGTCAATTGTAATAGGATTTAGGTCAGCGATATATTATTGAATTCATATAAAAGTATTGTTTAACGTCACATTTCTTTTATTGTAATGACTAGCAATCATTTTCTGATTATAATAGCCATACTTTAGACCATATGGTCAAGGATTTCTCACGTGTGGGTCCCGTTTTTTGCTGAAGAGACAGCAGCGGAAGAGACAGTAGTTGGATACAAGGGAGTCCGGGTGCGATACCATAGCTCGTTTTGCGAATAGACCCCTTGATTCTTTTACGTGCCCGGTGTATAGCACCGATATCCGGCAAACAAATTCCTGGGTAGAACCAGTACTGAGTACTCCGAGTTCCCATAGCAACACCATTTTGCCGAATGCAGGCAAGGGTGCATCTGGTACCAATTTTATACGTCTATGGATTGACGCGGTCACCCGAAGTGCCCCGACTGGGATTCGAACCACAGACCTCCCGAACGCAAAGCGTACACTCTACCACTGAGCTATTGCGCTAGGATCATTTTATCGATTATTTGGTTAAGTCCGGAGATTGCTGAGTAGGTACGACTGGATCTGTGTTTCAGCGAACGTGACGGGCACCCCGTTACAGTATGTGGGTATCGGATACAGTCTGCTGGACGGTAACCCGGATGGAAGTATGACAGCGTCCCATCAAGACCCCGGGCTTTTGCTGAACCAGAGAATTTTCCAGGTGCCTACCTTGCAAACTTGTTTGACTGCACTTCCTTACAGATACGTTCTTGCTCTTAGGGTTTTCATTATTATCAAAAATTAGTTTTGATTAAAATTAGTAGACCAACAGTCTAAAATGGCATAATATGCCGTGCCGAGCTAGTAAAAATACATATTTCTGGATTCTTTTTAAATTGACTACTTTTCTTTTCGCAAAAGCTGACAGAAGGAACAAATCACCGTGCACAAGAAGCAACATTCAGTCTCACCAATTTCTGTATAAATTCGAACATCAAATGCTGCTCAACACCGGATATGCCTACCAGCGCCACCTTCTGGACTCAGTTACAGGCACAGGTAAGAACAGACGACTTGCGGTATCATTTAAAACCCTGATCAAACATGACAAGACCAGCGGATACAAAAGACACAGAGTTCTAAATTACAGATTTATTATACATACCATTTTTCTGCTAATCGTTACCTGTAGCCTTATCGATAACAAAGCTATGAATTTACTTTTGGAATGAAATATCGAGGTTGATGTTTCGTAAAAATAAAAAAATTTATGCTGTGTTTCAGGCCTCAATCAAGATCTCTTATCGATGCATTTGTCTACAATAAAGGTATGGTTGTTATTTTCACTTCACATTGTACTGGTTTAGTTTTCAATCTCAAGATCTATGAAATTATTATTATTATTATGCTAATAAAGCTTTTTTCTTTGATGTTTTAATGTCATTTTTTAAATCAGTATTATATTTGATATTATTTATCCCACCTGCCAGATTTCATGACACTTCAGCAGTCCGTGGAGTCCTCCACACATCCGGTGTATAGAGACGCATTTGCCATGTGCAA
Source organism: Solen grandis (assembly GCA_021229015.1). NCBI lineage: Eukaryota > Metazoa > Mollusca > Bivalvia > Adapedonta > Solenidae > Solen > Solen grandis. The sequence goes on from CM037791.1 coordinate 14,900,846, forward strand.
ACTGGGTACAGCTCGGATAAACTTGGACAAAAGCAATTCCGTCAGTGTCACGGAAAAGTTTGCTGAGGCAGTTTGCAAGCTTCCACTGACTTTTAAGGATCCAATTCCCTACTTTCATTTTATTGATCAGTGGGGAACGGTATGTGATTCTAGTGATCTAAATCTTTATTTAAATTCTTAGAGTCACGCATAATTGGCGCACGTTTGTTGAGACCTAGATCTATTTTGGAATTTGCAAATTAGAATAACACATTTCTTTTCATACAACATTATCATTTTGGTTGTTGGTTGAAAAGCCCGAGTTATTAATGAGCCATTTCTTTTCTTTCAGGGAATCGTAATGGAAGTGACGTTGGGAACACTTACACACAAAAGATATCGAACCAGCGTTAAGGAGGTGTTCAACTTTGCTAAGCAACAGGTAAATGAAACAAATTTTAACAATCCGCCAAAGCTGTATCCAAAACGGCTATTTAATGACGATTAATTATGAATTGCTCCTTCTTATTCACTTGTTTCCGTATTAAAACGTCAAAGTAATTCGCGCAGTCTTTCAAAAAAATTCTTTTACTTTATCGTGTTAACGTAAAATATAAAGATTATTTTGATAGAATCCAGGGATAATCCACCATGGCGGCAGCTATAACGGCTTCCCATCCTCTGTAACAATCAATGCGACACAGTTTGTTATCACCACAAACCTAGGAACTCTTACTTCCGGTTACCAGGTTGGTACCGAAACTCATCCGCAGCCAGTACACCTTCAGCTGATGCCCGTCAGCGCAGCTCTGGACTTTAAGTATTGGAAGCAAGTAAGTGATACTCTCTCTGTCATATATATGAAATTAATTCAATATAGAAAATAGGCTATAATGGCAGTGTGTCTTTAAATCAGTTATATATAATTAAGACCATATCAAATGTGATGAACAGTAAAAAAAAAGCATAAAGGGCCACATGACATATGACTGTATGTAATACAGTGCTATGCTCATGTTATAAAGTAATCTTTGCAACAAACTACATACTATTTCTTTCATTAAAGCAATGTACAGTATTCGGTTTTGCATCTTTGATAAACCCAAGGTTTTATGCTGTTATTGCTTAAGTGGTGTTGATGCCTTTAAGAAAGAGGCCTGCAGTCAAATGGCTAGTTTTCTGATTTAGTCTGTTTAGAAACTCTAGAATAGTTTGAACTTCAAATTTGAATTTGGTTGCTTGACCTGAATTGTTTAATTAAGCTGAAGGTTTTCTAGTGAGCGTTCTAGGGCCATAATGTTTAGAAGCGAACGCTTCTAAAGTCAGACAGTGGATTTTCTCCTCACAATCACATTACCGCCACTTATCCATACATTCGCGTTGAAAAATAGTACCACTGGTTGTAGAAGTCAACATTGCAGTTTTGATTTAAGTTAGATATATTGCAGGATTTTGAAAGCATTGGGTATAATCACAGTTTCTGTGCAAATAAAACTGTAAAAGAAGCAAGTATATAATTCAGTGTTCATCCGCAGTTTCATTCATTAAACTACCTATAAATAACCTTATTTGCACCACATATTTACGGTTGCGGAATTAGCCCAGCTCAATTGCTAAGAGCGTCGTTCAATATTTTGTTCTTGCAAGGGGTCGTGAAGTTCTAGTCCAGCTGAGACCGTGTTTTCTTTTCTTTCTTTTTTTTTTGTAATACTTATTTTTAATTTTCTTGGGTTATATATTTGGATTTTTTTAAATCTAGTTTTTATACTTCCATTATTTTGTGTTTGTTAAACTTTTGATTTAAATCATAGACCACGGGACCCTGATATTCAGTAAAAAAAATTGACCTCACTATATATAGATTATTTATAGAGAGGTCGATTTATTCTAATATGAGGGTCCTGCGCATAGACAGGTTCGGTAATAAGGTCAAAACAGTAGAAATGAGAGGGGACAGTATGTTTAATGTAAGCCGTTTGTTTTTAATCTTTTCTTGTGAGAGTCTCAAATGACTGTAGTGTCTCTAGTCGCATCTGTATGTCACAACTCAGAAAGTACTTTAGGGATTGAGTTTATACTTTATACAATGGTCAAACTTTACTTAACAAGAACAATAACTCTACCTTGCTTCATCTCTATTACTTGTATGGGAAATTATGTTTTTCTAGAACAATTTTAAAACTATTGGGTAACTCTACTTTCTTTTTTCTATTGAAGGCATGGATATCATTCTTTACACATGGGAAGGATGTGAAGTGACAAAGTACAATAACTTGATCTTGTCCCATTTTCTTGCTTTTCTATTAAAACTATTTCTATCTGCAGCAAATTCTAAGTATTAAAGGTATTGAGAGGATCAAACTAAAAACCCCAATTCCTATCCATTTTGTTTATTTGACAGAGACCAATTAATAAAATAATCTATCTTACCCGCTGTTTTAATAAGATTTAACTTCTCTTATTTTTTACATGCATACCACAAAAAATTAAAGGGATTGACTTTATAATTCCCACAGTTAAACTTTCGCTTCTGAGAGTGCTCTCAGTGCTTTGATTTACTGATATAGGACAAAGTAAGAAACGACTCAAATATCCATACTATTTTAGTCACGTTCAGTTTTGACTGCAATCAGACCAATAAGTCATAATATGTAACAACCTTGTATTAATCAGATAATATAATGTTCTATCTTTAGCCTTTGCATTGAGTCAGT
>CM037791.1:14903638-14953638 GCA_021229015.1 Solen grandis
ATATTGTTTTATATTTAACACGTTATATATAACTTTTAGGCCGAATTACATCACTCCGCGTCACGCGCGTATATTCTTTATGTATGCATAGTGAGTTGAACTCGAACAGCTGGATTAATTGTGTTTGATTCATTATTCATATGATATAGAAAATGTATGATAAATACACACGTTAAATTGTTATTTTCAGTTATTTGAAACTATCTTCTTGGTGTTATATTACAAAAGTAATTCGTGCATAATCCATTCCTTTATTTATTTGTTTGTTAGGTGTTATTAGTTGTTATAATCGCGTTTTACTGTCACTATAGGTCATATGTTAAAAAGAATTTGACATGAATTGTCATTTCATATCAAATTTTACTATACTCGTTCATGAAAATGCTATTAAGCTCGCCAGAGGCTCGCTTAATAACAATTTTATGAACTCGTTTAGTAAAATTTGATATGAAATTATAATTCATATCAGATCCTATATATATTTAATGATATTATGAGCATTATGGCGGATACTACCCGTTCACGCATACTGTCATCATGAAGTACTTCAGCCACATCTACATGTTGTCATTATTACAAAAATAAAAACTTTTTTCTTCTGCTTAATCTTTTACTATTCTTTTATATAAATTGCTATCGTCACATTTTTATTCATCATTTTGTATTCTTAGCTACATATCAGTTTTGACTGACATTGTTCCTGTGAAAATGTTTAAGAAAAATAATGTATATCTACAAATGTAGAAGTGTAAGATCTCACAGCACAAGTACAGTACAATCTGTAAAACGCCATGCTAAGTATTTGTATATCTATTTGCAAACATCATTACATAATTATTTGGTCTGATATTTCTGTTGAGAATATGTTCACTCCGCCAAGGTAACTTCTATCACGGCCGAAAATGCCAATACATATCAATATCTATTTTTTTAAACGGAGTATATCAAATTTAATATCGTGAGAATATGTTCCCTGTGATCTTGTTCTGTTGTTTGATCATTTATGCTGCCAGGAATCACCGTATGCAGGAGAAATTGTCATCTTCTATATCACCAATGTATATATGTGCACTAAAATCTTGTTAATTTCTGTTTATTTGTTGATGTTGTGATTGCCGGTACTTTTTTGAAAAAAAAAAATGTGTATGGACCAATCTGGTTTCATATCTTATTAAAGTATGACATTTTAAAACTTTATAATAATCACAAAAATAATCGTATACATAAGGTTAAAAAGATTTATCAGGATAACATATTTACCAGCATTTGGTGTCAGTTTCACAGCAGTAGTCGTCACCAGAACAGTACGTCGTCGGTCCAAAGAATGGACTGCACACCTCGTCGCCTGACACCTGGAGAATGATGATATATGTATCAATACATTTTTTGTTATATATTATCTCAAGCTATGGGATTAGATACTCTGATAGTGGCGTCTACTTGCCGGATAATCGAAATGGCAACTAAACTGAAAAAGAGACAGAAATGGACAGAGGAAAGCCAGGGATTTTACTGTATTCACATGAGGTTCGAAATTAGATGGGGGCGAGTCATATCGTAACTTCGAGCGTGTATGACTGTTTCTTACATTTCTTTTGATATATTACCTTCCTTTGAGACCAGATAAATGAAAATAGCCCAGAGACATATTGCAAATTTTAATATCAACTTTTTGATGAAAAAATGGCATCACCATGTTATTTTATTTATTAAAGCAGCCATTAGAAATAAAAGATAGCCTTTTCCCTGCCTTCCTCTGTAAATGTTGGTCAAGGCGTTTGTTTCCAGATAAATAAACTTAGCAAGTGTAAGTCATATACCTCGGGACAGGGTGTTTTTGTTTTTTTCGTAAACGCCCATTTCGGGAAAATCGGTTGTATCCCCGAAGCAGACAATGTGTCAACACCGGCCTTAATGACAAGCTAGTGACGTCACAGTTTCTATTTATAGCAGAGGCGCAGAAGCTTGCAGTACCACGTGACGTAAGTTGTGTCGTTTACGAAAATAGCGTTTTTAGTCCAGTGAATCTGTAATTTGACCCGGACAAAATTGCAACAGAAACAATTTTTCGATGCTTTTATAGATAAATTCCTAAAAACAACATATCAAAAGTCTAAAAAAATCTAAATAGGGAAAGTATTAAAAAAATAGCGTTGAATTTACCAAAATCGGTAAATTTAAGGTGGCGCGAATTGACCTCCGTAAAAGGTAATTTCGACGAGGCGCGTAGTAATGCGTTCAGTGATATGATCAAGATCGTCTGTGTTGTGATTATGGAAATTGGAATAAAATGCGTTTTTCAGGTATGTAAATGTTTATTTACAATATTTTATATAGACTTTCATTATTATTACAGTCAGAAAATTAACATCCTGGTGTAAAATCGTCAAAAAAGCGGAATTTTTTCTACAGAATAACAACACCGGTCTCGCTCGTAATGTGTTTTCGTGGTTATATACCGAGGGCCACGAATATCGCGGTAATAACACTTTAACGACGAATAAATTATGAAAAACAACTTATCAAATCTAATTGTCTTCAAAAACTGTGACTTTCATCTAATTTCTTCAAAATGACACATTTGTACAACAAAGACATCACTCAACTAGAAGTCGTTTGTTTAAGATACAAACGAAGCGGCTTTCCGTTTGCTTATTTCAAAGGTATTGAATATATAAGTTAATACAAAACAAGAGGCCCATGATGGCCCTAAATCGCTCACCTGAGATAAATAGGTTGACCCAAGGAACATCTGTTCCAATTTATTTTAAAATCTGGCCAGTAGTTTTGAAGAAGATGATTTTTAAAGTTTTCATATTTTTTTCTTCTTTTTGTTGCCATGGCAACCAGAGTTCTACATGGATCAACTTTATTTTAGCAACTTTTGTGAAGGTTGACCCAAGGATCATCCCTGCTAAGTTTAATCAAATTCTGTCCAGTGGTTTCAGAGGAGATGTTGTTTAAGGGTTTCTCTATATACATATAAGGCAAATAAGCCCCGCCCCTGGCAGCCATGTTTTTTTACGGATCAGAATATTTTTAGCAACTTTGGTAGAGGTTGACCCAAGGAACATCTGTACCAATTTATTTTAAAATCTGGCCAGTAGTTTTGAAGAAGATGATTTTTAAAGTTTTCATTTTTTTTTTCTTTTTGTTGCAATGGCAACCAGAGTTCTACATGGATCAACTTTATTTTAGCAACTTTTGTGAAGGTTGACCCAAGGATCATCCCTGCCAAGTTTAATCAAATTCTGTCTAGTGGTTTCAGAGGAGATGTTGTTTAAAGGTTTCTCTATATACATATAAGGCAAATAAGCCCCGCCCCTGGCGGCCATGTGTTTTTACGGATCAGAATAATTTTAGCAACTTTGGTAGAGGTTGACCCAAGGAACATCTGTACCAATTTATTTTAAAATCTGGCCAGTAGTTTTGAAGAAGATGATTTTTAAAGTTTTCATTTTTTTTTTCTTTTTGTTGCCATGGCAACCAGAGTTCTACATGGATCAACTTTATTTTAGCAACTTTTGTGAAGGTTGACCCAAGGATCATCCCTGCCAAGTTGAATCAAATTCTGTCTAGTGGTTTCAGAGGAGATGTTGTTTAAAGGTTTCTCTATATACATATAAGGCAAATAAGGCAAATAAGCCCCGCCCCTGGCGGCCATGTTTTTTTACGGATCGGAATAATTTTAGCAACTTTGGTAGAGGTTGACCCAAGGAACATATGTACCAAATTATTTTGAAATCTGGCCAGTAGTTTTGAAGGAGATGATTTTTAAAGTTTTCAAATTATTTTTCTTTTTGTTGCCATGGCAACCAGAGTTCTTCATGGATCAACTTTATTTTAGCAACTTTTGTAGAGCCTCACCCAAGGAACATTCCTGCCAAGTTTCAATGTCGTTTAAAGCAAATTGTTGACGACGGACGACGCACGACGGACGACGGACGACGCACGACGCACGACGACGGACGCCGGACGAAGGGCGATCACAAAAGCTCACCTTGAGCACTTTGTGCTCAGGTGAGCTAAAAATGGAATAATGATGCATAATAATGTATGATTTAATGCGGAAATCATTTTTATCATAAATATATACTTATGTTCAAAAATAAGCTTTAAATCTTTTTTTTCTTTTTATCATTTTCATCTTCTTAAGAAGATATTGAGAAGGCATAAATATAGATCTTATTTGATTACGCATCCGTTTACTATCATGCAGAAAAAACAACAACAAAAAAACAAACAAAAAACAGGAACATTTTAAGATGATAATACTTTCCTCAAGAAATTTTTTCTCACGTTATTCAATCGATTTTAAAAGTTTTTATTTTTTATTTAATATCTATTTCTTCGTAAGTATATGACTTAACAAATATGCATTGCAATTTGATCCACATAATTGAAATTGTAAGAAACAACAAAAATATTTTGAAATCAATGACTTTTAACCTTTAAATTGATTGAGATTTACATTTGCAAAGATAGATGGAAACAAGGGCAGAGGTGTAAGCAAAATCGTGAAAATAATTTCTTATTTCTATGTAATTAACGTTATTTACGTCTAGAAACTTTCAACAACTCATTTGCTTTATATATTTGCTTATTTTTACAGATTTAGAAAAAGAAACCATAAAAACATTTAGAAAACATAAAAAATCGATAGGTAGATATACATGTATTTGTCATTTTCTTCAGGTTTGAGTAAAGCCGTAATAGTAAATGCAATAAGTTTTCCGTATAGGTTTTCTGGCTCTAGTATAACTATACTAATTCATCGTAAATGCGACTCATTTACTCAAAAACGTATCACAATTCACTATTCAACGCAGGCACTCTTTCCTGCAAAAGGACAGTCGGATCTTGCTCAACCAACCCAATGACCGCTTTCATTTCTTTCTTCAAATTAATAGATTTTCATGATTTAGCCCTTTTACGAAAAACATGAATAAGTTTTGATAACGTAATCACTTGGATTTTTCTGGACTTTTTGCGCATGTTAAGGTACGGCAATATTTCTTATTTAAAGTTAATATATCCAATCTAATGATCTTTTTAATATATCACAAATCAATGTTGTCATAAACAAGTGACACAACATAAATTTCTTAAGGTATGCTTAAGATTGGCATTAATACTCATGACGCTGGAGCGCGAATACAAATTGAAATGAATGATTTTTATATTTCAACGACGTCAAAGTGACTAAAAATATCTTTTTTTGCAATGACATATTCATTCTAACGTTCTATTAATCCAGAAAAAAAAAATCTTCGACAATGCGAACAGGTTTGTTTTCACATTTTCAAGTAGGCATTCCATCAAACATGAATAACTGCCATGTTTGATGACGTAATCACTTGAAATTTTCAAGACCTTTAAAATTTTAAGTTCATTGGTCTAATTGGCGATTTTATATGATTTTTTAAAAATAATTCTTGCTTTAGTATGCATGACGTCATAACCACGTGACAAAACAAACATTTCTTGCAGTATGCATCATTTCAATTTTAACTCTATCAATTCTAAAGATTTAATTAAGATTGACTCAAAATTCATGATACCAGAACGAGAGAAATCTTTAAAAAGAAATGCATTTTGTCTTTTTGATGACGTCATAACCACGTGACTTAAGAGAAAATTATTAAAAAAAAAATAGAATGTAAACTTCTATGCCGATATGCTGCCCAATTGTCATGCTTCTAACACATCAGGGGGCTTTGTAACATTTAAACTTAATTTTTGGACCATAGTTCGAAACTCGGTATTGCCATGAAATCTTTTTTTTTTTTTTCGAATTTGGAAATTTGAATTTCAAGGTGCACATCTACATCCTAAAATACATCTTCTGTAAAAATATCAAGATAATCGGACCAAAATTGGAGGCTCTAGAGCGCAAACAAACTTTTGAAGCTGACGTCAAATCTGACGTCAGATGACGCCAATGATGATTGAAAATGATCGAATGTATAAAAAGATAACAAAATCCCGATATATATCTTCTTTGAAAAATTGAAGAAGATCCGCCTGTTATGAGATTGAGTGATTTTAATTTAGTAAATTGAACTTTAGCATTTTGATTAAAGTAAAGCGTCAATAATAAGCTTTGGAATAGTCTAGTGTGCTGTCTTACGGACAACTCCTGTTGTTCTTTTCAAATATTATTCATATTCATAATTCCTTGATTACTTACCCGCATCATTTGGCTTTTCATGTATTAGTAGCATGACACGTTATCATCACTCCAATTGTATATCAGGTCATATGAAGCACTATAACCTTTCGTAGCTCACCTGAGCACAACATGCTCAATGTGAGCTTTTGTGGTCACCTTGCGTCGTCATCAATTTACTTTAAGACATATCCTCTGAAACCACAGGGTAGAAATTGATGAAACTTAGCATGAATGATCCTTGGTAGGCCTTTCACCAAAGACGTTAAAATGAATTTCATCCATTTAGAACTCTTGTTGCCATGACAACCAACAGAATTTTATCTTATAAACTTAAAAGTGTTTCTCCTCTAAAACTAAGAATAGTAAGAATTTAATGTTGTTTGGCACAAATGGTTTCATTATAGTGCTCTACCATAAGCTAAAATAAAATTGATCCCTTAAAAATGAGACCCCTAAGAGGTCGGCTAATTTCCTCATATACTCTATATAGAAATTTCAAAATTCCTCCTCAAGGAATTTAATATCATTTGACGGAAACGGTACCTCTTAGTGCTCTAACAAAATTTAAGAAATACAATTAATAACTTAAGAGGACTGCAGGGGCTCGACCCATTTCCTTTTATACTTTGTACAGAACATTTCTAATATTTTTTCTATCAACCCAAAAGTCAGAACTTCATGTCATTTGGTACAAATGGTCAACCCAATGTGCTCTACCATAATTGCTTAAATAAAGTAAAGTTTATCCCTCGGAAAATGGGACTTCTCTATATAGAATATTTCAAATTCTTCTATCAAACAAGTAGTCAGAATTTAATTTCATTGGGCACAAATTTGTTCTACTAACATTGCTTAAATAAAGTTGATTCCTTGAAATTTGCGGTCTGCAAAATGATGATTGACTAGTATTCTTGAGAATTATGTATATGAAATTTGAAGCAAAGCTACTGAAGCTTACAAGGTAAAATCAAATGACCTGAATTGTTTTAATTTTTAATTAGGCTAATGATACTCTAGGGCCCTCTTCTTTCATGGTCAGATATAACAAAGACAAGGTGAGAATCGGGGGTATTAGTTGCCTTTAGTGATAACTCTAGCTATCGTCAGACATTATTTTGACCTAGCGTTTGGTGCACGTTTGCAAAACAAAATCTCATGTTACCGGAATGATTATACTTGTAAAGGTTTATTTCAGAAATCCATGCTTTTATTTATAAACAATTCCATGACATGGCGTAAACTTATGCAGACGCTTGCAAAACAAAACTCTCATATTACATAAATACTTTTACGGGTAAGGGTTCTTTTCAATGTGTCTCAATGCTTCCCTGCCCAAAGGAGATTGAAATACTCTGGTATTGTAATGTCAATATAACCCACACATACTGCATGCTCATGTAAACTTCCTGTTCATTTAAAGTTATATATCTTAGGGTAACATTTTACTGGCTCGTGATAGCAACCCAATCTTGAAATTTGGTTCATCTGTAAAATGTAAAAAACAAAACAAAACAAAAAACCCGCATTGTGTTGTTCTATGTGGTGGTTAATGGTTATATTGTTGTTGCTTCTATATTAAACAACGATGCTTACCTAAATATTTTAAAATTCTGGTAACAATAAATTCCTTTTTGTACCATCAGTGCACTAAAGAATACATGATTTTCAATATTACTTTTTAGTCATTAACGGAACGATGATGATCTATCAGTGCATGTCTTACTGGCATCCTTGGGTGTAAATACAATGTACATACATTCTGCCATTTTGAAATATATGTCCTTGCTCGCCGCAAACATACGTGTGTATTTATTTCATGATTTGTATTGTACGTATGCATTTGTTTCCACCCCAGAGACCCCTAGAGATTATGTACAATCAAGTTTGCACTATATGAATACATTGACACTGTAATGTATCCTCGCTGTGTATTATCAAATTACACATAATCGTGACTGCACGTTTTCAAGGAATGTGAAAACAATGCACGCATCTCGGTCATATGGGCTACAAAAGATTTCACTTGTGAAATAGTACAAGAAATGAGTCAACGTCGCCGAGAAAAATATGTCAAGGAGAAATATGCAAACTGGAATCGATTTTAAAAGTTTTTTATTCTCTATTTAATATCTTTTTCTTCGTAAGCATATTACTTAACAAATATTCATTGCAATTTGACCCACAATTGAAATTGTAAAGAAGAAAAAAAGTTTGAAATCCATGACTTCCAACCTTTAAATTGATTGAGTTTTACATTTGGAAAACTACATGGAAAGAAAGGCAGGGGTTTAAGCAAAATCATGAAAATACTTTCTTATTTCTATGTAATTAACGTTATAAACGTCTTGAAACTTTCAACTATTCATTTGCTTATTATATTTGCTTATTTTTACAGATTTAGAAAAAGAAACCGTTATACATTTAGAAAACATAAAAAATCGGTAGGTAGAATTACATGTATTTGTCATTTTCTTCAGGTTTGCGGAAAGCCGTGATAACAAATGCAATAAGATATCCGTAAAGGTTTTCTGGCTCTAGTATAATTATACTAATTCATTGTAAATGCGACTTATTTACTCAAAAACGTATCACAATTCACTATTCAACGCAGGCACTCATTCCTGCAAAAGAACAATGGGATCTTGCTCAATCAAACCAATGACCACTGTAACAGGTGGTGAAAAAATCATGGCTCGACCGGGACTCGAACCCAGGGCCTCAGGACTACCGTTCCTGCGCTCTACCACTGAGCTATCGAGACACTCATGTCTTATTGCCTATTGATTTATCACCAAATACCTGTACCCGGCTACATATTCCCCCTCCAAATTTAGAATTCGTCCCGAATTCTTTGAGACAAAGAACATTGTGAAAAGTTCTTGAGGTGCCGAAGCAGTAGACAGGTGGTGAAAAAATCATGGCTCGACCGGGACTCGAACCCAGGACCTCAGGACTACCGTTCCTGCGCTCTACCACTGAGCTATCGAGACACTCATGTCTTATTGCCTATTGATTTATCACCAAATACCTGTACCCGGCTACACCACTTTCATTTCTTCTTCAAATTAATAGATTTACATGAATTAGCCCTTTTACGAAAAACATGAATAAGTCATGTTTGATAACGTAATCACTTGAAATTTTCTGGACTTTTTGCGCATGCTAAGGTACGGCAATTTTACTTATCTAATGTTAATATATCCAATCTTTTGATCTTTTTTAAAATATGTTGCTTACAAATCAATGTTGTCATAAACAAGTGACACAACATAAATTCCTTAAGGTATGCTTAAGATTGGCATCAATACTCATGACGCTAGAGCGCGAATACATATTGAAATGAATGATTTTTTATATTTCAACGACGTCAAAATCAAGTGACTAAAGAAAAATATCATTTTTTTGCAAGGACATGTTCAGCTAACGTTATATTAATCCAGAAAAAAAATATCTTCGAGAATGCGAACAGGTTTGTTTTCAAGTAGGCATTCCATCAAACATGAATATCCGACATGTTTGATGACGTAATTACTTGAAATTTTCAAGACCTTATGAACGTACTAAGTTTCGATATTTTTGAAAATTTTAAATTCATTGGTCTAATTGGCGATTTTATATGATTTTTTAAAATAATTCTTGCTTTAGTATGCATGACGTCATAACCACGTGACAATTTTTTTTTTTTTTTTTTTTTTTTTTTGGTAGTATGCATCACTTAAATCTTAACTCTATCAATTCTGAAGATTTAATTAAGACTGACTCAAAATTCATGATACTAGAGCGAGAGAAATCTTTAAAAAGAAATGATTTTTATCTTTTTGATGATGTCATAACCACGTGACTCAAAATAAATAATGCAGAAAATAGAATGTAAACCTCTATGCCAATATGCTGTCCAATTTTCATGCTTCTAACGCATCAGGGGGCTTTGTAACAGTTAAATTTAGTTTTTGGACCAAAGTTCGAAACCTGGTATTGCCATAAAATCTTAATCTTTTCGAATTTGGAAATTCAAATGCTAAGGTGCACATCTACACCCTAAAATACATCTTCTGTAAAAATATCAAGATAATCGGATCAGAATTGAAGGCTCTAGAGCGCGAACAACCTTTTGAAGCTGACGTCAAATATGACGTCATATGACGCCAATGAAAATTGAAAATGAAAGAATGTATAAAAAGATACTTTTTTATCGCTGCAATTTCAATTTCATTTAAATTGACTCGAAATGTATGATGCCAGAGCGAGAGAAATCCTTGAAAAAATAGGATTTTGCCCTTTAAATGACGTCATTACCACGTGACTTAAAAGGTAATCTTTCAGAAAAAAGAAAGTAGATATCTGGGCCGATTAGCTGTTTATTTTTCATGCTTCTAACTCCTCAGTAGCCTTTGTAACATTAAATGATAGTTTTAGGACCAAAGTTCGAAACTCGGTTTTGCCATAAATTCTTAAATGTTTCGAATTTGAAAATTTGAAAGACAAGGTGCACATTTACATCATAACATACTTCTTCTGTGAAAATATCAAGATAAAACGACAAAAAATAAAGGCTCCAGAGCGCGAACAAACTTTTAATGCTGACGTCAAATCTGACGTCATTTAACGTCATTGAAAATTTAAAATGATAGAATTTAAAAATTTGAACATTTTTGTCGAGGCAATTTAATTTTCATGTTGCTCAGACACTGGCAACATACTGAAATTAACTCTTGGATTTGGTTGGAAAATGAGGAATAATAATAACTAGATTTCATTCGTTGATACGAATGATAGGACTTTCTGCTACATTTGTCAAATACTTAAAAGCAAAAACAGTAAGAGGATATGAAATTGCATCCTTTAACTTGCTTTTGTATGGCCATAACTTAAATGAACTTTGAAAAATAAACCGTTTAACTTGGAGGAAATTGCAAAAGTAACTGAAAATCATTTTTTTATATCGATTTATTTAACTTGGACTATTTTTATAATCTATGTTACAAATCAAATTTATTTAAAACGCTTACAATTCGAATTCCATCCTGTAATGATGGCTGTAGACCGCGTACAAGAGTGTGTAGATAACGTCAAGTTTGATGTCACATGACATCATAGGCATAAGAAAATCAATGAAATGAAATATTAAGTATCTTAAATATATCAAGTAATTTTTTCATGCTCCTTGCAACTTTGCAACATATAGAAATTAACGCGTAGATATATTAACATTCTTTTTGACATTATGACGTCAAATAACGTTAATCTTCACAGAATATAAATAAGTCTTAAAGACTAATATTCAGTCCAAATATCAACTTTCTAAATCATCTCGAAGCGATTTTATATGTTTTTGAAATTTGACGTCAATGTTTCGAAACTTGGATTCGCCATACAACCATTGCCTTTTCGTCTTTTCGAATTTGTAAAACAGGACCCGGGATACACAACTAGAGCGTTACATATACATTCTTTGAAATTTGCTGAAAATCGGTCCAAAAATAATGGCTGTACACCGCGTAAAACCTTTTTGTCCTGACGTCAAATCTGATGTGATATAACGTCAAATTAATATGAATTACATTGCATTTTAAAGCATTTCTAAAGTATATACCATAAGATTCATGGTCCTGGGAAGTTAACAACATATTAAATTTACGCGTATATATCAGAAATAATTTTTGACCTTATGACGTCATATGACGTCAAATGACGTTCATCTTCAGAGAATGTAAAGCACTCTTGGAGACTTATTTACTTTCCAAATATTAGATTTCTAACTCATCTGGAAACGATTTTATACGTATTTAAAATTTGACGCCAATGGTTCGAATATTGGATCCGCCATAAAACCTTTGCATTTTTAAATTTGGAAGAACGGACACCGGGATGCTCAACTATAACCTAATATACACTTTCTGTGAAATTTTTATGAAAATCGGTTCATAAACAATGGCTGTAGACCGCGTACAAACTTTTGTAGCATCTGGCAAGTGTAACGTCATATGACGTCATAGGCATATGAAAACTGTAGAATTAAAAATATCAACATTTGAAGCAAAATGTCATATAATTTCCATTCCCATGGACCATTTTAACATATAGAAATTTTCTTGTAAATATTAGAAATAGATTTTCATGTATTGACGTCATCTGACGTCACATGACGTTCATTTTCACAAAATCGTTCAGTCATCTATAATCCTACACAATGTTCAAATATCAATATTCTATCTCATATGGGACCGATTTTATAAGCATTTGAAAATTAACGACTTCGGTTCGAATCTTGGATTCTCCATAGAACCATGGTCTTTTAGAATTTTGAAAAACGGAAAGCGGGATGCACAACTAGATCTTAATATACACATTCTGTGAAAATTTGATGAACATCGGTTTAAATGTAATGGCTGTAGACCGCGTACAAACTTTTGTAGAATATGTAAAGTGTGACGTCATATGACGTCATATGCTTATAAAAAATATTGAAATAGAAATTATATCGTGTGAAACATATGTCATTAAATTTTTATTGCTCTTCGACCATTTCAACATATAGAAATAATCTTGTTAATGCGTCAGTACGTCATATGATGCAAATTTTCAAAATATTTTTCAGACTCCGAGAGACCTTCATACTGACCAAATATCAACTTTCTATCTCAAAAAGGACTGATTTTATAAGCATTTGAAAATTTACGACCTTGGTTCGAATCTTGGTTTCGCTATAGAACCTTGGCAATTTCGAATTTTGAGAAACGGACACCGGGATGCACAACTAGAACTTAATATACACATTCTGTGAAAATTTGATGAAAATCGGTTCATAAATAATGGCTCTGGACCGCGTACAAACTTTTGTAGCTTATTTCACGTGTGACGTCATATGACGTCATAGAGATATGAAAATCATAGAAATCAAAATTACAGCGTTTGAAGCATGTGTCATTAAATTTTCATTGCCCTTCGACAATTTCAACATATAGAAATATTCTTGTTAATATTAGAAATACATTATCATATAATGACGTCACGTGACGTCATATGACATTTATTTTCACAAAATTTAAAATTTATCTTAAATAGGACAGAATTTATAAGCATTTAAAAATTTACGACCTTGGTTCGAATCTTGGATTCGCTATAGAACCATGGACTTTTCGAATTTTGAAAAACGGACACCGGCATGCACAACTAGAACTTAATATACACATTCTGTGAAAATTTGATGAAAATCGGTTCACAAACAATGGCTGTAGACTGCGTACAAGCTTTTGTAGCATATTTCAAATGTGACGTCATATGACGTCATAGGCATATGAAAATCATAGAAATCAAAATTTCCTCACGTGATTCTCAGTTTTAATAATCGTCTAGAAAAAAAAGTGACTAATAAGTCATAAAAATTTCATCGTCCTAGGAGTATTGCAACATAGAAAAATAAGCGTTTAGTTAGGAAGAAAAAAAGAATAATAATAACAACTAGATTTCATTCGTTGATACGAATGATAGGACTTTCTGCTACATTTTTTAAACACTTAAAAGCTTAAAAAAGTAAAAGGATATGAAATTCAAGCCTTTAACTTGCTTTTGTATGGCCATAATTTAAATAAACTTTGAAAAATATAACCGTATAACTTGGAGGATATGGCAAAAGTAACTGAAAATCATTTCTTTATATCGATTTATTTAACTTGGACTATTTTTATAATTTATGTTACAAATCAAATTTATTTAAAATGCTTACAATTCGAATTTCATCCTGTTATTATTGCAGAAGACCGCGTAAAAGCTTGTGTAGACAGCGTCAAGTTTGATGTCATGTGACGTCATAGGCATAAGAAAATCAATGAAATGAAATATTAAGTATCTTGAATATATCAAATAATTTTTTCATGCTCCTTACAACTTTGCAACATATAAAATTAAGCGTATTTTTGACCTTATGACGTCAAATGACGTTAATCCTCACAGAATATGAATAAGTCTCAAAAACTAATATTCAGTCCAAATATCAACTTTCTAAATCATCTGGAAGCGATTTAATATGTATTTGAAATTTGACGTCAATGGTTCGAAACTTGGATTCGCCATAGAACCATTTCTTTTTCGAATTTGTAAAAAGGGACCCGGGATACACATAAAGAGCGTTACATATACATTCTGTGAAATTTCGATGAAAATCGGTCCAAAAATAATGGCTGTACACCGCGTAAAACCTTTTTGTCCTGACGTCAAATCTTACGTGATATAACGTCACATTAATATGAATTACATTGCATTCTAAAGCACATGGATTGATGTACATACCATTAGCTTTCCATGGTCCTGGGAAGTAAACAACATATCTAAATTAACGCGTATATATCAGAAATTATTTTTGACCTTATGACGTCATATGACGTCATGTGACGTTCATCTTCATAGAATGTAAAGCACTCTTGGAGACTTATATACTATCCAAATATAATTTAATCTCCTGGAAACGATTTTATACGTATTTGAAATTTGACGTCAATGGCTCGAATTTTGGATCCGCCATAAAACCTTTGCATTTTCGAATTTGGAAAAACGGACACCGGAAGGCACAACTAGAGCCTAACATACGCATTCTGTGAAATTTTGATGAAAATCGGCCCAGAAATAATGGCTGTAGACCGCGTACAAACATTTTTAGACGACGTCAAGTTTGACGTCAAAACACGTCATAGTCAAATGAAAATTATTGAAATGGAAACAGTTCTATCTGAAGCACATGCTAGTAAATCTTCAAGGTGCTCGGACGTAAACAACATATAAAAATTAACACATAAAAATTAGAAATTACCTTTCACCTCATGACGTCATATGACGTCATATGACGTTCATCTTCAAAGAATGTAAAGTAACTCTTGAGATTTATATTCTGTCCAAATATCATCTTTCTAGCTCATTTGTAAGCGATTTTATACGCATTTTAAATTTGACGTCAATGGTTCGAATCTTGGATTCGCCATAAAACCTTTGCATTTTCGAATTTTGAAAAGCGGACACCGGAAGGCACAACTAGAGCCTAACATACGCATTCTGTGAAATTTTGATGAAAATCGGCCCAGAAATAATGGCTGTAGACCGCGTACAAACATTTTTAGACGACGTCAAGTTTGACGTGAAAACACGTCATAGTCAAATAAAAATTATGGAAATGGAAACAGTTCTATCTGAAGCATACGCTTTTAAATTTTCAAGGTGCTCGGACTTGTACAACATATAAAAATTAACACGTAAATATTAGAAATTACCTTTCACCTCATGACGTCATATGACGTCATATGACGTTCATCTTCAGAGAATGTAAAGTAACCCTTGAGACTTATATTCTGTCCAAATATCATCTTTCTAGCTCATTTGTAAGCGATTTTATACGCATTTGAAATTTGACGTCAATGGTTCGAATCTTGGATTCACCATAGAACCATTGCCTTTTCGAATTTTGAAAAACGGACACCGGAAGGCACAACTAGAGCCTAACATACACATTCTGTGAAATATTGATGAAAATCGGTCCAGAAATAATGGCTTTAGACCGCGTACAAACTTTTTCACCTGACGTCAAATCTGACGTTATGTGACGTCATATAAATATGATATTCATTGCATCCGGAAGCTAATGGTTTGAAATATATGCCATAAAAGTTTCATTGTTCTGAGTCAATGACAACATATCGAAATTAACACAAATATAAGAGGAAGAAAAAAAGAATAATAAGAAGAAGAACTAGATTTCATTCGTTGATACGAATGATAGGACTTTCTGCTAACATTGAAAAATATAAAGATTAATTCCGTTAGAAAGAATATATATTAAATTCCCTACCTTTTACTTTTTTTTTCGTATGGACTTCTCATGCATGAACTTTTTGAAATAAGCCATATTCCAAAAATAAACAAGTAACTGGTGTTGCAAGCAACACTTGAGTCCCCTACCGGTGAGGTGCATAATTTTTCCATTACCACAGCAACCAGAATTTTGGTCCAAGAAAAACAAGACTTTGGTTAAAGTAAATGTAAGGGAATATTTAAGTTATGTCCATTTAAGCAAGACTTACATGTAGAGTTGTTGTCTCTGCTGTGCCCACTATACAATTCATGCAAGCAAGACAGATGCAAGAAATAGAATTAATAATAGTTAGCTTGCCTGATCCAAAATGTTTTTCTTTAGTCTTTAGTCTTGTTGATGAGAAATGAGAACTTTCACTCTGCATCACCACCCTGACTATATACATGCCTTATAAAATTTATTATAAAGTTATCGCGGTCGCGTGATCCCATTTTTTGCCATATTTTCACTATTTCCGTTACCATAGCAACCACAATTTTAGTCAAAGAACAAAATTAAAATGATGTGCATAATCTACATATTGCCATCTAGTCATATACCAAGTTTCATCAAGTTAGCTTGCTTAGTTATAAAGTTATCATGGGATCCCATTTTTGCCATATTTTCACTATTTCCATTAACATAGCAACAACAATTTTAGTTGAAGAACAAAAATAAAACAACGTGCATAATCGACACATTGCCATCGAGTCATAAACCAAGTTTCATCAAGTTAGCTTGCTTAGTTATAAAGTTATCGCGGGATCCCATTTTTTTTGCCATATTTTCACTATTTCCGTTACCATAGCAACCACAATTTTAGTCGAATAAAAAAAATAAAACAATGTGCATAATCTACACATTGCCATCGAGTCATAAACCAAGTTTCATCAAGTTAGCTTGCTTAGTTATAAAGTTATCGCGGGATCCCATTTTTTTTGCCATATTTTCACTATTTCCGTTACCATAGCAACCACAATTTTAGTCGAATAAAAAAAATAAAACAATGTGCATAATCTACACATTGCCATCGAGTCATAAACCAAGTTTCATCAAGTTAGCTTGCTTAGTTATAAAGTTATCGCGGGATCCTATTTTTGCCATATTTTCACTATTTCCGTTACCATAGCAACCACAATTTTAGTCGAATAAAATAAAATAAAACAAAGTGCATAATCTACACATTGCCATCTAGTCATAAACCAAGTTTCATCAAGTTAGCTTGCTTAGTTATTAAGTTATCGCGGGATCCAGATTTGAGCGGACAGACAGACGGACGGACAGACGGAGGGCAAACCTATAGTCCTCTCCGGTGTGAACACCGGTAGGGGACTAATAAATCTTTATTTTGATATCGCTTTCTTATAACTTGACCAATTTTACTATTCTAGGTACCAAAATAAATGGCCTGAAATTCCATTGTAGCATATTTGGGTCTAGTTTTATAGGTATTCAAAATATAAACAATTAAACTTAAACCTCTTAATTCTGCATATTTTTTTTTATTTTTCATTTACAGTCGCGGGAATGAAATAGTAAAGTAAAGTGAAGTTCAGTAGAATTTAGTATTCCGTATATATAAGAAAAAATATGTTTTGTATATATGGAGTACTATTATTTTCAGAATTTTATTTTAAATTACTGAACTTCAAATCCCTGTGATATTTATTTCAATTTAAAAACACACACTAACAGACAAGTGAATTTATATCTAAGTCTTTAAATAATTGATTTTACAACAAGAAAATTACCAAGAAACAGCTGATTTCTCCATACTGCCTGGGTTTTTTCTTTCTTTCAACGCCTGAATAGTCAGCCCTTTAATAATTTAAATTTAACGGTTTGATAGATTGCGGGAAAATAATCGCAATATCGCTGACCAATTTCGCAGCGTAAAAATCCGAATCATCCCGAAATGTACTGCGCTGCTGGTCCAGGTTGTTGTCCTTTTCTCGGATTCGCATATATTTCAAACAAATAAACATACAAAGGAGGATTATTTTCACGACAATTTTGTATATTTCGATAGAGAAATATATATTTGAGTGATTCCGTATGTTAACTTCATAGATTTATTTGAATGATTTGAAAAAACGGAGTTGAAGCGAGTCGACCCCTGAAAAGATGTCCACCCTTATTGATAGTGTATGTACAGTGTGTGTGTGTGTGTGTGTGTGTGGTGTGTGTGGTGTGGGAGCAAGTCCCTGTGGCCTAGGTCACACATTCAGGATTTTTACTGCCGTCCTTGATAGGACCATTCCCGATTAAAATGTGTCAAAAGTCTGATCAAGATCCTGTGATTCGTGGCTGGAAATTCAAACTTTTATTAAAATTTGTAAAAAACATTTATTTAATCACGACAACAATCAGATATTGTTCAGGAGGCGTCCCGATCCAGCCGTTTCCAGCAGAATTCGTCCCGATTATCCCGTTCTCAATCCGATTCTGATCCGATACAGCAGAATTTGTCACGACATAGTCACGATTGTAATCCGACTAGACAAAATCGGCTGAGTTTCCCGAATGTTACGGGACGCACCTAACTGTCAGGAGTGCTTGGCCGACCTCTCCGGACCATTCCCGATCCGTAGGACTCTGTTACGAACATATACGACTGCGTTCAGACAATGATAGGACATTGAGGATAGTAATCCGACTTTTTCGCTTTTCGTGTCGTAGCGCTGTCTGATCTCAAACGGGAGCCATAATCGACACTGTGTGAACGCCGCATTACAGACAAATTAGCTTG
The DNA here is from genome assembly GCA_021229015.1 of Solen grandis. Classification (NCBI taxonomy): domain Eukaryota; kingdom Metazoa; phylum Mollusca; class Bivalvia; order Adapedonta; family Solenidae; genus Solen; species Solen grandis. Next base: position 14,922,398 of record CM037791.1, read on the forward strand.
CAGCGTCTTGAACGGATGACATGTGTTGATCATTTTGTTTAAAACGTCTACACTTATACACGCTCATGGTATCTCAAGCTGGCAATTAAATTACATTGTACTATAACATATATTTTCACATAGGTTATCATTTATCATAAATTTGGAATATAGCTTGTACAACATTTATCGATAGATGCAACAATAAAGTCGGGAAATTGCAATGTTTCAACAACGGTCTAAATGACATGTGTCAAAACGCTCAAAGGATTATGGGTAACACAATGCTGCAACTGATATTCATAAGTAACGTAAATAAAATGATTTGACAAAACATTAAATCATTGTCAACACTTGTTTAATTTGTTTGTTTGTTCGGTTTAACGTCCCACCGACAGTATTTCAGTCATTTGGAGACGAAAAAAGTCCTAATAACTACATGTTTTTTTGAGTAAAAACGAAGCGGCTTTCCGTTTTTTTTTTTTAAAGGGGAATTAATATATAATTAAAATAAAAAAAGGAATATGATCATACAATACGAAATCATCATTATCTTAAAAATATATTTCATTTTGTTAAAAAAAAAGTTAAAAATCTTTTTTTTTTTTTTTTTTTTTTTTCATGTATTTGTCTTTTCTTGGGGTTTTCAAAACCGTGAGGCAAATGAATAAAATCCAAAAATTTTTTCTGGCTCTATAATTTCTAATTCACGTAAATGCGACCCATTTACTAAAAAGTATCACAATTCATTTTTCAACCAGGCATTCTTTTCCGCAAAAAAAAAACGGATTTGCTCCCCCAAACCCAATAACCACTTACATTTTTTTCTGAAATTATGGTTTCCATGAACCCCCTTTTTTACGAAAAAAAAAAAAGTCATTTTTATAACGAATCACTTGAAATTTTCTGGCTTTTTGCGCATTTAAGGTACGGCTTATTCTTATTTAAAGCAATAAATAAATTTTTTTGATTTTTTTAATTTTTTGGGGTTTACACACAAGTGTCAAAAACAATTTACACAACAAATTTTTTTAGGTATGCTTAAGGCCTTTTAACTACAAGTTTCGACTTTTTAAAAAAATTTTAAGTCAGGTCTAATTGGCAAATTTATATGTTTTTCAAAATAATTCTTGCTTAAGTTATGACCATAATCACGTGAAAAAAAAAAATTTCTGAATTCTAAGAAAAAAATTTAAACTTGAAAAAATTCAGTATCAAACGAAGATATCTTTAAAAAAAAAAATTTTTTTTTTTTTGATGAGTCAAACCCACGTGACTTAAAGAAAATTTTTAAAAAAAAATAGAATGTAAACCTCATGGATTCTCCCCAATTCCTGTTTCAAACATCAGGGGGTTTTGTAACATTTAAACAAATTTTTGGGCCCAAATTTTTGGAAAACTCTATTGCCATGAAATTTTTTTTTTTCAATTTGGAAATTTTAATGCCAGGTGCACATCACATCCAAAATCATCTTCTGAAAAATATCAAATAATGGGGCCAAAAATTTTAAGGGGCTCTAACCAAAATCAAATTTTTGAAGCTACGTCAAATAAAGTCTATGACCCAATGAAAAAAAAAAAATGATCGATGTATAAAAAATAACAAAATCCCGTTCTTCTTTAAAAATTTTGAAGAAACCCCTGTTATAATTTTGGGGTTTTTTTAAAATTTAGAAAATTTTATCCCCTTTGAACTAAGCTTTTGTTAAAAGAAAAGGGTTTTTAATAATAAGCTTTGGAAAGTCAGTGTCTGTCTTCGGACAACTCATTTTTTAAATTTAAAAATTAAAAATTTTTAAAAATCCTGATTACTTACCCCATCATTTGGCTTTTCATGTATTAGTAAATACACTTACATCTCCTTGTAATATCAATAAGCACTAAACCTTCTAGCTCACCGGCAAACAGCAAAATGGAGCTTTTGTGGTCCCTTGCTCCGTCGTTATGGTCGCATAATTTACTTTAAGACATATCCTCTAAACCACAGGGTAGAAATTAGCATTTTAATGATCCTTGGTAGGGCCTTTCACCAAAGACGTTTAAAAATGAATTTCATCCATTTAGAACTCTTGTTGCCATGGAACCAACAGAATTTTATCTTATAAACTTAAAAAGTGTTTCCCCTAAAACAAAGAATAGTAAGAAAATTAATTCTTTGGGCACAAATGGTTTCATTTAAGTGCTCTACCATAAGCAAAAATAAAATTGATCCCCTTAAAAATGAGACCCCTAAGAGATCGGCTTATTTCCTCATATACCTATAAGAAATTTCAAATTCCTCCCAAAAGGGAATTTGATATCTTTGACAAAACGGTCAAACCCCTTAGTGCTCTAACAAAATTAGGAAATACAATTAATAACTTGAAAAATGAGGACTGCAGGGTCTCGCCCCTTTCCTTTTATACTCTGTACAGAACATTTCAAATATTTTTTCTATCAACCCAAAAATCGAATTTCATTCATTTGGTACAAATGTCAACCTATTGCTCTCCCCTAATTGCTTAACCCTTTCCCCAAGAGGAAACCATGAAAAAACCTATGCAAACAACATAAAACCAATCACCTGCGAGTAACTCGTTTTATGCTGTTCGCTGCTCCTCAGTGTCCCGAATTGAGGATTTTGTAATTAAAATTTGATAAGGTTTAACTTAGTTTTTCTGCAGACAGGCTTTATGTGGTACCTATTGAGTGCGTCAAAATGATCTATATGAGGGAAAGGGTTAAATAAAGTTTATCCTTGAAAATAGACTTCTCTATAGAACATTTCAAATCTTCTATCAAACAAGTAGTCAGAATTTAATTTCATGGGAACAAATTTGTTCTAATAAAATTGCTTAAATAAAGTTGATTCCCTTGAAATATGGGGGTCGCAGAATTATGATTGACTACTCAAAAACTAGTATTCTTGAGAATTATGTAAAGAAATTTAAGCAAAGCTGCTGAAGCTTAAAAAGGTAAAATCAAATGACCCGAATTGTTTTTAATTAGGCTAATGATACTCTAGGCCCCCCAGATCCTCTTCTTTCATGGTCAGTATAACAAAGACAAGGGAGAATCGGGGTATTAGTTGCCTTTTGTGAAACTCTGCTATCGTCAACATTATTTTGACCTAGCGTTTGGTGCACGTTTTCAAAACAAAAAACTCATGTTACCGGGAAAGATTATACTTTAAAGGTTTTGTGATATTTTTAGAAATCCATGCTTTTATTTTTAAACAATCCATGACATGGCGAAACTTATGCAGACCTTGCAAAACAAAACTCCTTATTACTAAAAATTTTTACGGTCGGGTACTTTCTATGTGTCTCAAAAGCTTCCCTGCCCAAAGGAGATTGAAATACTCGGTATTGTAATGTCAATAAAACCCACACATACTGCATGCTCATGAAACTTCCTGTCCATTTAATTTATATAAACTTAGGGTAACATTTTACGGCTCGTGATAGCAACCCAATCTTGAAATTTGGGTTCATCTGTAAAATGTAAAAAGCAAAAAAAAAAAAAAAAAAAAAGACAAAAAAAAGACAAAAAAGCATTGTATTGTTTTTAAAGTGGTGGTTAATGGTTATATTGTTGTTGCTTCTATATTAAACAACGATGCTTACCTAAATATTTTAAAATTCTGGTAACAAAAAATTCCTTTTTGTACCATCAGTGCACTAAAAATACATGATTTTCAATATTATTTTTCAGACATTAACGGAACGATGATGATCTATCAGTGCATGTTACTGCATCCTTGGGTGTAAATACAATGTACATACATTCTGCCATTTTGAAATATATGTCCTTGCTCGCCGCAAACATACGTGTGTATTTATTTCATGATTTGTATTGTACGTATGCATTTGTTTCCACCCCAGAGACCCCTGGAGATTATGTACAATCAGTTTGCACTATATGAATACATTGACACTGTAACGTATCCTCGCTGTGTATTATCAAATTACACGTAAACGTGACTGCACGTTTGTAAGGATTGTGAAACAATGCACGTATCTCGGTCATATGGGGCACAAAAGATTTCACTTGTGAAATATACAAGAAATGAGTCAACGTCGCCGAGAAAAATATGTCAAGGAGAATATGCAAACTGGAATCGATTTTAAAAGTTTTTTTTTATTCTTTTTTTAATATCTTTTTCTTCGTAAACATATTACTTAAACAAATATTCATTGCAATTTGACCCACAATTAAAATTTTGTAAAGAAGAAAAAAAAGTTTGAAATCCATGACTTTCAACCTTTAAATTGATTGAGTTTTACATTTGGAAACATACATGGAAAGAAAGGCAGAGGTTTAAGCAAAATCATGAAAATACTTTCTTATTTCTATGTAATTAACGTTATAAACGTCATGAAACTTTCAACAATTAATTTGCTTATTATATTTGCTTACTTTTACAGATTTAAAAAAAGAAACCGTTTATACATTTAGAAAAACATAAAAAGTCGGTAGGTAGAATTACATGTATTTGTCATTTCTTTAGTTTCGGAAAGCCGTGATAACAAATGCAATAAGATATCCGTAAAGGTTTTCTGGCTCTATATAATTATACTAAATTCATCGAAAATGCGACCCATTTACTCAAAAACTATCACAATTCACTATTCCTGCAAAAGAACAACGGGATCTTGCTCAATCAAACCAATGACCATTTTCATTTCTTTCTTCAAATTAATAGATTTACATGAATTAGCCCTTTTACGAAAAACATGAATAAGTCATGTTTGATAACGTAATCACTTGAAATTTTCTGGACTTTTTGCGCATGTTAAGGTACGGCAATTTTACTTATCTAATGTTAATATATCCAATCTTTTGATCTTTTTTTAAAATATGTTGCTTTACAAACAATGTTGTCATAAACAAGTGACACAACATAAATTCCTTACGGTATGCTTAAGATTGGCATCAATACTCATGACGCTAGAGCGCGAATACATATTGAAATGAATGATTTTTTATATTTCAACGACGTCAAAATGAAGTGACTAAAGAAAAATATCGTTTTGTGCAAGGACATGTTCAGCTCAAGTAATATTTATTCAGAAAAAATATCGAGAATGCGAACAGGTTTGTTTTCAAGTAGGCATTCCATCAAACATGAATATCCGACATGTTTGATGACGTATAAACTTGATATTTTGAAGACCTTATGAACGAACTAAGTTTCGACATTTTTGAAAATTATAAATTTTTTAAAAAATTTGCTTTAGTATGCATGACGTCATAACCACGTGACAATTTTTTTTTTGCAGTATGCATCACTTCAATCTTAATTCTATCAATTCGGAAGATCTAATTATAATAATTAGACTGACTCAAATTCATGATACTAGAGCGAGAGAAATCTTTAAAAAATGCTTTTTATCTTTTTGATGACGTCATAACCACTGACTCAAAATAAATCATGCAGAAAATAGAATGTAAACCTCTATGCCGATATGCTGTCTAATTTTCATGCTTCTAACGCATCTGGGGGCTTTGTAACAGTTAAATTTAGTTTTTGGACCAAAGTTCGAAACTCGGTATTGCCATAAAATCTTAATCTTTTCGAATTTGGAAATTTAAATGCCAAGGTGCATATCTACACCCTAAAATACATCTTCTGTAAAAATATCAAGATAATCGGACCTGAATTGAAGGCTCTAGAGCGCGAACAAACTTTTGAAGCTGACGTCAAATATGACGTCATATGACGCCAATGAAAATTGAAAATGATAGAAATGTATAAAAAGATACTTTTTATCGCTGCAATTTCAATTTCATTAAAATTGACTCGAAATGTATGATGCCAAGCGAAAGAAATCCTTGAAAAAATAGGATTTTGCCCTTTAAATGACGTCATAACCACGTGACTTTAAAGGTAATCTTTCAGAAAAAAGAAAGTAGACCTCTGGGCCGATTAGCTGTTTAGTTTTCATGCTTCTAACTCACCAGTAGCCTTTGTAACTTTAAATGATATTTTTAGGACCAAAGTTCGAAACTCGGTTTTTGCTTAAATTTTTCGAATTTGAAAGACAAAGTGCACATCTACATCATAACATACTTCTTCTGTGAAAATATCAAGATACAATGACAAAAAATAAAGGCTCCAGAGCGCGAACAAACATTTGATGCTGACGTCAAATCTGACGCCATTTGACGTCATTGAAAATTTAAAATGATAGAATTTAAAAATTTGAACGTTTTTGTCGAGGCAATTTAATTTTCATGTTGCACAGACACTGGCAACATACTGAAATTAACTCTTGGATTTGGTTGGAAAATGAGGAATAATAATGATAATAAGAAGAAACATAACAAACCCTATACGTTTTCCGCAGGTTTGCGGAAAGCCGTAATAAAAAACAGAACAAACCCAATATGACTTTCTGCCTGTAGGCAGAAAGTCCTAAAAACAGTACAAACCCAATAGGACTTTCTGCCGAAAGGGCAGAAAGTCCTAATAATAATAAACAGAACAAACCCAATAGGACTTTCTGCCGAAAGGGCAGAAAGTCCTAATAATAATAAACAGAACAAACCCAATAGGACTTCTCTAAGATAGTCTTATAATTATAGAAAAACAAACTTTTTGATCTGACGTCTATTCTGATGTCATATGAATAAGAATATTATTGCATATGAAAATTCAGCATATTTAACATATGCTATTATATTTTTGTAATTCTGGACCATTCGGATCACATTGAATTTATTGCACCAGAAATGAAAACATTATAATCCCATTACGTCAAATAACGTCTGGCCTATGGAAATCTAAAGTAAACGTTTTGAATTACAACATGTGTGAAATTCAGCTTTTTACCTCGAATAGGGTCTCTGAAATACTAAACTTAATTCCGAGGTCATATTTCAAAACTTTGTTTCACCACAGAACCTCGGTCTTTTCAATATTTTGAAAACGAAAGTAAGGATGCCCAACAAAATCCTTACTTTTCATATTTGGTAAAACGGAGACGGGTTGGCACATCTAAAGCGTAACATACACATTCTGTGAAATTTTGATGAAAATCCGTCATGAAATAATGGCTGTAGACCGCGTACAAACTTATGTAGACAATGTCAAGTTTGGTGTCATATGACGTCATGGGCATAAGAAAATCAATGAAAATGAAATATTAAGTATTTTAAATATATCAAGTAAATTTTTCATGCCCCATTGGAACTTTGCAACATATAGAAATTAACGCTTAGATATCAAACATTCTTTTTGACCTTATGACGTCAAATGACGACAATCCTCACATAATAGAAATAAGTCTAAAAGACTAATATTCAGTCCAAATATCCACTTTATAAATCATCTGAAAGCGATTTTATACGTATTTGAAATTTGACGTCAATGGTTCAAAACTTGGATTCGCCATAGAACCATTGCCTTTTCGAATTTGGAAAAACGGACAAGGAATACACAACAAGAGCGTTACATATACATTCTGTGAAATGTTAATGAAAATCGGTCCAAATATAATGGCTATACACGGTGTAAAACCTTTTTGCCCTGATATCAAATCTTACGTGATATAACGTTACATTATTATGGAATACATTGCATTCTAAAGCTCATGGATTGATGTATAAACTATTAAATTTCCATGGTCCTGTAAAGTTAACAATATATTGAATTAACGCGTATATATCAGAAATTCTTTTTGTCCTTATGACGTCATCTGACGTCAAATGACGTTCATCTTCATAGAATATAAAGCAGACATGGAGACTTATATACTACCCAAATATAAGCTTTCTAGCTTATCTGGAAGCGATTTTATACGCATTTGAAATTTGACGTCAAAAGTTCGAATCTTGGATTCGCCATAAAATCATTGATTTTTTCGAATTTTGAAAAACGGACAAGGATGCACAACGAAAGCCTAACATACACATACTGTGAAATTGTGATGAAAATTGGTCCAGAAATAATGGCTGTAGGCCGCGTACAAACATTTTAAGACGACGTCAAGTTTGACGTCAAGACACGTCATAGTCAGATAAAAGTCATCGAAATGCAAAATGTTTTATCTGAAACTTAAGCTATTGGATTTTCAAGGTGCTCGGACGTTTTCAACATATAGAATTTAACATGTAATAATTAGAAATTTCTTTTCACCTCATGACGTCATATGACGTCATATGAAGTTCATTCTCTAAGTATCGAAAGAAATCTTAGAGACTTATAGCCTATTCAAATATTAGCTTTCTAGCTCATCTGGAAGCGATTTTATACGCATTTGAAATTTGACGTCAATGGTTCGAATCTTGACTCGCCATAGAACCATGCCTTTTTAAATTTTGAAAAACGGACACCGGAAGGCACAACTAGAGCCTAACATACACATTCTGTGAATTTTTGGTGAAAATCGGCCCAGAAAAAATGCCTGTAGACAGCGTACAAATATTTTAAGACGACGTCAAGTTTGGCGTCAAAACACGTCAAAGACAAATGGAAATGATTGAAATGAAAAATGTTTTAAACGGAAGCATATGTTATTAAATTTTTAAGGTGCTCGGACGTTTTCAACATATAAAAATTAACACGTAAAATTTAGAAATTACTTCTCACCTCATGACGTCATATGACGTCATACGACATTCATCTTCTGAGAATAAAAAGGAAACCTAATGACTTATACCCTGTCCAAATATCATCTTTCTAGCTCATCTGTAAGCGATTTTATACGCATTTGAAATTTGACGTCAATGGTTCGAATCTTTGACTCGCCATAGAATCATTGCCTTTTTAAATTTTGAAAAACGGACACCGGAAGGCACAACTACAGCCTAATATACACATTCTGTGAAATTATGGTGAAAATCGGCCCAGAAATAATGGCTGTAGACCGCGTACAAACTTTTTCATCTGACGTCAAATCTGACGTTATATGACGTCATATGAATATGAAATTCATTGTATTCGAAAGGTCATGGTTTGAAATATATGCCATAAAAATTTTCATTGTTCTTGGCCATTGCAACACATCGAAATTAACACAAATACAAGAGGAAGAAAAAAAGAATAAGAAGAATAAGAATAACTAGATGTCATTCGTGAAAACGAATGATAGGACTTTCTGCAAGCTGTGTTAATGCAAAAAACAGGAGATAGAAGTTTCATGTATGACTCACCTCTGGTAGTATTTCATGTTCATGCTGAACAATTGACATTATATTCCGAAATTAGGCAAATGATAAGAACTAAGTATTAGTCTGTGACGTCACATGACGTCATATGATATCATAACTCTAAACATATGTAGAAATTCTGCAGAACTGCAAACTGTTTAAGTTTCAACTTTCTATCTCATCCTGAAGCTCTCTAATCCTAAAATGAAATTTTCGGTCCTATGTTCGAATCTTATTTCAGCCACAGAACTTCGGTCTTTCGGAATTTCGATTAGCTAACAGGATATGCACACCTAACTTTCAAGATGTACCATCTGTGAAAATTTGAAGAAAATCCGACCATAAATAGCGGCTGTAGAGCGTGAACACCATTTTTCACTATATTTAGCTCTGACGTCACATGACGTCATAGTGTGCTAAAGATGCTTTTGTTCAAAAGGGCATATTTTACTGTCATAACTCTGAAATTTTCGTTATTCTGAACAACTGGCATCATGTCAAAATCATTGCCCAAAAATGAAAATTAAGAAGTATGCTTATGACGTCACAAGACGTCATATGACGTCAAGACTCAAGATATATGTAGAAATTCTGCAGAACTGTAAACTGTGTAAGTTTCAACTTTCTATCTCATCCTGAAGCTCTTTAATCCTAAAATGAAATTTTCGGTCCTATGTTCGAATCTTATTTCAGCCACAGAACTTCGGTCTTTGGGAATTTCGGTTAGTTGACAGGATATGCACACCTGAGTTTCAAAATGTACCATCTGTAAAAATTTGAAGAAAATCCGACCATAAATGACGGCTGTAGAGCGTAAACACCATTTTTCACTATTTTTTGCTGTGACGTCATGTGACGTCATAGGGTGCTGTAGATGCTTTTGTTCAAAAGCACATACTTTCCTTTCATAACTCTGAAATTTTCATTATTCTGAACAACTGGCATCATGTCGAAATCATTGCCCAAAAATGAAAATTAAGAAGTATGCTTATGACGTCACATGACTTCATATGACGTCACGACTCAAAATTTTTGTAGAAATTCTGCAGAACTGCAAACTGTGTAAGTTTCAACTTTCCATCTCATCCTGAAGCTCTTTTATCCTAAAATGAAATTTTCGGTCCTATGTTCGAATCTTATTTCAGCCACAGAACTTCGGTCTTTCGGAATTTCGGTTAGCTGACAGGATATGCACACCTTTGATTCAAGATTTACCATCTGTGAAAATTTGAAGAAAATCCGACCATAAATGACGGCTGTAGAGCGCGAACACCTTTTTTCACTATTTTTAGCTGTGACGTCACATGACGTCATAGGGTGCTGAAGATGCTTTTGTTCAAAATCGCATACTTTCCTTTCATAACTCTGAAATTTTCATTATTCTGAACAACTGGCATCATGTCGAAATCATTGCCCTAAAATGAAAATTAAGAAGTATGCTTATGACGTCACATGACGTCATATGACGTCACACCTCAAAATATTTGTAGAAATTCTGCAGAACTGCAAACTGTGTAAGTTTCAACTTTCTATCTCATCCTGAAGCTCTTTTATCCTAAATAAAATTTTCGGTCCTATGTTCGAATCTTTTTTCAGCCACAGAACTTCGGTCTTTCGGAATTTCGGTTAGCTGACAGGATATGCACACCTTTGATTCAAGATGTACCATCTGTAAACATTTGAAGAAAATCCGACCATAAATGACGGCTGTAGAGCGCGAACACCATTTTTCACTATTTTTAGCTGTGACGTCATGTGACGTCATAGGGTGCTGAAAATCATTGAAATCAAAATTTCCTCACGTGACTTATAAGCCATAAAAATTTCATCGTCCTATGACTATTGCAACATATAAAAATAAGCGTTTAGTTAGGAAGAAGAAAAGAATAATAATAATAACTAGATGTCATTCGTGAAAACGAATGATAGGACTTTCTGCAAGCTGTGTTAATGCAAAAAGCAGGAGATAGAAGTTTCATGTAATGACTCACCTCTGGTAGTATTTCATGTTCATGCTGAACAATTGACATTATATTCCGAAATTATTGCAAATGATAAGAACTAAGTATTAGTCTGTGACGTCACATGACGTCATATGATATCATAACTCTAAACATATGTAGAAATTCTGCAGAACTGCAAACTGTTTAAGTTTCAACTTTCTATCTCATCCTGAAGCTCTCTAATCCTAAAATGAAATTTTCGGTCCTATGTTCGAATCTTATTTCAGCCACAGAACTTCGGTCTTTCGGAATTTCGATTAGCTAACAGGATATGCACACCTAACTTTCAAGATGTACCATCTGTGAAAATTTGAAGAAAATCCGACCATAAATAGCGGCTATAGAGCGTGAACACCATTTTTCACTATATTTAGCTCTGACGTCACATGACGTCATAGTGTGCTAAAGATGCTTTTGTTCAAAAGGGCATATTTTACTGTCATAACTCTGAAATTTTCGTTATTCTGAACAACTGGCATCATGTCAAAATCATTGCCCAAAAATGAAAATTAAGAAGTATGCTTATGACGTCACAAGACGTCATATGACGTCAAGACTCAAGATATATGTAGAAATTCTGCAGAACTGTAAACTGTGTAAGTTTCAACTTTCTATCTCATCCTGAAGCTCTTTAATCCTAAAATGAAATTATCGGTCCTATGTTCGAATCTTATTTCAGCCACAGAACTTCGGTCTTTGGAATTTCGGTGAGTTGACAGGATATGCACACCTGAGTTTCAAAATGTACCATCTGTAAAAATTTGAAGAAAATCCGACCATAAATGACGGCTGTAGAGCGTAAACACCATTTTTCACTATTTTTTGCTGTGACGTCATGTGACGTCATAGGGTGCTGTAGATGCTTTTGTTCAAAAGCACATACTTTCCTTTCATAACTCTGAAATTTTCATTATTCTGAACAACTGGCATCATGTCGAAATCATTGCCCAAAATGAAAATTAAGAAGTATGCTTATGACGTCACATGACTTCATATGACGTCACGACTCAAAATTTTTGTAGAAATTCTGCAGAACTGCAAACTGTGTAAGTTTCAACTTTCCATCTCATCCTGAAGCTCTTTTATCCTAAAATGAAATTTTCGGTCCTATGTTCGAATCTTATTCAGCCACAGAACTTCGGTCTTTCGGAATTTCGGTTAGCTGACAGGATATGCACACCTTTGATTCAAGATGTACCATCTGTAAACATTTGAAGAAAATCCGACCATAAATGACGGCTGTAGAGCGCGAACACCATTTTTCACTATTTTTAGCTGTGACGTCATGTGACGTCATAGGGTGCTGAAAATCATTGAAATCAAAATTTCCTCACGTGACTTATAAGCCATAAAAATTTCATCGTCCTATGACTATTGCAACATATAAAAATAAGCGTTTAGTTAGGAAGAAGAAAAGAATAATAATAATAACTAGATGTCATTCGTGAAAACGAATGATAGGACTTTCTGCAAGCTGTGTTAATGCAAAAAGCAGGAGATAGAAGTTTCATGTAATGTCTCACCTCTGGTAGTATTTCATGTTCATGCTGAACAATTGACATTATATTCCGAAATTAGTGCAAATGATAAGAACTAAGTATTTGTCTGTAACGTAACATGATGTCCTATGACGTCAGGACATGACTGCAAACTTGATTTCTAGTTTAAAGGTCCTATGTTTGAATCTTACTTCAGCCGCAATACTTCGGTTTTTCGGAATTAAGGTTAGCTTACAAAATACACCTTAGTTTCAAGATGTACCATCTGTGAAAATTTGAAGAAAATCTGATCATAAATGGCGGCTGTAAAGCGCAAATACCATTTTTCACTATTTTTAGCTCTGACGTCAGGTGACGTCATAGGGTGCTAAAAATGCTGTTGCTCAAAAGCGCATACTTTACTGCAATAACTCTGAAATTTTCATTATTCTGAACAACTGGCATCATGTCGAAATCATTCCCCTAAAATGAAAATTAAGAAGTATGCCTATGATGTCACATGACGTCATATGACGTCACGTATCAAAATTTATTTAGAAATTCTGCAGAACTGCAAACTGTGTAAGTTTCAACTTTCTATCTCATCCTGAAGCTCTTTAATCCTAAAATGAAATTTTCGGTCCTATGTTCGAATCTTATTTCAGCCACAGAACTTCGGTCTTTCGGAACTTCGGTTAGCTCACAGGATATGCAAACCGTAGTTTCAAGATGTACCATCTGTGAAAATTTGAAGAAAATCCGACCATAAATGACGGCAGTAGAGCGCGAACACCATTTTTCACTATTTTTAGCTGTGACGTCATGTGACGTCATAGGGTGCTGAAAATCATTGAAATCAAAATTTCCTCACGTGACTAATATGCCATAAAAATATTATCGTCCTAGGACTATTGCAACATATAAAAATAAGCGTTTAGTTAGGAAGAAGAAAAGAATAATAATAATAAACATAACAAACCCAATAGGACTTTCTGCTTTAGGCAGAAAGTCCTAATAAACATAACAAACCCAATAGGACTTTCTGCTTTAGGCAGAAAGTCCTAATAAAACATACAAAACCTGTGTTAATGCAAAAAGCAGGAGATAGAAGTTTCATGTAATGACTCACCTCTGGTAGTATTTCATGTTCATGCTGAACAATTGACATTGTATTCCGCGAAAAATAAGCGTTTCGTTACGAAGAAAAAAAATAAGTAGCAGTAGTAGTAGTATGCTTATGACGTCATATGACGTCACGACTCAAAATATATGTAGAAATTATGCAGAACTTCAAACTGTGTAAGTTTCAACTTTCTATCTCATCCCGAAGTTCTTTAACCCTAAAATGAAATTTTGGGTCCTATGTTCGAAACTTACTTCAGCCACAATACTTCGGTTTTCGGAATTAAGGTTAGCTGACAAAATATTCACACCTTAGTTTCAAGATGTACAATCTGTAAAAATTTGAAGAAAATCTGATCATAAATGGCGGCTGTAGAGCGCGAAAACCATTTTTCACTATTTTTAGCTCTGACGTCACGTGACGTCATAGGATGCTGAAAATGCTGTTGCTCAAAAGCGTATACTTTACTGCAATAACTCTGAAATTTTCATTATTCTGAACAACTGGCATCATGTCGAAATCATTGCCCCAAATTAAAAATAAGTGGTATGCTTATGACGTCCTCTGACGTCACGATTCAAAATATTTGTAGAAATGCTGCAGAACTGCAAACTGTGTAAGTTTCAACTTTCTATCTCATCCTGAAGCTCTTCAATCCTAAAATTAAATTTTTGGTCCTATGTTCGAATATTACTTCAGCCACAGAACTTCGGTTTTTCGGAATTTCGGTAAGCTGGCAGGATATGTACACCTTAGTTTCAAGGTGTACCATCTGTGAAAATTAGAAGAAAATCCGACAATAAATGGCCGCTGTAGAGCGCGAACACCATTTTTAAATATTTTTAGCTCTGACGTCACATGACGTCATAGGGTGCTGAAGATGCTTTTGTTCAATAGCGCATACTTTACTGTCATAACTCTAAAATTTTCATTATTCTGAACAACTGGCATCATGTCGAAATCATTGCCCTAATATGAAAATTAAGAAGTATGCTTATGACGTCATATGACGTCATATGACGTCAAGACTCAAAATATATGTAGATATTCTGTCGCACTACAAACTGTGTAAGTTTCAACTTTCTGTCTCATTCTGAAGCTCTTTAATCCTAAAATGAAATTTTCGTTCCTATGTTCGAATCTTATTTCAGCCACAGAACTTCGGTCTTTCGGAATTTCGGTTAGCTGACAGGAAATGCAAACCTTAGTTTCAAGGTGTACCATCTGTGAAAATTTGAAGAAAATCCGACCATAAATGACGGCTGTAGAGCGCAAACACTATTTTTCACTATTTTTAGCTGTGACGTCATGTGACGTCATAGGGTGCTGAAGATGCTTTTGTTCAAAAGCGCATACGTTTGTTTCATAACTCTGAAAATTTCATTATTCTGAACAACTGGCATCATGTCGAAATCATTGCCCTAATATGAAAATTAAGAAGTATGCTTATGACGTCACATGACGTCATATGACGTTCCGACTCCAAAATTTTGTAGAAATTTTGCAGAACTGCAAACTGTGTAAGTTTCAACTTTCTATCTCATCCTGAAGCTCTTTAATCCTAAAATGAAATTTTCGGTCCTATGTTCGAATCTTATTTCAGCCACAGAACTTCGGTCTTTCGGAATTTCGGTTAGCTGACAGGATATGCACACCTGTGATTCAAGATGTACCATCTGTGAAAATTTGAAGAAAATCCGACCATAAATGACAGCTGTAGAGCGCGAACACCATTTTTCACTATTTTTAGCTGTGACGTCATGTGACGTCATAGGGTGCTGAAAATCATTGAAATCAAAATTTCCTCACGTGACTAATAAGCCATAAAAATTTCATCGTCCTAGATCCATTGCAACATATTAAAATAAGCGTTTAGTTAGGAAGAAGAAAAGAATAATAATAATAATAACTAGACTTCTTTTGTTTTGAACAAAAGATAGGCCTTTCTGCACTGCAAACCATGACAAACCTGGTGTTTTTCGAATTTTGGCAAACCTATATAATCCTGCACAATGAAGTCGTAATGTATAACTTCTGTGAAAATTCCATGCCAATCCGTCCATAAATGACGCCTGTACAGCGCGGATGAACTTTGGTAGCTTTTTTAAGTTTTGATGTCATGTGACGTCATATGAAAATTTTAATCATTAAATGTTAATGTTCATGATTACCTACATAGGACATGAAATTTTCATTGTCTATGAAGCTTTGCAACATGAGTAAATTGACATTCAGGAATCGGAAATTCTCTACAATTTGATGACGTCATATGACGTCATATGAAATTCATCTTTACAAAATGCAAAGGAAACACAGAGACGTATAAGCTCGCCAAATATCAAATATCTATCTCATCTAGAAACGATTTTATACGTATTTAAAATTTGACGTCCTTGGTTCGAATCTTCGATTCGCCAAAGAACCTTAGTTCTTTCAAATTTTGGCAAACCTATATAATCCTATACAATGAGGTCGTAATATATAACTTCTGTGAAAATTCCATGCAAATCCGTCCATAAATGACGGCTGTACAGCGCGTACAAACTTTGGTAGCTATTTTTAGTTCTGACGTCATGTGGCACATAGAAAATTTTAAATTGGAAAATTAAAGGACTTTCAATTTCCATTGTTTATGAACTAAAACATCAAGTAATCGGAAATTCTATACAACTTGATGACGTCATATGACGTCATATGACGTTCATCTTTACAAAATGCAAAGGAAACACAGAGACGTATAATCTCGCCAAATATCAACTTTCTATCTCATCTAGAAACGTTTTTATATGGATTTGAAATTCGACGTCCTTGGTTCGAATCTTCGATTCGCCATAGAACCTTAGTTCTTTCGAATCTTGACAAACCTATATAATCCTGCACAATGAGGTCGTAATATATAACTTCTGTGAAAATTCCATGCCAATCCGTTCATAAATGAGGACTGTACAGCGCGTACAAACTTTGGTAGCTATTTTTAGTTCTGACGTCATGTGACGTCATATGAAAATTTAAACATTGAATCTAAATGTTCATGATTTCCTACATAGGACATTAAATTTTCATTGTCTATGAACCTTTGCAACATGAGTAAATTGACATCAAAAATCGGAAATTCTATACAACTTGATGACGTCATATGACGTCATATGACGTTTATCTTTACACAATGCAAAGGAAACACAGAGAGGAATAATCTCGCGAAATATCAACTTTCTATCCCATTTAGAATCGATTTTATATGGATTTGAATTTGACGTCCTTGGTTCGAATCTTGGATTCGCCATAGAACTTTAGTTCTTTCGAATCTTGGCAAACCTATATAATCCTGCACAATGAGGTCTTAATATATAACTTCTGTGAAAATTCCATGACA
Source organism: Solen grandis (assembly GCA_021229015.1). Taxonomy (NCBI): domain Eukaryota; kingdom Metazoa; phylum Mollusca; class Bivalvia; order Adapedonta; family Solenidae; genus Solen; species Solen grandis. Next base: position 14,939,486 of record CM037791.1, read on the forward strand.
ATCCGTCCATAAATGACGGCTGTACAGCGCGTACAAACTTTGGTAGCTATTTTTAGTTCTGACGTCATGTGACGTCATGTGAAGATAAAAATAACATATTCCAAAATGCCATTGCTTCAGGTGTCTGATGATAGAATTTCTTTGTCCTAGACCTTCAGCAACTTAATGAAATAACAACATGAAAAGGTTGGAAAAAAAGAATAATAATAATAATAAAAGACAGAACAAACCCAAAAGGTCTTTCTGCGGAAAGCAGAAAGCCCTAATAACTAGATGTCATTCGTGAAAACGAATGATAGGACTTTCTGCAAGCTGTGTTAATGCAAAAAGCAGGAGATAGAAGTTTCATGTAATGACTCACCTCTGGTAGTATTTCATGTTCATGCTAAACAATTGACATTATATTCCGAAATCAGTGCAAATGATAAGAACTAAGTATTAGTCTGTGACGTAACATGATGTCATATGACGTAAGGACATGACTGCAAACTTGATTTCTAGTTTAAAGGTCCTATGTTCGAATCTTACTTCAGCCACAGAACTTCGGTTTTTAGGAATTAAGGTTAGCTGACAAAATATTCACACCTTAGTTGCAAAATGTACCATCTGTAAAAATTTGAAGAAAATCTTATCATAAATGACGGCTGTAGAGCGCGAATACCATTTTTCACTATTTTCAGCTTTGACGTCAGGTGACGTCATAGGGTGCTGAAAATACTGTTGCTCAAAAGCGCATACTTTACTGTAATAACTCTGAAATTTTCATTATTCTGAACAACTGGCATCATGTCGAAATCATTGCCCCAAATTAAAATTAAGTGGTATTCATATGACATCCTATGACGTCACGATTCAAAATATTTGTAGAAATTCTGCAGAACTGCAAACTGTGTAAGTTTCAACTTTCTATCTCATCCTGAAGTTCTTTAATCCTAAAATGAAATTTTTCGGTCCTATGTTCGAGTCTTTTTTTCAGCAACAGAACTTCGGTTTTTTGGAATTTCGGTTAACTGACAGGATATGAACACCTTAGTTTCAAGATGTACAATCTGTAAAAAATTTGAAGAAAATCTGACCATAAATGGCGGCTGTAGAGCGTTAAAACCATTTTTCACTATTTTTAGCTCAGACGTCACATGACGTCATAGGGTGCTGAAGATGCTTTTGTTCAAAAGTACATACTTTGTTGTCATACCTCTGAAATTTTCATTATTCTGAACAACTGGCATCATGTCGAAATAAAATTGCTCTAAAATGAAAATTACGAAGTATGCTTATGACATCACATGACGTCATATGACCTCATAACGCAAAACATATGTAGAAATTCTGCAGAACTGCAAACTGTGTAAGTTTCAACTTTCTATCTCATCCTGAAGCTCTTTAATCCTAAAATGAAATTTTCGGTCCTATGTTCGAATCTTATTTCAGCCACAGAACTTCGGTCTTTCGGAATTTCGGTTAGCTGACATGATATGCACACCTTAGTTTCAAGATGTACAATCTGTGAAAATTTGAAGAAAATCCGACCATAAATGGTGGCTGTAGAGCGTGAACACCATTTTTCATTATTTTTAGCTCTGACGTCACATGACGTCAAAGGTGCTGAAAATTCTTTTGTTCAAAAGCGTATACTTTACTTTCATAACTCTGAAATTTCATTATTCTGAACAACTGGCATCATGTCGAAATCATTGCCCTATATGAAAATTAAGAAGTATGCTTATGACGTCACATGACGTCCTATGACGTCACGACTCAAAATATATGTAGAAATTCTGTCGCACTACAAACTGTGTAAGTTTCAACTTTCTGTCTCATTCTGAAGCTCTTTAATCCTAAAATGAAATTTTCGGTCCTATGTTCGAATCTGATTTCAGCACAGAACTTCGGTCTTTCAGAATTTCGGTTAGCTGACAGGATATGCACACCTTAGTTTCAAGATGTACCATCTGTGAAAATTTGAAGAAAATCCGACCATAAATGACGGCTGTAGAGCGCAAACACCATTTTCCACTATTTTAGCTGTGACGTCATGTGACGTCATAGGGTGCTGAAGATGCTTTTGTTCAAAAGCGCATACGTTAGTTTCATAACTCTGAAGTTTTCATTATTCTGAACAACTGGCATCATGTCGAAATCATTGCCCTAATATGGAAATTAAGAAGTATGCTTATGACGTCACATGACGTCATATGACGTTCCGACTCCAAAATTTTGTAGAAATTTAGCAGAACTGCAAACTGTGTAAGTTTCAACTTTCTATCTCATCCTGAAGCTCTTTAATCCTAAAATGAAATTTTCGGTCCTATGTTCGAATCTTATTTCAGCCACAGAACTTCGGTCTTTCGGAATTTCGGTTAGCTGACAGGATATGCACACCTTTGATTCAAGATGTACCATCTGTGAAAATTTGAAGAAAATCCGACCATAAATGACGGCTGTAGAGCGCGAACACCATTTTTCACTATTTTTAGCTGTGACGCCATGTGACGTCATAGGGTGCTGAAAATCATTGAAATCAAAATTTCCTCACGTGACTAATAAGCCATAAAAATTTCATCGTCCTAGGTCCATTGCAACATATTAAAATAAGCGTTTAGTTAGGAAGAAGAAAAGAAAAATAATAATAATAATAATAACTAGACTCCTTTTGTTCTGGACAAAAGAAAGGGCTTTCTGCACTTCAAACCATGTCAAACCTGATCATACTTATTTTATTTTCTGAAATACACCATCTTTAAAAATTGAAGGAAATCCGTCCCGAATTGACAGCTGTAGAGTGCAAACATAAATTAAAAACAGAAGAAATCTGTGATGTCATATAACATAATTAAAATTTTAAAGTCATTGCATTCAAAAGGGAATATGTGGCTTTGTTTTCAGTTAAAATTTCCTAATGCTAATTTTTCCAGAACCATCTTTAAGATAACTACAATAATATTCAATCTTCGTGTTCTGCAAGGGAATGAAGTATCACTAGTCCTTTTAACATGTTAAAAAGGTATACAAGATTCCTTTGCTACGAAATATCAACTGGGATCAACTGAAGAAGCACAAGGATTTTTTTTTCCAGAAATTCTTACTTTCATGCAACTATGATGTCCGATTTTAAAAGCCCAGGTATGGTTAGAAAGGTCTTCTGATTTAAACATGTACTTACTTTAGGTTTAAACCTATCTGTTTTTGCGATATATAAAGTTATTCCTCCCCCCAAAAAGGCAAAAATCGGCAAAAAGATATTCATGTCAACTACTACCATTCGACAAATAACTTAATACACTGCACTGCATCATGATAAAAAAAAAAATGTTCTTTATGATATTTTCAACAAGAGGACCAAGGTGGCCCTAAAGACTCTCACCTGAGAAAAACTGTTATCATTGCCTGTAGAAGTTATTAAATTATAGCATAGTTGTACTGAAAACATAATCCATCAGATTATTTATAATTCCACGAACTAAAGAGAACCTGTTGTCGAAATTTGAAGTCAAACTTGACTAAAAATATATGGCTTAAAACACACAAATTTAAACATCAAAAGGGGCATAACTCCTGACCTAATTAGCAGATCAGCCATTATCGAACTTGGCAGAAAGAATATGGCTATATACATTGTTCTTAAGAAATGAAGATGCTACAGTGCAAACAAACTAAAAATTTGCATTGTTTAATATTTAAAGGAGCATAACTCATGACCTTATGGTCCGATATCAGCCATAATCGAAATTGTCCGAGATTTTATGGTAATAAACATTGTCATAAAGTTTGAAGATGATTGCTTAAGAAATGAAGATGCTAGAGTGCAAACAAATGGAAAATTGGCATATTTTAATATTAAAAGGGGCATAACTCCTGACCTAAGAAGTTAATATCAGCCATAATCAAAGTTGGCCGTGAGAGGATAATAATAAACATTGTTATAAAGTTTGAAGTTGATTACTTAAGAAATGAAGATGCTAGAGTGCAAACAAACTAATTGTGGACGACGGACGGACGGCAGATTGACGGACAGACGGACGGACAATGGACATTCATCGATTCTTATAGCTCATCTTTAGCACATGTGCTCAGGTGAGCTTAGAATTAATTGTTTCTTAGAAAAAGCAATCAAGTGATTAGGACTAATTGCAGAAGTGCATGAAAGAACGGTATAAATTAATTTTTATTACTCATCTAACTTCCTTATATGATGTCCAATTTTAATAAAGAAAGGCCTTTATATTTCCAACATTTCACTTGTTTCATGTTTCAACTTTTCTGTTACGTGTTCTGAGATATAGAAAGTTATTTTTCAAAGAAACGGCAAAAAATCGGCAAAACGATGTTCATGTCTATTATTGCCCTTCGACAAATAACTTTATAATTAATGGCCCGATTATTAAAATCTGCTTACCATTAGAACCGCATTGCATCACGCTAATAATACTGTTCTTTATGTTATTTTCAAAAATTAATAGTTTCTTAGAAAAAAACAATCAAATGATAGGGACTAACTGCAGAAATGCATGAAAGAACGGTTTAAATGACTTCTTATTTCTTATCTAACTTCCTTATAGGATGTCCGATGTCGAATTTTAAAACGCTAGGTACCATTAAAAAGGCCTTTAAATTTCCAACATTTCACGTGTTTCATGTTTCAACTTTTCTATTACGGGTTTTGAGATATAGAAAGTTATTTTTCAAGAAAAAGGCAAAAGTCGGCAAAAAGATGTTCATGTCTATTATTGCCTTTCGACAAATAACTTTATAATTTATGGTCCGATCATTAAAATCTGCATATCATTAGAACCGCATTACATCATGCAAAAAAAATAAAAAATGTTTTATATGTTATTTTTAAAAAAAAATAGTTTCTTCGAAAAAAGGAATCAAGTGATCGGGACTTACTGCGGGAGTGCATGAAAGAACGGTTTTACTGAATTCTTATTTTTCATGTAACTTCCTTATATTACGTCCAATTTTAAAAAGCTAGGTACCGTTAGAAAGGTCTTTTGATTTCCCACAATTCACTCGCTTCATAATTGTATGTATCGTTAAAAATTATGTAGATACGGGCGGTTAAACCTTGAGCACACGGCAAAAATCGGAAATAAATATGTTCATATCGTTTTGTTTTTCCTTATAACTTAATGAATATTAGGTCAATCTTTAAAATTAAACACCAAAAGAACGGCCGGGCATTGATCTACAAATTATATTCATACTCTTATTAACAAAAATCAATAATTATCGAGATATAAGTAGTTAAGTGCGCTTAGGGTTGCAGCATTTTTGTTTTTCTGCAATAACTCAACTGATTCAACCCCGATCTTCAAAAACTATATATCGTCTGAAAGGCATTTCAAAGCACTACAAATTATACGCATAGTGTCTCAATAAAATATTTTTCGTTTTTGAGATATCTAAGGCCGAAGAAAAAACCGATAATTGACATGTGACCTTGACCTTAGCTATTTTCCGGAAGCGGAAGTGACTGATGACAATAAGAGGCTATGTTGCACCTTCAATGAAAATTTTATGCAAATCGGTCAAAAACTTTGTCTTCCAGTGCTAAAAAACCGTATATTTTGGATAAAAAATTTGATAACGCGTCATGATGTCATTTTACGTCATACGACGTCAATCTTCTCAGAACTGAAAGAAATCAATAGGACACATATTCTGTCCAAATTTCATGTTTCTAGCTTATCAGAGTGCTTCGTAATACTTCAATACATTTTCTGGTCCAAAGTTCGAAACTTGGTTCAGCCATAGATCCTTGATCTTTTCAAATATTGCAAAACGTATATAATCCTGCACAACAAGAACATAATATATACATTCTGTGAAAAAATCAAGTAAATCGGCCCAATCATGACGGCTGTAGAGCTCGAACAAGCTTTTGTAGCTTTTTTCAGCCCTGACGTCATGTGACGTCACATGAAGAAAAAGATTATGACGATCAAAAGCGCCAAAGTCACTGTGCATACTATTAAAATTTCATGCTGCTAGCTCATCGGCAACCTGTTTTAATTTGAACCTCAAAAGGAAGAAAAAAGTAGAATAATAATAATAATAATAATAAGAAAAAACATAACAAACCCAATAGGTCTTTCTGCTTGAGGCAGAAAGCCCTAATAACTAGAAGTCGTTTGTTTAAGATACAAACGAAGCGGCTTTCCGTTGGCTTATTTCAAAGGTGTTGAATATATTAGTTAAAACAAAGAAATGGAATAATGTTGGCTAATAATGTTTAATTCAATACGTAAATCATCATTATCATAAATATATACTTATGTTCAAAATTAAGCTTTATTTTTTATTATTTTTTTCATTTTCATCTTCTTAGGAAGATATTGAGAAAGCATATATATGGACGTTATTTGATTACGCAACAGTTTACTATCATGCAGAAAAAAATACTAATACAATCCTCAAGTTTTTTTTCTTACGTTAGTCAATCAATTTTAAAAGTTTTTTATTCTTTATTTAATATCTTTTTCTTCGTTAGCATATTACTTAACAAATATTCATTGCAATTTGACCCACAATTGAAATTTTAAAAAAGAAAAAAAAATACTTTGAAATCCATGACTTTCAACCTTTAAATTGATTGAGTTTTACATTTGCAAAATTAGATAGAAACAAAGGCAGAGGTGTTATGAAAATACTTTCTTATTTCTATGTAATTAACGTTATAAACGTCTTGAAACTTTCAACCATTCATTTGCTTTATATATTTGCTTATTTTTACAGATTTAGAAAAAGAAACCGTTAAACATTTAGAAAACATAAAAAATCAATAGGACGATCTACATGTATTTGTCATTTTCTTAAGGTTTGCAGAAAGCCGTCAAAGCAAATGCAATAAGTTATCCATATAGGTTTTCTGGCTCTAGTATAATTTTACTAATTCATCGTAAATGCGACTCTTTTAGAAAAAAATGTACCACAATTCACTATTCAACGCAGGCACTCTTTCCTGCAAAAGAACAATCGGATCTTGCTCAACCAACCCAATGACCGCTTTCATTTCTTTCTTCAAATTAATATATTTTCATGAATTAGCCCTATAAAGAAAAACATGAATAGGTCATGTTTGATAACGTACTCACTTGAAATTTTCTGCGCATGTCAAGGCACGGCAATATTACTTATTTAAAGTTAATATGTCCAATCTTATGGTTTCTTTTAAATGTATTTCGCTTACAAATCAATGTTGTCATAAACAAGTGACACAACATAAATTCCTTAAGGTATGCTTTAGATTGCCACAATACTCATGACGCTGAAGCGCGAATACGTATTTAAATGAATGATTTTAATATTTCAACCACGGCAAAATCAAGTGACTAAAGAAAAGTATCTGTTTTGGAAGGACATGATTAGCTAACATTCTATTAATCCAGATAAAAATATATTCGAGAATGTGAACATGTTTGTTTTCACATTTTCAAGTAAGCGTTCCATCAAACATGAATATCTGCCATGCTTGATGACGTAATAACTTTAAATTTTCAAACCCTTATGAACGTACTAATTTTCGACATTTTTGACAAGTTTAAGTTCATTGATCTAATTGGCGATTTTATATGAATTTTTAAAATAATTCTTGCTTTAGTATTCATGACGTCATAACTACGTGACAAATCAAACATTTCTTGCAGTATGCATCACTTCAATTTTAACTCTATCAATTCTCAAGATTTCAATTAAGACTGATTCAAAATTCATGATACCAGAGCAAGAGAAATGTTAAAAAATGCCTTTTTGTCTTTTTAATGACGTCATAACCACGTGACGTAAAAGAAAATCATTCAGAAAAAAGAATGTAAACCTCTATGCCGATATGCTATCCAATGTTCATGCTTCTAACGCATCAGGGGGCTTTGTAACATTAAAATGTAATTTAAGGACCAAAGTTCGAATCTCAGTTGTGCCATGAAATCTTTTATATTTTCGAATTTGGAAATTTGAATGCCACGGTGCAAATCTACATCCTAAAATACATCTTCTGTGAAAATATCAATATAATCGGACCGAAATTGAAGGCTCTAGAGCGCGAACAAAATTTTGAAGGTGACGTCAAATCTGACGTCATTTGACGTCATTGAAAATTAAAAATAAATGAATTTATAAATTTAAAGATTTTAATCGCTGCAATACAATTTTCAAAAAGATTGAGTCAAAAGTTTTTGATACCAGAGGGAAATAAATTTTTTAAAAAGTTGCTTTTTGTCGTTTTTATGACGTCATAATCACGTGACTTAAGAAAAAATCCTTTAAGAAATAGAAAGAAGACCTCTAGGCCGATATGCTGTCCAATTTTCATGCTTCTAACGCATCAGGGGCTTTGTAACATTAAAATATAATTTTAGGACCTAAGTTCGAATCTTGGTTTTGCCATGGTATCTTTATATTTTCGAATTTGGAAATTGGAATGCCACGGTGCAAATCTACATCCTAAAATACATCATCTGTGAAAATATCATAAAAATCGGACCAGAATTGAAGCCTTTAGAGCGCGAACAAACTTTTAAAGCTGACGTCAAATCTGACTTCATTTGACGTCATTAAAAATTAAAAATAAATAAATTTATAAATGTAAACTTTTTAATCGTTGCAATACAATTTTTAAAAAGATTGAGTGAAAAGTCATGATATAAGAGCGAAATAAATTTTTAAAAAAGTTGCTTTTTGTCGTTTTTATGACGTCATAATCACGTGATTTAAGAAAAAATCCTTTAAGAAATAGAAAGAAGACCTCTATACCGATATGCTGTCCAATTTTCATTCTTCTAACGCATTAGGTTCCCTTGTAACATTAAAATATAAATTTAGGACCTAAGTTCGAATCTTGGTTTTGCCATAAAATCTCAATTTTTTCAAATTTTGAAATTTGAATGCTAGGGTGCACTTCTACCTTCTAAAATACATCTACTGTGAAAATATCAAGAAAATCAGACCAGAATTGAAGGCTCTAGAGCGCGAACAAACTTTTGAAGCTGACGTCAAATATGACGTCAATTGACGTCATTGAAAATTAAAAATTATTGAATTTAAAAATTTATACTTTTTTGTCGAAGCATTTTAATTTTCATGTTGCTTGACCATTGGCAATATATATAAATTAACTCTTGAATTAGGTTGGAAGAAGAAGAATAATAATAATAATAACTAGAAGTCGTTTGTTTAAGATACAAACGAAGCGGCTTTCCGTTTGCTTATTTCAAAGGTATTAAATATATAAGTTAATACGAAGAAATGGAATAATGTTGGCTAATTATGTTTAATTTAATACGTAAATCATCATTATCATAAATATATACTTATGTTCAAAATTAAGCTTTATTTTTTATTATTTTTTTCATTTTCATCTTCTTAGGAAGATATTGAGAAAGCATATATATGGACCTTATTTGATTACGCAACAGTTTACTATCATGCAGAAAAAAAACAACAGGAAAATTTAAGATAATACAATCCTCAAGTTTTTTTTCTTACGTTAGTCAATCAATTTTAAAAGTTTTTTTATTCTTTATTTAATATCTTTTTCTTCGTTAGCATATTACTTATCAAATATTCATTGCAATTTGACCCACAATTGAAATTGTAAAAAAGAAAAAAAAATACTTTGAAATCCATGACGTTCAACCTTTAAATTGATTGAGTTTTACATTTGCAAAATTAGATAGAAACAAAGGCAGAAGTGTAAGCAAAGTTATGAAAATACTTTCTTATTTCTATGTAATTAACGTTATAAACGTCTTGAAACTTTCAACAATTCATTTGCTTTATATATTTGCTTATTTTTACAGATTTAGAAAAAGAAACCGTTAAACATTTAGAAAACATAAAAAATCAATATGTAGATCTACATGTATTTGTCATTTTCTTAAGGTTTGCAGAAAGCCGTCAAAGCAAATGCAATAAGTTATTCGTATAGGTTTTCTGGCTCTAGTATAATTTTACTTATTCATCGTAAATGCGACTCTTTTAGAAAAAAATGTACCACAATTCACTATTCAACGCAGGCACTCTTTCCTGCAAAAGAACAATCGGATCTTGCTCAACCAACCCAATGCCCGCTTTCAGTTCTTTCTTCAAATTAATATATTTTCATGAATTAGCCCTATACAGAAAAACATGAATAGGTCATGTTTGATAACGTACTCACTTGAAATTTTCTGCGCATGTCAAGGCACGGCAATATTATTTATTTAAAGTTAATATGTCCAATCTTATGTTGTTTTTTTTAAATGTATTTTGCTTACAAATCAATGTTGTCATAAACAAGTGACACAACATAAATTCCTTAAGGTATGCTTTAGATTGCCACAATACTCATGACGCTGAAGCGCGAATACGTATTTAAATGAATGATTTTAATATTTCAACCACGGCAAAATCAAGTGACTAAAGAAAAGTATCTGTTTTGGAAGGACATGATTAGCTAACATTATATTAATCCAGAAAAAAATATATTCGAGGATGTGAACAGGTTTGTTTTCACATTTTCAAGTAAGCGTTCCATCAAACATGAATATCTGCCATGTTTGATGACGTAATAACTTAAAATTTTCAAACCCTTATGAACGTACTAATTTTCGGCATTTTTGAAAAGTTTAAGTTCATTGATGTAATTGGCGATTTTATATGAATTTTTAAAATAATTCTTGCTTTAGTATTCATGACGTCAAAACCACGTGACAAATCAAACATTTCTTGCAGTATGCATCACTTCAAATTTAATTCTATCAATTCTGAAGATTTCAATTAAGACTGATTCAAAATTCATGATACCAGAGCAACAGAAATGTTAAAAAAATGCCTTTTTGTCTTTTAATGACGTCATAACCACGTGACTTAAAAGAAAATCATTCAGAAAAAAGAATGTAAACCTCTATGCCGATATGCTATCCAATTTTCATGCTTCTAACGCATCAGTAAAAAAAAACTTTTAATTTTTGGACCTAATTCGAATCTCGGTTTTGCCATGAAATCTTTATATTTTCGAATATGGAAATTTGAATGCCACAGTGCAAATCTACATCCTAAAATACATCATCTGTGAAAATATAAAAAAAAAATGGACCAGAATTGAAGCCTTTAAAGCGCGAACAAACTTTTAAAGCTGACGTCAAATCTGACGTCATTTGACGTCATTGAAAATTAAAAATAAATGAATTTATAAATTAAATTTTTCCGAATTTTAAAAATTTAAAAGCATAAATTTTTTAAAAATTGCTTTTTGTCGTTTTTATGACGTCATAACCACATGACTTAAGAAAAAATCCTTTAAGAAATAGAAAGAAGACCTCTATGCCGATTTGCTGTCCAATTTTCATGTTTCTAAACCATTAGGTCCCTTTAAATATATTATAGAGCGCGAACAAACTTTTTAAGCTGACGTCAAATCTGACGTCATTTGACGTCATTGAAAATTAAAAAATAAATGAATTTATAAATTTTAACTTTTTAATTGCTGCTATACAATTTTCAAAAAGATTGAGTCAAAAGTAATGATACCAGAGCTAAAGATCTTTTTCAAAAATTTGCTTTTTGTCTATTGTATGGCGTCATAACCACGTGACTTGAGATAAAGTCCTTCAGGAAATAGAAAGCAGACCTCTTGGCCGATATGCTGTCCAATTTTAATTCTTCTAACGCATTAGGTTCCCTTGTAACATTAAAATATAAATTTTGGACCTAAGTTCGAATCTTGGTTTTGCCATAAAATCTCAATCTTTTCAAATTTTGAAATTTGAATGCCAGGGTGCACATCTACCTTCTAAAAAACATCTACTGTGAAAATATCAAGAAAATCAGACCAGAATTGAAGGCTCTAGAGCGCGAACAAACTTTTGAAGCTGACGTCAAATCTGACGTCAATTGACGTCAATGAAAATTAAAAATTATTGAATTTAAAAATTTATACTTTTTTGTCGAAGCATTTTAATTTTAATGTTGCTTGACCATTGGCAACATATATAAATTAACTCTTGAATTAGGTTGGAAGAAGAATAATAATAATAATAATAATAAGAAAAATAAACATAACAAACCCTATACGTTTTCCGCAAGTTTGCGGAAAGCCGTAATAAGAAAAATAAACATAACAAACCCTATACGTTTTCCGCAAGTTTGCGGAAAGCCGTAATAATAAACAGTACAAACCCAATAGGACTTTCTGCTTTAGGCAGAAAATCCTAATAACTAGATTTCATTCGTTGATACGAATGATAGGACTTTCTGCTAAAATTGAAAAATATTAAGATTAATTCCGTTAGAAAGAATATATATTAAATTCTCTACCCTTTACTCTTTTATATTTTTTCGTATGGACTTCTTTTAGCTTTGATGTCACATGACGTCATAGGGTGCTGAAAATTCTTTTGTTCAAAAGCGCATACTCTACTGTCGTAACTCTGAAATTTTCATTATTCTGAACAACTGGCATCATGTCAAAATCATTACCCTTAAAATGAAAATTAAGAAGTATGCCTATGACGTCACATGACGTCATATGACGTCACGACTCAAAATATATGTAGAAATTCTGCAGAACTGCAAACTGTGTAAGTATCAACTTTCTATCTTATCCTGAAGCTCTTTCATCCTAAAATGAAATTTTCGGTCCTATGTTCGAATCTTACTTCAGCCACAGAACTTCGGTCTTTCGGAATTTCGGTTGGCTGACAGGATATGCACACCTTAGTTTCAAGATGTACCATCTGTGAAAATTTGAAGTAAATCTGACCATAAATGACGGCGGTAGAGCGCAAACACCATTTTTCACTATTTTTAGCTGTGGCGTCATGTGACGTCAAAGGGTGCTGAAGATGCTTTTATTCAAAAGCGCATACTTTACTGTCATAACTCTGAAATTTTCATTATCTGAACAACTGGCATCATGTCGAAATCATTACCCTAAAATGAAAATTAAGAAGTATGCCTATGACGTCACATGACGTCATATGACGTCACGACTGAAAATATATGTTGAAATTCTGCAGAACTGCAAACTGTGTAAGTTTCAACTTTCTATCTCATCCTGAAGCTCTTTTATCCTATAATGAAATTTTCGGTCCTATGTTCGAATCTTATTTCAGCCACAGAACTTCGGTCTTTCGGAATTTTGGTTAGCTGACAGGATATGCACACCTTTGATTTAAAATGTACCATCTGTGAAAATTTGAAGAAAATCCGACCATAAATGACGGCTGTAGAGCGCGAACACCATTTTTCACTATTTTTAGCTGTGACATCATGTGACGTCATAGGGTGCTGAAGATGCTTTTGTTCAAAAACGCATACTTTACTGTCATATCTCTGAAATTTTCATTACTCTGAACAACTGGCATCATGTCGAAATCATTGCCAGAAAATGAAAATTTAGAAGTATGCCTATGAAGTCACATGACGTCATATGACGTCACCACTCAAAATATATGTAGAAATTCTGCAGAACTGCAAACTGTGTAAGTTTCAACTTTCTATCTCATCCTGAAGCTCTTTAATCCTTAAATGAAATTTTCGGTCCTATGTTCGAATCTTATTTCAGCCACAGAACTTCGGTCTTTCGGAATTTAGGTTAGCTGACAGGATATGCACACCTTTGATTCAAGATGTACCATCTGTGAAAATTTGAAGAAAATCCGACCATAAATGACGGCTGTAGAGCGCGAACACCATTTTTCACTATTTTTAGCTGTGACGTCATATGACGTCATAGGGTGCTGAAAATCATTGAAATCAAAATTTCCTCACGTGACTAATACGCCATAAAAATTTCATCGTCCTAGGACTATTGCAACATATAAAAATAAGCGTTTAGTTAGGAAGAAGAAAAGAATAATAACTAGACTTCTTTTGTTCTGGACAAAAGAAAGGGCTTTCTGCGCTGCAAACCATGTCAAACCTGATCATACTTATTTTATTTTCTGAAATACACCATCTTTAAAAATTGAAGGAAATCCGTCCCGAATTGACAGCTGTAGAGTGCAAACATAAATGAAAAACAGAGGAAATATGTGATGTCATATAACATTATTAAAATTTTAAATTGCATTCAAAAGGGAATAATTTTTCCAGAACCATCTTTAAGATAACTACAATAATATTCAATCTTCGTGTTCTGCAAGGGAATGAAGTATCACTAGTCCTCTTAA
>CM037791.1:14953738-15003738 GCA_021229015.1 Solen grandis
CGACAAATTTCAGAATTTCATAGCTGGTTAAGCATGGTTAAGTTCGTTGGCCAACATATCTCTTTCGGATCTTTACTCCCCTGAGGTAAATGCCTGGATCCGCGCATGCAAATAAATTATTTTTATATGAGAATCATGCATTTAAATATTAATCGAGCCTAATCAACAGGTGAGGTGCGGGGACACAGCCCTAGATGGTACGCGACTGCAGATGATTAAAACCGTAACAGTGACCATCACGAACGTCAATGAACCCCCTATTAAAATTACACTGTCCAGAACAGAACTAGACGAGGAGAATCTAGTGGGACAAGTCATTGGGGAACTGACAGCCACCGATCTGGATAGCGATATAGTATGTTATCCTATTAACATCTATTGCAGTTTACTGTTTTTTCATTTATTTATTTATTTATTTATTTATTTATTTATTTATTTATTTATTTTTTATTATAATTATTCCCCAGCTTTAGCAAAAACATAGCAGTTAATTGCTTTGTCCCATCACTTGACGTTCCGCTGGGTTTAACAAAAGTTCAAAAAATATTTTCAAGTAGTTTAGTCAAGGTTGTAATGTCGGGGTATACGTGCTGTGAAATGATAATTTCGTTATTCGATTCTGTCCTTCATCTGGTCCTTAAATGTATGTTTATAAAACGACAGATCCCGAAACAAATGTTTCTGGTAATAGCATTCCTCCTCTCGGATTAAGATTTAATTTAGATTTTTCGGATCAAACCATGACATTTTTGTCGATACACAAATATCAAAAAGAGATTAAATATTTAAGCTGAAAATTGTTTTGCCTTTTAAGACAGAAAATAACATCAAGATTCACTCGCTTGTTATTTCAACCAGTGTTTTTTTATCTTCATTATCTAATATTATCAAAGAAGTCACGCGAACAGGTTTGAAAAACGTTGAAATGCTGCAGTTCTAGTCGAGCAACAGAACTGCTCTGGCAAACTGGATATATAAAGGATTACATTTTCATATTTACATTTCGGCTTCGTTCTTATGTGATGTTTTAACCCTTTCCCTCATAGAGGGAACCATGAAAAGACCTATGCGAACAGCATAAAACCAGATCAGCCTGCGAGTAACTCGCAGGCTGATCAGGTTTTATGCTGTTCGCTGCTCCTTAGCGGTCTGGAAATGAGGATTTTGTAATTAAATTTGGTAAGGTTTAACTGTGGTTTTCTGCAGATCCGGCTGCGTCAAAATGAGTCTATATGAGGGAAAGGGTTAATACGCGAAAAATGCAAATGAATGTTTCCCGATGTACCACACCAGCCTACCACGTAACCGATCAACTTTTATTTGGTGAAATAATATGCCGTGTTATTATTTGTTTATTAATTTATTTTTATTATTTTTTGTCAATGTGAAAATTATAGCAAACAGTTTTGAACCATGCCAAGGTCTTGCAGACTTAATCAGATAACGATGTATATAAGGCATTTAGATGGTCTAAAGGGTCAAACGGGAACGTTCTGTTAGGCAGAGCGCTACAAAAATATTTTTGTTTCTTTTGATCGGTTTTAAAATGCGTTTTATATTTATAACAATAATTGTACTGCTTTGCTTATAATTCTATAATTATACTACTAAAATGGTATATAAATTGTATTGAATTTTCCTAGTTCATTAAATCGCTTCTAAGCTTTTTGTTCAAATTCTTAATTCAGTTAGTTTAATTCTGTAGTCCCATTATATTGTTACACTAGTTTACAGAAAGTTAGGGATAGAGAGAACCGATATTATGTTGAACTTTGAAATGTATTTGGTATTTTTATCACTTATTTATATTAACAAAACATTTTCACATGTGTGCAGTACAAAATACAATATTCAACTTCTTTTAAATAACATGTCACGATGTGTGGTTCTTGCGGGACGGTATGTCAGCCTAAAAATGGGGAGAGGCTTGTGAAAGTTTTAGACTATTGCGGGTAGGCTCGAAAGGTGATAACAGACTATTGTGGGTAGGTGTAAATTGGATATACCTTCCCGTAACACGGACATAACGAAAATATATATTTTTCTCACAAAATGTTTTTGCTAAATAATTCTTGTTGCTGGTACTAGAAAACGATATGTCAGATTTAGTCGTTTTTACTAAATGATGCTAAAACAGGATATGACGTCAGGATATAGGCGGATGAAGATAAACTTTGAATAAAGAGAGAGAGCAGAGCAAACCCCACAAGAATCAAACAAGAAAATGTTTTCTTATTCTGCCAATCTCAATAAGCATTTACGCCTCTATGTGTGATTAAATCACCATAATTGCAAAATATGGACCATTTATACTGTTTACAGTTGTATTTAAACTGACTTATAGGCAATCCAATAGCTTCGCTTTGGTAAAAGGTAGTCAGTGGTTGATATGGTTTACACAAAAGAACAAACTGTTATGTTTGTGATATTAGTTGATAAAAGTTGACCTTGTCTTGAATGGGAAGGGCGAGGTTTATCTTTTCACTGATAAAAGCTTTCAATGCTACAAGTAATTGGACTACGATATATTAGCTTATACATTTAAAACTAGCAATATAATCCGGTTTGTCTGTGTCGGGGTATTATTTAGAAGTACAACATGTAACTTAATACATCATAATCGCCATTGTATCTAGCATTGCTATAACGACATATTTTTTATGCAGAAAGTTCGACTGCAAAATCGATATAAAACAGTCTCCGCAATCCCTCCCTGATCTTGTAATGAAAATAACTGCTATTAAAAACTAGTCGTGAAATGCAAATATGTAATCTTATTTTGGTATTTTTGGAGTCAGTGGTATAAAATCTTGCCAAGAAAGCTTCTTAATTTATGTTTCATCAAAGAAGCATCTCATAAGCCTTGGAAATAATCGAATACAACATGGAATCAGGTCCAGTAAGTTAAGCACAGTAAGTTAAGCAGATTGTTTACAATATTTAAGATTTCTGACGCCAAGAGAGCATTAAGATTCGGACCCCAGCTCAAGTCCGTAGCTTGTATCTGTCTTGTGCTTGGCGCTCTATGCATAGAGGTAGTTCCAGGACTGGGGGATCCAGTGTTAGAATAGTGTGGAATCATGCAACTTTTTTACGGCGGGCAGTAAATTATCTGTTTCACGAAGAATAACTGAAATACTGTACACTGGACGTTAAGCCCAGGCAAACAAAAACATTCACAATGCCAGGAATAATATTGAAATGTGACTGCTGCTCTTTGCTTTAAAATCGCAACTCCCTATGCCTTACAGTAACAGAATGACCAAATTAGCCCGCTAGCATCTATGGAATGGCTTACAATAGTTTTTTACATACTCGTGGATTTCTTGACAATACATGGTGTGCTTTGTACATTTGGCTCCATTGCTTATCGTCAGCATTAACCAAGCTGAAACATGTAAAGCCAGACTCTAACACCTATTAGCAAGTTAAAAATAAACCAGCTATTACAAGTATTATGTTTTGACATTTCTATTGCTCCCAGGTGACCAAATGACGTAATTACCTACCATTAGTCTTTCTCGGGGGCAAATGCTAATTCAAATTTGTCTGCACGTTGTTTCTGATGTGCTAACCCTTTTGACTCTATCTTTTACCGACAGTCGGTCGTTCTGTTCCATTAGCAGTATTTTCAACGGCAACACAGGTCTAAGATCTCACAATGCGCCTGTCATCTTTGACAAGCAATATCCCTTCTCTTTAAGTTTTTTCCCCCTTTTTTTGAGCTACTTAAATACGATGCACATGGAAAAAGATTGAGATTCATATATTTGAGTCGACTTTTTAGCTCAATGGTTAGAGCATTGGACTTGCACGCCGGCGGACCAAGTTCGATCTCGGGCCGGGTCAAGTTTGTAGTATATATTTTTTGTACATATAGTAAAGTAAAACTGAGAACAAAGGGCACACAAGAGAAATCAAAATCTGGCCTTTATTAGAAGGTGGTTGTTTTTCAGGGGGTAGATTCCCAATCAATTCAATGTTAGGCTGCCTTGGCACAAGCCATGATATATATTAATGATTTACATAAGTTTGTATTACGTTGCACATACATGCAAATTGTATCCTCATGGGCTTAAAAGCCATATGAAAATTGAAGTAAAAACTTTGTAAAGCTTGATAAAACTTGGTATATTGTAAACAATTAAAATATTTGTTTCATCTATATCTAGTCATGGGCATTCATTTAGCCTTGATTTATTCAGTATCATGGTGCATGTTACAAGATGCTGTGAAAAGCGATCAATGTATTTAACTGCAAATTATTCAAATTGAAATGTATTGGTCATTTGTAAAAAAAATTTGCATATAACAAACATATATCGTTTGGAACTTTATTCATTTTACATCGATTACGAAATAAGTTAGCTTGTATTTATCACCCTCCATTTCTCTGGTGGCGGCGAATGTGGTCATTATTGTGGGTAGTAACTGAAGAAAACCCACGTGTCTGGACGGGCGGCCATTGAATCTCCTTATATACGTGACCAAGACTCGAACCCATGATGCTTAGTGCGAAGTGAAACTCGTAACCACTACCCACTACGTTATCCAGGCACCTGATTATTTAAAACGAAATTTAAGTCTAATGTAGCGTTTTAAAATATATCTGGGATGAAAACTAATGACAAAACTTTTTATGAGGCCCTTATACATGTACCAAATAAATATTGACATTGCGCTATTCTTGATTCAGGTGAAAATGTCAATACTCTCCAACGATGAGGCAAACTCTTTCAAACTGGAGGGAGATTCGACTTTGACTGCCCAGGCCGTATTTGATTTTGAAACCAAGGAGACATACACGCTGATGATAAAGGCTCTGGATGACGAAGGGGCATCACGTGTTGAAAACATCACGATCAGGGTGAGTAATTTTCCTCTGTGTCCCCTGTATACATGTTTAATGTATTATGCTTGTAAACCTGTTCTTACTATTAAACATGCTGTTTATAATTTCAAGAGACCTCTACCTACGTTGTCTTTGAATTGTTGCATGCAATTTTCAGATCGTCGGAGTGAAATATTAAACATTTAAATAGCAAGACATTCCACTGAGCATAAATATGTATTCAGATTGAAAAAAAAAGTTTGTTTGTTGGGTTTAACGTCCCAACGATAGTATTCCAGTCATTTGGAGACAATGTCTGCTTGAGACTGATCTATTGATCTATTGTAGTATCACGCCATCGACATGTGGCATGATACAACACCAAGTCACATTATCCGGACACCTGGCCAACCAGTCCTGTTAACTACCCGTATATGCTGAGCGCCAAGCAAGAGAGCTATACCAGTACCAAATTTGGACGACTTTGGTATGTCGCGGCCGTGGATCGAACCTACGACCTCCTACTCCCGAGGCAGACGCTCTAACCGCTCGGCCACCGGGGACGGTCCAGAATGAAAATAGATAAAAACGCAAAATAAGAGTCGTCACAAAAAAATGAGATAGAAATTATTCTTTTACCCGCAGCCATTGGTAATTCTGCGAAGGAACTCAATTTTTGTACGTTTATGATAATAAGTTCAAAATTTCATTCAAAATATTCCTATATGCGGGTTCAACGAATTATTGAAAAGGATATCCCAGAGGCACAAACTATGCGAATGAAGCCTGGATAGCGTAGTGATTTTGCGCTTTGCTTCTAAACACTACGTCCTGGGTTCGATTTCTGGTCACGTACGTTAGTTGCCCGTCCAGACACGTAGGTTTTCTCCGGGATCTCCGGTTTTCTCACACAATAATGACCACATACGCCGCCACCAGAACCATTTACAGTGATTAATATAAGTTGTTATAAATTCTTTCGTAATATTGTAAACTAAATAAAGTTTAAACTTTAAGATACGAAATCGCCACTGTATGCAAACACTGATATTTCAGTGTATTCGATTTATCAGATTTTCTCCATAGTAGAATTTGACCATTTCCAGGCTTCTTACCAGTGTTATACTAAACAATCCAAACAAATCCTTGTCTGTTTTTGCTAGTGCGATTCTCCTGTTTTACTATTCTTGTTAGATGATGGTAAAGTTTTCATGAGTTTACAATTTCTCACTGAAGTTATGATGTTTTTTTTTTATTATTGAACCGCTTTGTTCCTTCCCACAATTCATTTTAAATTTGGAAAACCCGCATATGATGTTTACAAATAAAGGATAATCTCGGCTATCTGTAAAATGCAAAATGTCCTAAATATTACGAGAACGATGATAAGGGTATCATAAAATGCAGTAATACAAGTACTAGCATATCAAAAATGCTTAAAGTCGCCGTTAGCCAAGTGAACAGAAAGTTATACTGTCGAAGTATCTGAAGTTGAAAGAGAGGTAGTAATCAAAGCTGATATTAGAAATATTTCCCCATTCATGTGAAATATAACTGCTGTACATATATTAATCAGGTGTTGATCACTTATAGCATGGAAATAAACGACATAAGTTTGATATTTCCCTTTTATGCATCTAGCTGTAGTCTTGTTTCGAACAGAATTTATGCATAGTTTTCTTGAAGAATGTACTTGAAGCTATGAAGATACTCCTTGTCGAAGAGGATTGTAAGCTGCACAAAATTGAGAAGTGGAATAATGAATGCAAGGAACAAAGGGGCGTGCTCCAGTCGAATCTGCCCAATTATGCGACTACCAGTCATACTAACATGTACTTCCGGTAGCCTATTTCCCAGCGTTCAAAGCAGTTTCCCCAGAGCTTGTTCCCGGCATAATCTGATCTGTTTATCTTTCTGCGACGGACTGAGAAGGAACCTGTTTTTCTACTACATCAGCGGTGCGGGAGTATAACGTTGCTTTCTTGCTCGGTAGTATAATATCGCCGCCTTGGGTCGGCGATAATAATGGCCAAAAATGTTTTTGTACCAATTATGTACGGCTTGTGATTCAGGGGAGATAACACCTATGTGAAGATCACAATGAAACGATTTTGATTACGCCACTTTTAACCACGTAACATTGCAATAAGAAAAATGTTTCAGGAGGTGCCATTGAAACTTACGGATACCCAACGATATCCAATTAATACAGCTAATAGTAAGCGATGTCAACTTTGAAAGTTAATAATCCAATACTGTGGCAATTTTCTGCACATAGAACGTAGAACTGGTATAACCTCTAAGGGTGTT
This sequence comes from Solen grandis, assembly GCA_021229015.1. Taxonomy (NCBI): domain Eukaryota; kingdom Metazoa; phylum Mollusca; class Bivalvia; order Adapedonta; family Solenidae; genus Solen; species Solen grandis. Next base: position 14,960,880 of record CM037791.1, read on the forward strand.
TTCCAGATTGTTGATGTCAATGAAGCGCCACTGGATATTCATCTTGATGTACTTGAAGTGTCAGAGGATACTAAACCTGGCGATGTGATTGGACAACTGTCTACAGTAGATAACGACAGAAATCAACAATTTGTCTATCAAATGAATGAGACAAAAGAAAATACAGGTACATGTATATTAAAACAACGTTTAGCATGGATGGAATCCATTAGCATTACTGTATATACCGTCGATTTATAAGAAAGAAAAGAATGAATTCCAATGATGATTGTTTATGATAATACATGTATACATATTTTTTCAACATTTTGCTATGAATAAACAACAGAAAAGCTGCCAATAAGGTGGGGAAAACGTAATTCGGATTCTGAGAAATGCAAAAACATGAACAATAGTGTTGCTAGTGGTCTAGTCTTATTCAATGTCATATTAACATACATTGAACTGTTTATAAAATGCTGCGTTCTGTTTGCATAGGTTTGTTTAAAATTCAAATTGAACAATTTGGATTATTTTCTAGCACAGCGTATTTTTTATGTTTACCTTGGAAATAAATTACTTTGTAAATGTCCTTATAGTACATACATATCATCAGAAATATAAATAGAAATGTACTCGGAACGAATTCATATTACGTCTTTATTTACAGGTCTTTTTGCGATTGTCGGCAACAAATTAGTGGTCGGAACCACCGGACTAGACTACGAAATGAGGTCAGAGCAGCTGTTATTTGTGACGTCAATTGACGATGGGGATCCTCCAAAGTCTGTACAGGTAAGGTTTTCCTACTTACAAGATGGATGGAACATACAAGATAATAGGTATATTGAAACATAGACATGAAGCATAAAAGAATAAATAAAAAAATGCTTATTTAACATATATTACAGGTGGAGTTTACAATTAAAGTGCTTGATGCCAACGATCCACCACAGGATATAGTAATAACGGATCTAAAATCAATTCCTGAGGACTCTTCAACGTTAACAGAAATCGCAGCAGTCCAAGTTGATGACCCTGATGAAAACCAGCAACACTCTTGTCAAGTGTCAAGCCATGGTGACACATTCGCGTTAAAAATGTCAGGAGCAGATCATATGAAGCTAGTATTGATGAAGCCACTTAATTATGAAGAAAAGTCCTTTATCGATGCATTATTTACATGTTCGGACGGAGAGTATGACATTAGTAAGGTAAGTGATATTGATAAGAATTTTGCTTGAGCATTTCTTAAATGAAAGTTTGCTTATTTTTTAGAAATTTGATAATGTAGTATGGTCGCCTGTATTAATAATTACTGTCTATAAATTGTTAACATTTATAGCAATCTGATCAAGATAAGACACAAATGAGCATATACAACATCATTTAATGCTAAGTTTATAGAAGTTCTGCATTTTATTTACTTTCTGGACTTGAATTTCACAGAAAACTTTAACAAAGCGAAAATGACTGGGTCACTAATTTTATTTATACAATTTAGCAAAAAGTCAGGACAACCTTAGTCCAAAACCTATAAGCTAGAACCACATATACGGTGTGTACATTGTTTTTCCACATGTACGGTGTGTACATTGTTTTTCCACATGTACGGTGTGTACTTTGTTTTTCCACATGTACGGTGTGTACTTTGCTTTTCTACATGTACCATGTGTGCAGAACGTGACGGTGACAGTACTGGATGTGAACGAGAGGCCCACAGCAATCCATCTCAGTGGCTCCCAGACCGTGGTGGCAGCAGCAGGGGCCGACTATGTGATAGGTTCACTGGATGTGGAAGACCAAGATGTCGGACAGTCGCACACATTCACGATAACGGGACCTAACTCTGACCTCCTGAAGGTGGTTGTTTTTGTAAAAGAACTATATTGTTGTTATTTTTTGTACGGGGGAGGGGTTCGCAATTTAGATTCCAAGATCTGAAGAAAAAAAAAAGGAAAACTGTAGGATTTCAAATTTTATCCAATGAAATGGATATAGTATTGAGTCTTTGGAGGTATGATCTGAAATGTAATTTTACATGCTTGTTTGAACACAAATGAACGAGAAATATGAATATAAAAATATTATTGAGATGTTAAGTTTGTTTTGTCTTCGCAGATAGAAAACAATAATCTAATGATGAAAGCTGTTATTCCATCATCGCAGCTAGAGAGTTTGGACCCAAGCTTGAAATTCACAGTCACGGTAGCAGATAACGGAGACCCTATTCTGATATACAACCAAACATTTACTCTACCCATCACCGATATAGAGATACCTCACAATGATCTTCCACAAATATTTCTTGATAATCTGGACATTGATGCAAATGCCACAATTGGAACGGTAGTTAGTACTATATACACTGCTGATGAACCCATTGGTGACAATATTATATTTTCCATAGTAAGTGATACTTTGGACATGTTTGAAATTGTTAACAACTCGCTCCTTGTTCTCAGGAAGAACGTAAGTGAAACTGATTCAACTATTTTAAAAACTTCTATAAAGGTAGAGGACGTAGAAAGTTTTGAGTCTATGACCAAGGATGTTTCAATTACAGTTATACGGGATGATTCCTGTGATCCAAATGCTAACATTGTAAGTTACAATTCTTCCTTCTCCCAGTGTGAGTGCAAACCAGATTTTGAAATGGTTGGAAATACGTGCAAAAATATAGACGATTGCCCCAAAGCCGGTGGATGTGAAAATGGCGGGACATGTGTAGATGACGTCAGCAGCTTTGTATGTATGTGTCCAGAGGGGTTTAAAGGAGCTAAATGCGAAGTTGAAGAAAACGCCGACAACATTTGCACGCAGAATCCGTGTAAAAACATGCAGTCTGCATTCCAGATCCAGGTAAACGTCAGTTTAAAAAGAAAGTTAACACTCAGGTTTTCATTAATTTCATATATTTCAGAAACAGTTGAAATATTTGAATTAAAGAAAGCCTCGGTCCACTTTACCTTAATTCAACTTAGCTATGCAACTCAGATTAACTTTAAATGGTAATTTATGTGATATTTTATGCTTCCGTGGGTGAAAACAAACGCATATGAAAATAATTATTTTCTCTTCATTTGTTTTTATATTAACACCATTAATGCTTACAAAAGGATCTATAGATTTGTTTTTAATTTGATATTGATTTTTTTCTAATTTATATTAAACAGATATCTAGCCTTGACCAAAGATGCAAAATATTGTTATACTGTATTTTATCTGTTTATAGCTGACAAAACAGCATACAGCTGTAACTGTAAACCGGGGTGGACCGGCAACGTCTGCAATGTAAACATTGACGACTGCTTAACGTCACAGTGTCTGCATGGTGGCACGTGCGTTGATAAGCATTTGACCTACCTTTGTGACTGTACGCAGGAATACAAAGGACTCCGATGTGAATATGACATCGCTACATGTTCGGCTGTAAAATGCAATTTTACACACTACTGTGTTGGACTTGCTTCTCAAGTAAAGACATTATGTGTTACAGAAGACTTTATTGTAGAACTATATTTCAAAGAACCAGTAGAAAAGGATGTCAGAACATTCGAAGCAAGATTGAAAGATTTCATCCTTAAGAAAGGTCGTTTGCCTAGTCTGTCTATTCCAATAAGGCGAAAGAAACGAGAAACACAAGGTACGGGTGCTGAAATATATGTTATTGATGCCACCAAAGAAAATACGGGAGACTTTGTGTACACTTTTGTCGTCCTCGATGATCAGCAAGAACCTTTTGACAAGAAGACATTTCTCAGTGTGCTGGCGACAACTTGTCGTGATATAAGTAAGTATATAAATATGTATGTAGAATTAGAAAATCCTTTGTCTTTATTTAGAAATGTTAACATACTTTATTCAAAAATAATTTCTCTCTGCAGACTCCGGTGACCAGACAGAGGATGTGTTTTGCCCGACTATTGTGGCGGCCGTGCCAAGGCCTGCAGCGCCACCAGATTCCGGCAGTAGCTCACTAGGAGTCATAATCGGAGTGTTAGGTATATCTGTCATTTTGAGGTTTAGGGTGTACATAATATCATACAATTTGTTGGTTTGGGGTGTTTGGCGTATGCCTATAACACATAGTTTATTTTATTATATGACATTCTGCTCAAACAGTGGTTTCCTGTTTCGTATACCATTACATATTTTCTTATATCTAACACGTTACATCTAACTTTTAGGCCAAATTTCACCACTCCGCGTCACGCGCGTGTATTCTATATGTATACATAGTGCGTTGAACTTGAACAGCTGTATAAATTGTGTTTGATTTATTATTCATATGATGTTGAAAATGTATGAGAAATACATCGTTATTTTCAGTTATTATTTGAAACTATTTTTGGTGTTAGATTACAAAAGTAATTCGTTTACAATCCGTTCATTCATGTTTTGTTTGTTTGTTGTTATAATCCCGATTTACTACATGTCAGTAAAGGTCAAATGATAAAAAGAATCTGACATGCATTGTCATTTCATATCAGATTTTACTAAGCTCGTTCATGAAAATGTTTTTAAGCTAGCCAGAGGCTCGCTTAATAACATTTTCATGAACTCGTTTAGTAAAATTTGACATGAAATAACAGTTCGTGTCAGATTATATATATTAATACTATATAATGTATTAGGGGGGCTTAATGATAGCAAAATATCGATAGGCCTATATGGCCACGTGTGTATAAAACTGAATTCTTAATCAACATACAAAGTCAGTCATAGTAATATATTTTATTGTAAACATTATGTTTAGTAGAAAAACGTATATGTTGTATATAATAAATTGTGCTGTTCATGTTGCATGATTGTATACTTACAAGTGTCTTTACCTTTCACGTTTTGTACACTTTAATATGTAATATGTATTGTTGCATAGATCCGACGACATTCTGGATTATGTTAAATTAAAAAAAATAATTAAACCTCAATTAAATACTAGGCTTTGGGTGAATGATATAACAAAGGGGGATAGTAAATCAAGGATTTTCAAAGGATATCTTTTCTATATTATCCTGCGTATTTTGCGCAGAACGTAACTTAATTTTTCACATGTTTTCACATTTTTGTTACGTGATATTACCGTGTCTGCATTGTTAAACATTGTATCTGCTATTGTGTTTTATCGATACGCATTAACGTAAATTACCTATTATAACTGCTTTATAGCGATTTCTGGTTTTAGAATTAATTAGGCAAACTAAAAGCTGGGTAAATAAGAAACAGTTAATGTTCTAAATATAAATTATAATAAAACACATTTTCTTTTTTGGCATTTAATAATTAGGTGCCATTCTTTTTATTGTGATACAGCAAGATGTTCTGTTTTTTAGACTATAAATGAAAATCAAACCCCTAAAGGTCACTCATATCTAAAGTGTTTATTGATATAATAAGGACTTGACTTGATAAGGAGTAATTGTGAGAGTTGCGCGATTGTGAAAACACACGGAGGCTCTAACGCTCTGAAATGAATTGATTTCAAATAACCATAAAACATAAACAATACATATGGCTACCTTTATTTAATGTGGATATAGCCTGACTTAGTATCATTTAGCCCTTCATTGCCGTGGATTCGAGTCTAAGCAAGGAAGCCTTCCAGCTGGGTTTCGGCAGGGTGACAGTGGTCCAACCCCGGTACCCGCGGTGCGCTTGGATCTTCCTTCACCAGTTTTTAGCTTGACTTCGCTGTAACACTGAGATAATGTCGCGATTACTAAAAAGGAAAAAAGGAATTGTCCGTATACATAAAACACGTATTTATGATATGAATGACGTACTCATTGTAACTATACTGTATAAAAATGAGCCTTCAAAATTTTAAATTCAGTTAAGACTTTTATTTATCACTGTATGGTAAGTATGATACTATGTTTCATTTTGTATTCGGCAAAAAGTCTATTTTTAAATGGAGCATGATTTTATACTAGTATGATGTTCTTGCTTTCTTCTTTATTTGTTTTTAAAAGTTTTAGTTACACATTATACATCTATTTTTACAGTTTACGAACACGTGGTTACTATATGAAACAAAATTAAGTACAAGTAATGGTCCAACAGAGAACCGCCGAGAAGTGTTAGCATAAATTTAGTTTAAATTTACACAAAAAGACTTATTATTATACATAGTAGTATTTTTAGTAGTAGTAGTGTAAAATAGTTTAATGTGTTTCATTTTTCCAGTTGCTGTTCTTCTCATAGCTGTTCTGATTACCATAATAGTCATTTACCTGAAGAAAAAGAAAGCGAATGTGGTGAAACCTGAGGTAGGAAACCATCACAAAGCCTGCTTTTAATATTAGTTTTAAATTTCTGAACTATATATACAGTTTATTTAGTATTGTTTTACTTGCAAGGTATTGTTGACTAGTTACTAAAAATTCTATCATACCATTATGATTGCAAAACAACTTGGGTTATTTCAAATCCACTCATTTATTTTATATATATTTATTAGTATTATTCATCCATCTTATTATTATTTTTTCTATCCTTTTTCTATTATTGTCAACATTTCCTATTTTCTCTATTATCATTCTTCTTTTTTTTTCGTTCTAAATTTTCCATGAAATTGCAATATACTGAACTTTTGTATGTATGTTTTGTAGCATCTTCAAGATATATTGAACTATGTGTGTAATTTAAATGGAAATAATAAATAAATGAAAAAAGTATTCATTAGTATCTTTACATATTTAATTTTATATTTATTAATTAACTTAATAATTTGGGACTTTGTTGTATACACGAGGCAGGTATAGTGCTGCCTCGTTGTACGAGTCTCGCCGTTGAAAGATTGCTTGATACCACATCCAGTCACATTATCCTGGTAGTATCTGACACGGGCTGCCCCCACCTTGCCAACTTTCTGTATTTCGGTTTCTCCCGAAAAAGAGTTAATGAAGTGGGAATTTGACCAGGTAATGAAAAGGTCCACATTGCCAGCTACTACCATAACGATCTGTCGGCTACTCCTTCTAACTTCTGGATATAGTTCAATGAAACTTGCAGGGATTAATCGTTACAAATTGTAGATGTGCGTAATCTATAACAGGTTGAGTTATCTCCCCTCTTTGGAAAAGTATGCCCATTTGACCGTATCTAAGCTCATGTACATTGCCAGCTACTACCATAATGATCTGCCGGCTACTGCTCTGTAACTACTTGATGTATTTCGAGGAAACTTGCTGAGATTAATCATTTCACATTGTAGATAGAGTAATCTATTTTTGATTACCTTGTGCATGTTTTAAAACAGATTAGAAAACATACACGTGCGCGTCTTTAATCGGATGATAATTACCATTTTAGCATATTTGAGCAAATAAGAGCCATTTCATTTGTTTTTATATTAAGGACATCGGGATGGAGCAAGGATCAAGGCGATCCAGCGGTTATTCTTCTATTGCAAAGGTATGTGCTTTACTTTATTATCATTTTCATCGCCATATACCCCTGGTGTAAATGCGCAAGTGTAGGGCATTTTTCCCTATGGAAAAATATTATTAATGGGCTAAGGTGGATAATTCCCAACTTCTTCGGAAATATTTCACTGGGGCATGATCCTCTCTCTTTTGCTATCATAGAACAAATATTTAGAAAATATGCTGTGATTAAGTAGTTTTAGTTGTTGGTTTTTACTTTTTATATGAGATAAACTATATCCTAGCCCTATAAGATCATCATAAAATAACATACAAAATTATAAATTCGACATACATAAATCTGTATTCAGTAGTCAATACGTTTAATTATTTATGCAGCAATAAGGCCTACGGGTTGGGGGTGGGGGTATTATGTTCACCCTGCAAAAAAAGTGTAAGGGGGTTGTCATACCTTCAAAATTTGATGATTTTTTTTTTCTGTCCACCTGCGTTAAATGTCATAAGTAGTAATATATTGAGGAGATTCTGTCGGGCTGTAAATGAACAGGTGCGTATCCATGCAGGTCCTTTAATTGCATCGTCACTTCATTGTTGATAACAAACACGCCATAAACATCCAGTTATCAACTGGTTATTATTATTTAGTAATTTCGGAGTTAATTACGCTTACTACTCGTATGTTGACTGTACCGAAACGAGTGTGGTGATTGATTATAATTTTATTGTATAACAAGCAAGTCACAATTACGTCAGCATAGAACTTTATTATAATATAGACATCTCTGCGTAATTAAGCCGAGGGGGGGCCGAATTTGACCGGAATATGCCGAAGTCATATAGTAAGTAAATATATCCAAGGAAACGTGTCGTTTCCTGTTTTCCTACATTTAGAAAAAAATTAAGAAAAAAAGGAATGTTGGCGCAAAAATAAAACATTTCTTTTAATATATAATAACTATGGTGACTTTGGCATGTTCCAATAAAATTCGGCCCATTCCATTGATGAAGTTCTATTGCCAAAGATAACCATGCATCTATATTGTTATCATTTTTACTCTTTATCATGAAGTGCACCGACCCGCTGTTGTGCTAATATGTCGATACTGTCAGTTTCAGGTTAACAAAAGCTGAATTTAAGAATTAACATTGTAAGTGGAACGAAAAGAACATAAATATGGTCATATGTTTGGAAGAGAAGTCAACAATCCAAAAATAACCGAGAGGCTTTGTATTACTACCATAACTGAAAAAAAAACCAGCTGATTTCTAACATTAAAAATAACTTGTTTTTGAAAGATATACATATGTATATTCATTTAGCTTCATATAACACAAGAATTAATTAATTGATAATGCAAAAATAAAACGAATGAACGCCATGCCCCACCCCTTAGACCATGGGGGTCAAGGTCATTTGAAGATCACGGTCACATGGCGGATAGAGCTCTCATCAAGGTGCACGCACCTGTGATGTTTGAGAGTGTAGGTGGAATGGTCACGGTTAAGTTTTATGACAAACAGACACAAACAGACAGACATACCAAAAACAATATGGCTTAATCTGTCGATCCGGAGACCAAAAAAAAAACAACACTTCTGTAACATGGTTTCGAACCCATGACCTTAATATGTATAGCAAAATTGGATAAATTATAATTCTTTTTAACGGTAAATAAACACTAATAAATAAAATACCAAAAGGGTAAGTATCGAATTAGCGAAGCGGATCTACAAGAGATCAACCCGAAGGTCTCACCCAAGCAGATACAAGTGCTTTAGGCTCACTTGGAAGTTTGTTTCTAAATGTTTGACCGCAACGCCATGGCTCACCCGATATCCTGTGTCTATTTTTGCATATATAAGACCTAATTTGTGAGTCACTTGACAGATTATAAACTATAAATATACACAAAGATAACATGTATAACCTTATATATAAGTACATGTGGTATCGATACTTTTAACTGGTTCACCTGGTGTCATTGTGTACTATATATACTCAAGGGATTTAAAAACGCTTAAAAAGTTTTTAACTATTTTAGACTATTTATAAATGTACAAAGATATATTTCAGAAATAAATTGCTGCGTGTTTAATGTCCTACTTATTAAGTAAGATAAACGTTTTCCCTATGAAAAAATGACACGAGATATCGAAGCTTGATTGATAAGACGTTTTTAAAGTCCTCGAATATAAATGGTTATTGTAACAAAACAAGAACTGGCAGTATTGACTTATAGTCTGTGAAGAGACATTAATGGGCGAGAAAAACGTGCAGACTGTGTTTTGCCTCATTAATATTCACGACGTTCTGAACATTTCCGAATGCGATCGGATTGTTTCCGCCTCTGTTAGGTAATCTCCGAGTGTATTCGTCAGCAGTCAAAAAGTCGGGCGGTTTTTAAGATCGTCCAATGTTCATATAACTTTGTTTCAAACTTTCGACTTTTCCGGAAATAACAATTAATGCTGCACCTTTCAATATACAACTTTCTTTTAAGATTGATAGAGATAAATAAATGTTGGGCCAAATAATCTTTAAGTAACTGTATTGTCTAACAAATATGAAAAATGTATGATGTTGTTATCTACTTGTATAATATATCATACACATATGTCATTCTCATACCAGAGTCGCAAACAATGGTAGTGGTATAGTCCCTTGCTTGGCGCTCAGCATATAAAGGTAGTTCCAGGACTGGTTGGCCCGCTGTCAGGATAATTTGGGTATGGTATGATGTCACATGTCTACGGCGTGATACTGCAGTGTGGCAGCACTATATCTGACTCATGTAGACCTAATCTCCAAATGACTGAAAAACTGCCGGTGGGACATAAAATCCAATAATTAAACAAACAAACATATATTATTCTTAATTCAATATGACGCCAACAGTTATATATTTTATATTGACCTTGTAACGTTTTCAAATGCATGCCCACGATTTACCTTTCCTTCACAAATTAAGAAATTAAATCTTCGTTAACAAATATAACATATATCATTGATATTGTTATTGGTATTTGATTTTCCTAAATCGAATTTGTATGAGGTTAAAATAAAGCTTGTGAACCTCCCCCCCCCCCCACACACACACACAACCTTCCTAGGTACGACTGACCAGTCGAAAATATTTGCACAACCATGTTTTGTGTGTTAATTATCTTATGTGCGTATGAAAGCCTTATACCATAAATCGGTTCATTGATATACTTACCATATCTAATCGTCGGACACAAACCATTAGTAATTAATACATGAAGAGCAGCGGAATAGTTAAAGCATGGGAGTTCTGGTGATGGTCATGCCATTTATACGACGTTTAAAGCAGCTCGTTTAGAGATGGTTATTGATGAAGAATCATTACCTAGCTTATGTTGTAAAGTTTTGTGCATAGATATCATCAACACAAAAAGAATGCCATACTCCTACGTCACGCATCGTTATCAAGAGAAGTAATAACTATTGGGAAGTTTGTTAATTTATAACGGGACCTCTACCTAAATCCCTTACCAAATAAAAACTTATCTGTGCTGAATTGTTTCGTCACCATTGTCCTTTTTGTTGCTACTGTTGATGATGATTTTTTACATTGACACTAATACCGCCTTAGTAGCTTACTGTCTGGAAATATCGTGCATCTTGCTGACCCTAACTATTCCAATTATTATATAAGAAAGGAATTACCTGCTGTAAAATGTATCTTCATTGATCTATAGATTAGTAAATTTGTGGCATCCCAGTCATCATCACAAAATGTGTCTACTATATTTAAAGTATTTTCTTTACGTTTTTGTTCTATATTTCTGAATAATTTGATAAGTTTTTGTTGCGTTTTTGGACCTTTTCTGTATGGTTTTGCTTTTATTTTTTGTAATGCTTCAAAAACCTGCGCGGCGTCTTTGATGCTTTGCATCAAAATTATTCTTGTAAAAATATGGAATGTCAGGTAATCAACATGTGACGTCATCAAATGCAGGATTACTGTTCTCTATGGAACGCCTGAAATGCCTCATTTTAACGATTATTGTTATAGTGCAACCGTTATTATGTTATGTACATTCTTTATTATGTTATATACATTCTTTATTATGTTGTGTATTTTCTTGACTTTGTTGTGTACCTTCTTTGCTATGTAACGTATCTTTATTACGTTATGTAAATTCTTTTAAATTATTATGTTGTGTATATTTTACATATTATGGAATGTATCGCAAGTGATGCGAAGCGGAGCGCTGCTATAAATCCTTAAAATTTAAAATATAAACGATAACATATTTACAGTTTGTCACGTATGTCATACAGCTTTGCCTTAGACATCGCTTTATTGAACCGATTCCCGTTTGATTGACAGTACATGTAATGGTTCAGAGTCAGTATCACTGGGTACATTTTATATAAGACTACATGCAAAACATGACGTAATCAATCGCCGCTGCAGCAATCTCCGCCATGATATCCAAAGATCGCGTAGGCGGCACACACACACTCATATTTCTTCATATCAAGACCTCACGGACCATTTCATGCAATATATTTTTCAAATTTTGAACGAAATGCAATCATTTCATTGGACGATTAAAGTCGGACAAACTGTAAAAACGAGTAGAAGTTCATTTTGTAAAAAAAAAATGCGACAAACCAACGTCATAGTATACGTCATAGTATACGTCATACGATTCTGTGGAACAAGAACACGATAGAAACGGGTCGTCTGCAGGGAACTTGATCGAGATGGCAGCGGAAGTTTTAAAGCAAATAGGATTGTCGGAAGATTGAAAATTTTGTTCAGCAGAAATTGACGTTTTAAGTGTCTGTAAGAATTATACAATTATGAAAAATTAATCATGATAATATGAAACTAAATAGATCTAGCATAATAATGTCATTTTATTAATGATACAGTTGAGTGATTATATGCTGAAATCAAAATGGCAAAAACCCTTTTCAAAAATATTGATTTATAATTACTCTACAAGAGAGAGAGAGAGAGAGAATCTTTACAGATCTAGAATAAATTAACATAAATTGATCAATTTCTTACTTTATAAATATGACATAAAATCAATAGTGTGGGAAATTAATTTTATAAGCTATTGTGTAAATGTATTATGTATAGGTTTATGAGAGAGAGAGAGAGAGAGAGAGCATATATAATGTTGTAGCGTAAGATATTCCTTTGAATACGAGTACTTAAACTGTGCAACAAAGAGCTTGAGATCGTATTTAAGTATTTTTCGAGAACACGGGTCCAGACCCTACCCAGCATTGCTTATCAAAAAAATAGATAAAAAAGAATAGTATAATAGTATGATGCCTCTCTGACGTTTGTTTGCCGAATTTTTGCCGGTGCAAAATGAACCTACCCGTTTATATTGTCCGCATCATCATAACAAACTTTTCACATAACAAAATAAACGTTCAAAACAATAATACGAACATTGTACGAAATAAAACAGAAAGATCACACAACACGATAAGAACTGCACACAACATAAAAGAGAACATTAACAATATGTATCATACATAAAGTAAGGAAGACTGCACAAAACACAGTAAATAATGAAGAAAACATAAAACACAATGTACATAACATAATACAAAATATGCATAACATAATAAAGAATGTATATAGCATACTAAATAATTTGCACGATATAATAAAGATGGTACACAACAAAACAGCGAATGTACATAATGTAATAAGATTGTACATACATAATGAAGAATGTACGCAACATAATGAAGAATATACTTAACCCTTTCCCTCATATAGACTCATTTTGACGCACTCAATAGGTACCACATAAAGCCTGATCTGCGGAAAACCACAGTTAAACCTTACCAAATTTAATTATAAAATCCTCATTTCCAGACCACTGAGGAGCAGCGAACAGCATAAAACCTGATCAGCCTGCGAGTTACTCGCAGGCTGATCTGGTTTTATGTTGTTCGCATAGGTCTTTTCATGGTTTCCTCTATGAGGGAAAGGGTTAAAATAATAAAAAGGAACATAACATCTGGCAATCAGATTCGTAATGATATCAGGACTATGGAACGCTTCAACTGTCTTATAATGACCATCATTGTTATGTACATAATTATGCTATGTGCACTCTATATTATGTCATGTATTTTATTTATTATGTTAAAAATATAATATGTTGGTGTTTATGTTGTTTGTCATATTTTAATGACAAAATTGTTATTATGACAAGTTAGATTGGATTTTAATGTTTTAAATCAGCGACATTCATACAAGCATAATCGAGATAGGAAATAGTTGTCTAAAATTAATCCAAACAAGTTCTATTTTATACAGCCATACAAGCCAGTGTCAAACACAACAAACAAGGTAGCACCAATGCCAGATGTTGAAACCACAGCCAAGGTAGAGGACACGGAACTTATGAACTACTAGATCTGGACATACTTATTGAAGGGTACAACGATACGATAGTGTGGACAGTGCTGCTATAGCAAGCATAAGCTAGTGCTGACACTCGCTCTTTCAATGATCCTTCGTCCCGATTATGATTAACTAGTACTGACACCTGTGTTTTTAATGATTCACAAGTGATATCATTTGGTACCGACATGGATTTACTAGTGCTGACGCCTGAGTTCCCATTGATTCATTTGTGCTATCATCTGGTGCTAACATGGATTAGCTAGAATTGTTGACACCGTTGCTTACAATGCTACTGGTGTTACAAGTATAAAGTATAGTGCTGACACATTGGTGCTAACAAAAATTTAAACAGTATTGACACTGGTATGAACAATAAACTAGTGCCAGCATGTCGAGTACACTCAATGTTATTTTGTACTGTTTTGAAGATAATATCTTGTTTATATTAAATATACAAAAATGATAGTTTAAATTTTATAAATTAGTGCTTAAAGTGTGGGATTGACGGTAGTATTAGGTGGAGAACAGTGCTTGGTGAATAACATGTTTTGTATCTGAACTTAGAACTAGTCATTTTGGAGTTTTCTGTGATAGTTTTACGCTTCTTTGTGCTTGCTTCTTTGGTGATGCTTAATAGAACTTACATCTTTAGTGCTGAACGTCAAGTAAATTTGCGAATTCCAGTTCCACTTTGGAAAGTAAAAGTAATATGCACACGCCCACCGTGACCCGCGTCAGATAACATTCCGTATGGACCATTTCACCAGAGGATCGGCAATACCCGGTATATTCGCTGATTTAATTGACCAATTAGTGACTGGGGGGATTCAGTTGTAGTTTTTTCCCAGAAAAAGGAATTTTGAGAGTGCCTTACGTCTCATTTCGGAGTGAAATAGTTTATTAATTGCAAAGAAATTTTGAATAAACATCAAATAGTTGTATATGTGAAATTTAAATTTTAACAATGATTCGTGTACTTAAATAAATGCAATCCTTGCAAAATCCTACCTATGAATGCATTCAAATGTTGTTGTTTTTTTCTTGACTCCCTTTTACCCAGAACATTTTCATATGGCTTCCTACCAAAATTGTGAACATAATTTTTGATTCTTCAAATAAGAAAATAAACAAGGGACGGAGCTTGATATCTTGCATACAATTATATAAATTGTTGAAATTCTTTCTTGTGCTATTAAATGTTCGATCATTGCATTTTAACACAAATCATTATAACAAAGACCACATCCACTAGATGTGTACTTCCATAGGAGAAATTCCTATTGTTTTTTGTTGTTGTTTTTTTTGTTGTTGTTGTTTTTTGTTGTTTTTTTGTGTGTTTTTTTTTTGTTGTTGTTGTTGTTTTATTATTATTTAAAGTCACGGTCGTCAAGACCTGGGATAAATAATGCTTACGTTACTATTAAATTATTTGATTTACCAGAGAAGATGATTCTCCTTAAATATTCATAAATGTCACCTACGTATAATTTAGCCTGGTCTCCTATCAAAACTGAAGTGATGATCTCTACTTAGGTTTCTGGACCTTAAATCGACTTAAAACTTTAGAAAATAGCTTACCTGAATTAAATCTGCCATTATCTCTCCAATGTTTGATGGAGGTCTTATAAATCTTCTTGATTTTTCTAAAAATATGAGAATTTGTAGATAAGTGAGGGATTATGTAATATGAAAGACGTGTTGTTCAAACTTCAACCTGAAGTAAGGATACCGGCATCTGCCAGATGTGAAATACTTGCTGGAATACGAAATTTCCCGGAATATGGCAATTGTTTGAGATATACAGTCCGGAAACGACTATATATGAGTAGTTTTTGAATTTTGACATTTTGAACGGCGAAAGTTGGGTAAGTGGATACTAAACTATCTAAGATGGCATTGAGCATGTATTATGATTAATGGTAATTTCTATATAAAACGCATATATTACTAGCTGACATCTATAATAGAATAGTGAACTTTATCAATGGAATTGCCAAACTTTAAAAACTATAACTAAGGGTACCCTAATCCAGTGAAAGCGTCGAAGGCTTTTAGTTTGAATCCCCTTTTACTCTTTCATGACCATCCCATGCGCACAGTACTGGTCCATTCTAGGAATCTTCGTTGCAAGAATTTGGTTTTTATCGACGTTAGAAGAATCAAGAAAATCTTTGTATTCAAACATCAAAACACCCAGATGATGGGAAAAATAAAGATGTTTTGTTTCTATTTATTTAATTTTGTTGTCTTCAGGTATAATTAACAATAATGTAAACCCGTAATCCAGAATGACTCTGCGATTAATCATTTCAGCAAGTATGTATCATTTCACGGTAACATTCTTTAACACACAGACATAAACCACGATGATTTGCATAAACTGTTTAAAAACGTGGATAATACAACCAGAAATAAGGACAAACACAACCCGAAAGTTAAAAATCAAGGACTCTGGTGTAACAGGGTTTGATAAATGATGGTATTCCCTGACTTTAGTAAAAAGGTAATCTAAACCAAAATTTAAACCCAAACAATGATATATCCAGAGCATTCTCATGTGGCGAATCTTGCTGTGTTATATTGTTATATTCGTGATGGTAATGTACGTGGTGACTCTAAAAAGTATAAGGACAGGTTAGGACACTAGCATGTTTCACAAAAGATATCAAATTCTGTTTTCCCTCACATTATGAGAGGATATAACCTAAACATCGTCAGATACTACGTTTTACTACATGTGTTATATCGAAAATAAGCCTCGGTCACATCAAAGCAATGAGCTTTATGCAAGTAGGCGTTCAGTCGAAATTCGAAAATCGCAGCATCGTTCGGAATTTAGAAGTATTCGAAGCTGTGAGCAGCTCGTGTTGGTACCATATGGTCACCACAAGGGTTCCGGCAGAACTCGGACAAGCATCGCGCGATATTTGATTTGGAACACAGTGATGTCCGTAAGAGCTTACCTAATAGATGCTCACACGGCTTTCGCATATAAGTAGCACGATCATTCGATGTCCATTGTGATTCTACAGGCAGCCGGCTGGGAGCTTGTGACGTCTGCACGGGGCCCACAGGGCGATACGTTCCAAGCAATGGCTTCGTATGACATCTTTGATGATTTTGATTCCACATAGTACTGTCAACTGCACCCAACAGCGTCTCGGTACACAATCTTATTTTGAAAATTGTGCAGATGTATACATGACGCACGGGCGCCATGCTGATACTGTACGAGCGCCCTACGAACACACGTGCATCATACGACGTACGCCCGAGCACCTTGCATATCCACACATCCAATCGGATATCCTACGAGTGCATCCTCCTAAGGATCTCACGGGGACAACTGGAACGTGGTCAGAGGCTATATATCATCTCCTAAATTTAGTGACAAATACGTGTTCAGCAGTAATATATAGGAAGGGGGTGCAATTTTCACTTTTTCAAATAGGTTCATGTAGGTTTATATATATATATATATATATATATATATATATATATATATATATATAGATATATATATATATATATATATATATATATTATGCGACAAAGGGTTCATACGATCTAACAAAGCTTTACAACTTGACTTGACTATTTGAGTTTACCGTCGTTTCAACAATATTTCAGTCATATATAGCAACGTCCAGCTAATTACAGGTGGAGGAAGACCCCGAATGCACGGAGGCATCCGGGTAGAACCACCGACCTACCGCAAGCCAGCTGGAATGCTTCCTCACATGAAAATCCGAATGGCCCTGCCGGGATTCGAACCCACGCGGTGAGGGGCTGAGTGAGTGTTAAAATAAGCGACTTTAACCTCTCGACAAGGTTTACAACTAGTCAACCACTACTTTTTATGGTCAGTCTCTTGATAAATCGAAACAGACATGGGGATAGTTTTGAGCGGTTCTACGAATAATTCACCGTCCCGGTGGCCGAGTGGTTAGAGCGTCCGCCACAGGAGCGGGAGGTCGTGGATTCGATCCTCGGCCGCGACATACCCGAGTCGTAAAAAAATGGTGTAGCTCCTTTGCTTGGTGCTCAGCATATAAGGGTAGTTGCAGGACTGGTTGGCCCGGTGTCAGGATAATGTGACTGGGTGTGGTATCATGTCACATATCTACGGCGTATTACTGCAGTGTGGCAGTCACTGTCTCAGGTAGACGTCGTCTGCAAATGGCAGAACTACTGTCATACTGAACAAATAAACAACGAATAATGCAGGTCCGTTAGGATGCCTTTTCCTGATTTATTTTCTATGATCACGTGGCCATATATTAATTTTTCATTCGGATAACATTTTATTTTATGCTAACTGAATGAAATACTGGGTTATATGAATGAGATACAATCTATATCAGTCCACACTGAGGCTGATATAAATATACCAGTACTACTTTTATTGGGAGATAATTGGGGTAATATGTAGTCTTGGTTTATTTCACATTGTTAAGTAAACATAAATCAAATTAATAAATGTCTGACTTTTCTCTCGTTACAACTATCCAACATGACAGACATAATGTGCATTCAAAGAATATGGGTTCATCCGCACGTGAAATACGCGCTCGTGAAAATATTGAGATTGTTTCACTTTAAGATCCACTTAAAACAAACAAATATATTAACTGTCATTATTCCATGCGAGTTACATGTACATCTGAATTCCTTCAAGTAAAGAATACAAGGGATATAACTAAAATAGCTTAACTTTTATATAAAATGGACTTATCTCCCCGTGTATTCGTACAAAATTCTTCCTGGAACCAGGAAGAAAAAAAAGACTATTTCCAATAAACCTTCTAATTGTTTACATAACTTTTCATGACAGTTCATACAGGTAATTACTGTTGAATGTTATAAAACGTCTACTAATGATTATATCCAATTTACAAATGTATATACGGGTACACAATGCTCTCCTGAAATGATTTATTTAATTTCATTATATCAATATTGCGTGTGGTAATAAATGTATATGTTCTTTTCTCTTGAAAGTATATCACTGACTCACATACATGAGTACAGTAACAAAGTTGCTTCCCTTAATTATCCTATTCTTCCAAGATATATATTGATCTTCATCTATTCATCATAAAAAAAGAAATAAATATAATTATGTATAACATAATTATTAATTTATTCCTATATATGAACTATAGATCTACCCAGTCACGTATTTTCCTCGGCACATTAATAAGTATAATTCCTTTATATGTGTCTAAAGCATTAAGTTGCGATACAGGTAAACTGGAATCATTCATCCATGACGCGATGTTACTTCTAGGCACGCGGTGGGGACGATTTCATCAAGCCGCACGTGAAAATGGGACTAATTTTGAACACAGTTTGAAATACAATGCCCTTTATTTCTTAGTGATTTTTTCTGCTTTCCCCAAAATATCTAGATCGAAGTCTTATCCAATTTTAGGCAAATTTTGTCAAACTGTTACATAATGTTCACCATACATCGCGGATACTGCACATCGAGGCTAAAATATGAGCCTAATTTGATAGTTATAGTTTATGACATAATTAGATGCATTATATGATTCCGTTTCAAATTTCATGAAAAAAAACTCTTTACCGTAGAAAAATGGAGAAAGTCACTTAGTTTTCAGGGGAGATTAATCATGACAGCAAAACTATCAAGGGAAGGTAATAAAAACTTCTGTCATGTATGTCAATTTGTCCCTAAGATTTCCATCGCTTGACATTTTAAAATATTATATTGTGAAGTTACATGCATGACTTTGATGGAATTGATGACTATAAGGGTTCTAAGACCTTATTAATTGTGATGAAACTAGAAATGTCTCCATAGGACAAGGATGCCCCCGCCATTTTGTTTATTTGATTTTTTTTTTGGAGGGGAGGGGGGTCAGTACTGGAAATATAAAAGAAGTGTTGTGACTCTGACCTTAACAATGTGATAGGTCCTTGACCTTCAAGCTAGCAACCTGGTTCTTGTTTGTGACACATTGTTTTGTCCTAAGGATCCCTAGTGCCAAGTTATTTCACAACCATATATACAACTAAGTTACAGTCGGGTAGATTGCCCCGACTAAAACAAACACACATGTTAACATTACGCCCGTCCAGATTTCACGGCGGGTGCATGAAAAACCATGAAATTTATTGTATTTAAATACGTACAGCGAATGTGTCGGGAAATTTATAGAAAAACTAAATCAATATGCCATAAATATTTTATTGTTAAATTATATAAATACATGTACATGGGAGCACCTGCCCGACTCTCCTGACATAAACACAAAGGGGAAACAAACAGTGAAATAAAGCATTGACATATACACTGAATCTCGGTCTTCATTGAAAATAAGAAGAATAATAAAACCGTATATAGATCATTTTTACATGTAACGTAAAACAAGGGGGCCATGATGACCCTATATCGCTCACCTAAGTACCACTGTTCTAAGTATTATGGACCATAACTCCAAAACAAGGCATAATAATCCTTGGTATGTATACATCTGATCAAAACGGCTTTATAACTGTAGATGCTAGAATGCACTAAGTTAAATATGACATTTTTTATACTTCAAGGACATTAATTGGAGACAGCGCTTCAATACTAAGTCAGCCTTGGCAAGATCAGTCACTTATATTACCATCAGGTTTGTGTAAATTTACTTTCTAATATTCTAATGGCAACCAAAGTTCTACATGGATTAAGTTTATTTTAGCAGCATTTGTAGAGAGTTACCAAAAGAATACCCGTGATAAAGAAATCTGAAATTTGGCCTTCAATTTTGAAGAACAGGTCTCTATAGTTTTCACTCTATATATAAGGCAATTTAGCCTGCCCCTGGCGGCCTTATTTTTTTACGGATCTGAATAATTTTAGCTTTCTTGGTAGAGGGTTACCCATAGAACATCTGTGCCAAACATTTTAAAATCTGGGCAGTAATTTTGGAGAAGTCTTTTAAAGTTTTCACTAATACATTTAAGGCAAATTAGCCCTGCACCTGACGGCCATGTTTTTCAGGATCAATATAATTTTAGCATTTTGGTTGAGGGTTACCAAAGGAACTTTTGTACTAAAACATTTTGAAATCAGCACGCCATTGCAATCACAGTTCTGGATCAGGCTTATTTTAGCATCCCTGCCAAAGTTTATCAAATTCTGTCCATCGGTTTGTCGCTTAAAGCAAATTGTTGACGACGGACGATGGCGACGGACGACGGACACAGGGTGATCACAATAGCTCACCTTGAGCACATTGTGCTCAGGTGGGCTAAAACAACTCTTACAATTTGCTGTTTTAAACTGTATAACTAACAATTTAACTTAACGTGGGATGGCACACCAGCGGAATTAGCTTAATTTCACAATCTCAGGAAAAATAACACTACGCTAAGATTTAGCTCACCACAGTGACGTATACAAAGTACTAAAACACCTGCATGATTTGAGTTAATCAAACCACTTGTAAATCACTCAAACAGACTGGTTAGACATTGATCAAAGATAACCGTTTGTGTGGTAATATTAGAATTATAGGGATATGGATTATTTAAACAATAAATCGTAAAATGATATAATGCCACATAAACAAAACCTTTACATTTGTATTCAATGACAAGGACATTTCTAAAGTATATCTAACAAATATGTTTATTTATTCTATATATGTATATGTATCTGACATCATTTGACAGCATACAAAATATGGAAATGGAAAAAAAAATGCAATATCAATACATAAGTTCTAGATATAAATATTTTTTTCAATTATCAACTGGGTTTCTTAAGTGTGTAAGTTGATGGTTTAATGGTTTAACAAAAGGGGACAACAATTCACGGCCAGGACACCCAGGCAAGTTCTCTCACTTATAAAAAGACAACCAGTGAATTAAACTTATAATAAGGAAGCAATATTAAAATTCTGAATGATACAATGACATGGTTGTTCTGTATTTACATGAGCAATGGATTGAACGATGAACAAATCGAGCGCAAATGTGTACACACATATTTCGAACAAAATGCAATAAAGCCTATAAAATATCTGCAGAAATTTGTTAGTCCATGGGTTACTGAAACCGTTATACAAGCTTTACAAAAAATTAACTGGCAAGAAAATTACCCTTTCTTCTGATGCATCCTTGAATATTGTATTTCATTAAAGAGTATGAAAAATCGATATAACCATATCACTATGCTGTTGTTTCATACAGTATACAATTTCAAATTTATTTTTACTCTTTCCCTTGTAAATGGTAACTAAGAATAGATCAAAACTTAAAATGCAAACTTCAAGTATATTTTTATCTGTTCAATATCACTTTATTCTCTACATATAATAACTCTCGCCTTATGAGACACAAAAACTAACATATATCTGTCAAAATGAAAATCAAAATGCAAATGTATATAAGATCATGTTAAGGTTCTGCCAATCACATACAAATACACACACAATGCCAGATCCAACAGTGTTCTACCTAGATCTAGCTGCTTCCAGAATTCTACACACATATTACATAGCAGAAGGATATAATAAAAGTCACGTGAAGGGCACATAGCCCTTGTGCTATCTACATACAACATTAAGCAGCACCGTGAAGAGGTCTAGTGTCCAGCTGTCCAGCATGGTTTTTGTCATAATGTCACTAAAAATTTTCCATGACGTCATACATGTCACAACACCACTCAGGTTTTTAGCATGACGTCAGTAAGTAAGCAGCTATCAATGATCATAGCTGTGATGTTACATCAGTCACACCAAGGTAAGAACGAAAATAAGGTGCAAGATGACAAATTATTTGTTTGTGTATTGGGTTTAACATTCTGCCAACACTATTTCATTCATTTGGAGACTATGTCTACTTGGGAGAGATATAGTGCTGCCATACTACAGCATCGACGCTTTAGACATGTTGCATGATACCACACCCAGTCACATTATCCTGACACCAGGCCAACCAGTCCTGCAACTACCCTTATATGCTGAGCATCAAGCAAGGAAGCAATACCAATACCATTTTTTTAATAACTTTGGCATGTCGCAGCTGGACATTGAACCCATAACACCCAGACTCTGGGGCAGACACTCAAACCACACAGCCACCAGAACCAGTACAAACTATCTATACAGTGCATATTAACCACATGTTAACATGTTGTACGAATCTTTGCTTCAAAACCCTCAAGAATAAAAATTCATATTAACCCTTTCCCTCATATAGACTCATTTTGACGCACTCAATAGGTATCACATAAAGCCTGATCTGCAGAAAACCACAGTTAAACCTTACTAAATTTAATTATAAAATCCTCATTTCCAGACCACTGAGGAGCAGCAAACAGCATAAAACCTGATCTGGTTTTATGCTGTTCGCATAGGTCTTTTCATGGTGCCCTCTATGAGGGAAAGGGTTAAATTCATCACCTAGCAAAGTGACATAATCAATGACATCATAAACCTTTTTGTTTGAACATGTCATCTTGGACATTATTTATCACCTAATTACATCATTATCACATAACTATATGATAATTTTAAAGCAAATGCTATAAATGATAAAAAATTGTATGACAGAAGTAATTAAAGGTATGTAAACAGTTCAGAAGGGATATGCTAAAACATATAATAATGTAAGGTTTGATTCCAACCACATGAGTATAGTTTGGTTACTTCAACCCGTTCTATCTATTCAAACAAATACTGATATAAATTTAAATGGAGAATTCTGCAGATAAAGTATCAATGAGTTATTTATTGATAGTGAAGTCGTGGTCCACAAAGTTTACAATGCCCAATGAAAAGTGTCAGGGGTAAAAAATACACTATTGCAAAATGCTAGGTACTGAAGCACTACCATGCTTAAAACTGATACCAACACAGGTTAAAGTAACCATTCTATAACATATAGACATTTGCTTTTACAGGTTAAGTTAATCATACTAAAACACCATGACATCTGGCTTACCATATAACACCATGACATCTGCCTTGGCAGGTTAAGTTAACCATATAATTCCATGACATCTGGCTTGACGGCTTCAGTTAATCATACTAAAACACCATGACATCTGAGGCAAGTTGCTCACACAAATAGTTTCAATGTGTTTTGCAGTCTGGTTCCCGGTCGTACTCAAGATTACAGGTAATGTAGAGTAAGGGAAAGGTACCCCAGCCAAGTACCAGACTGTTAAACTTATTGGAACACATTGTGTGTGCAACCTGCCCCTGCAGGTTAATTGTACTATCATACCAAGACAACTGGCTTAGCAAGTTAACCCTATGAGAGGCTTTTTGTACCTTTGACACCAAGACATCTGCCTTGACAGCTTTATTAATAGCAGTATAACACTATGGCACATACAGTAATAATTGCTGTATTTGTGTATTTCTATTATCCAATACATATATATCTAGGACCAAAACATGCCATCCACAAACAATACTTTTAACACTGGCCTACTTTGCACTCAACACATCTGAGATTTACCTCCACACTATTGTTGCAACAAATGTCATGTTTTTATATGGTTATCTCTTTACTCTTTATTCCTTAATAGTAACAATGTCTATAATTGGCTGTTTAAGTTATTTTATGCTTTACCTAAAGAGTAAATTAAAGAATCCTTATGGGAAGTATTTATCAGCAGACAATGCATTTAATATAAACAACTGGCGAAGATATAATTCTTTTTGTTTATTTAATTTGAAATGATGTCAAGAAAAATGCTGCTGACAATTGGTTTTAATCAGAAAATAATATGCAAAGAGAATAACCCTTTTTTGTGTCTGTAATTCAATACATTTATCTGGGTAATGAACCTAGAAATGTTCGTCTAAAGAACTGGATGGGACTCAGTAAGTATATAACTTCTATATCTGCACATAAAGCTATTATTTTCAACAGAAAGAACATTTTATGTATATAAAACTGTATCTGAACCAAAACATGTCACTTTTTACAGCTTTAGCAAAATGTATTTTGCATTTGCAAAATTGCATAGCACAAATCAAGTACATTGTATACTGAAAATAGTTTTCCTAAAATGCACACAGATCAAAATCAGCTGAACAGACATTACATCATTATCCAACTTACAGAGAATTTTCTTGAGAGGGGTGGGGGAGAAACAACAACAAAAAAAAACTGTGTTTGTTAACAAACATAAAATTAGCAACATCTGCAATAGTTAACAAGTTGGAAAAAACCTGTAATTGTAAAGGATAAAAGGTTTTATTTAATCATAATAAGTTACATAAAAAAATCTGATGACAGTTTAAGAACTTGAGTGTTTTGAACATGGGAAATCACTGTAACAACTAAAGCACTTATTCTTTGAATAATCAAGCAAAATTAACAATACGAAAATCAGATCCACAAAACAAATGTATATTAAGGAATCAGTTACTTAGCAAATTTGCGTACTAAATTGTAGATTCATCAATTCTTAAAAGATATTGCTAGTACACTTTATTTCTCAAATACATACAATGGCTTTTCCTAACGGACACATCCATCCATAAATAATTGCCCAAAACTATATACAAAATCACTGCTTTTTAAGGAATTACATTGCCTTAACTCAAACACAGGCACAATTAATATGATCTTCACTGTATGGCCCTTTTAATTAAAACAATAAGCAGTGTCTAACCACTCAATTGAGAAGCAGAAACCTCTGTCCAGCTCAGTTAGAAAATAGAATGATGTATATCAAGGATCAACGATGGACAAAAGATGAATCATAGTGACCGTGTTATGCACCTTTTGGGTTCTCCAACTAATGACAATAAAAGTATTTAATTTGCAGTAAATGCTTAAACCTGCCAGTTTCCAGCGTAAACTTTTTTCTTGTCTATGTAGGTATATACAACTATGTACAAAAGACAGTAGCTTTCTGCTTTGTTTAATAGATAAAAAAACAACTGATTTACATAAATGTGAAACCAGAAGTAATACAGAAATAAAACATAAAATTCTTACAAATAAACAACCGCGAATAACTAGAAAATCTGAATTCTTGTACAATTCATCCTTACTATTGACAGCGACGCTTATATAAGATACCATAAAGTATTTCTTTATAAATGCTTTATTTGAACCAAGATCTACACCTACCATCCTTCTTTATTTACATTTAGGTGTATGATACTGCTACACATGTATAGCTGATATAGACGGTACGAGGTTACTCCGGCACAAGATAAATATCTGATCTGATTAAATATTTTTCACACATCCCCTGACCTTCACAACAGTATTTGCACATTCCCATTACTGTCTCTTTACCTCCTCATTTACTTCTACCTCAACAAAAATGTAAGTCAGAAAAAGAAAATAGAAGTGAATTCAATAATACAGAAAGTTTCAGAAAAGAATGTCACTGATAAAAGCACACACTCACAGAGATATTTCACATAACAATTGTTTTCGTATGTTGTCAGATGACTTATTTATAGCTTTAGATATTTTACATCCTTTTTACATAAAAGTTGTCAGAAACATTTTTTTTTAATTAACTAGGAGACATTGTGATTCTATTGTGAAGTAAGCTACCTCAACCACCGGTACTTCAAAATTTTGCTGGAAACATCAAAAGAATTCAGATAGTTTCAACAGTTTTCAAATCCCAAAGAAGGAAAAGTAAGGTAAAAAGAAAATCATCTTTTTTCATCTCTGGTAATTCTTTTCCAGAAAACTTATAATTATAACTAATAGAATTAATACTTCAATTTGGCCCAAGTATCTTTAAACATCATGAATGGTGAAAAATCTTAACTACACATCATTATGACACATGTCTAGTTCAAAGTTTCAGCAGCAATTTTGACAAATGATGTGATATGACGAAGTAGAGAGTGATGAATCATGAAAAATCTAGCTATGGCTATATATCAAAGTGGTGCAAATTGTTTCTCCTATCACAGTTACTTTTTTCAGTCACTCAATTACATGGTACTAAAGCAATTCCTACCTCTAGCAAAGGACATTCAAAACACTTCAAGTGAACTTGATTCTGGTTGAGAGAAAGAAGGAATACAGGAAGAAAAAGAGGGAAATAAAGTGAAATATAGAGAGACAGAAAGAAGAAAAACAGGACAAGAGGAAGAGATAGAGAAAAAAAACTAAATCATTATCTTCGCAACTAAGTAAAATCTATCTATTTACAACCCAAGCATAAAATAATAGAAGTTCAGCGACAAAGAGAAAGATTTTCCTATAGTTTACAGCTGATTCATGTCTAAAGTATCACCATCTTCCCACACTGCTCATAAGGCAATATCATATCTTGTATATATAAAGTCTTGCTTGTGTTGATTTTCCAATGCTCACAGTCTCTCTACAACCTGCTTGTTTTGAAGAAGGCTGTGCAACTTTGATGTAAACTTGTTAGGTGGTTTTCTTCTTCTGCGGTCCCCGGGGTGGTGTGATGGGTCGGCCAGAGTTCATTCCTCCGTACTGGTACTTGGCCTTCTTCTCTGAGGGCTTCAGAATCTGTGAGCAAGTAATGGTAATCAGAAGTGAAACAAGGCGAGCCCTGTCTTTGAAAAATTTTCATTTTTAACAGCAAAATACAGCAAGAGTACTTAAGGAAAGCCATCCATCATTAAAATGTGACCACGATCCATCAAGTGATCATGAGAATTTTAGAGTAAATGCAAGCTTTTATAGACATAGAGCAAAATAGCCTATAACTTCAAGTTCAGAACTGAAAAAGACGGACTCCAAGATAATTCCCTGAACATATCAATATAAAATTTTTTCAAGAATTTAACCGACTCACAATGAAATATCTTTATCCATTCAACTTGTATTACATGCTAAATACATCTCATGTCCTGGGATCTATCACAATTATTGAAAATGATCAATACATTACAATGATATAATGTAAAAGTTATAAAATTTCATTGGGATTAAATTTCGTTGATTATGTACTTAAAGGAATTTCGTGGAGACCTTATTTATGGATTCATGTACTAGAAAGCATGATGTCTATTACATGAACAAATTTTGTTGGGGCTAAAATTTGTAGTAACAAGAGGGCCATGATGGCCCTTAAACGCTCACCTGATTACTGACAGAGATATACTCAAGACAAACATTCTGATCAAGTTTGAGAAAGATTCAGCTAATAATGTGCCCCTAGAGTATAAACAGAATTATACAAGATTTGACCTAGTGACCTACTTCTTTACCCCGTCCCACCCATGACTGAACTTGACCAAGATATTATCAAGACAAACATTCTGAGCAAATTGAGAAAGATTGAGCCAAAAATGTGACCTGTGAAATTTTACCTAGTGACTTATTTTTTTACTTGACTATTTGAGTTTACCGTCGCATGGACAGTATTTCAGTCATATAGCGACGTCCAGCTAATAACAGGTGGAGGAAGACCCCGAATGCACGGAGTCATCCATGTAGAACCACCGACCTACCGCAAGCCAGCTGAAAGACTTCCTCACATGAAAGTCCAAATGACCATGCCGGGATTCAAACCCACGGAGTGAGGGGCTGAGTGAGTGCTCAAGTCAGCAACTTAACCCTCTCGGCCATGGAGGCCACCTATTATTATTTGACCCCACTCCACAATGATCTAACTCAAATGAGAAATTAAACAAGACCTACAGTCTGAGGAAGATATGATAAAAATTGTGTCTTAGTATGTTCTTGACAATTAAAGTGCCTAACTCCTGACTTAATAGGTCAATCTTAGTCTTTAATCAAACTTAGCAGACAGATAATGACCAAAAACATTGTCATAAATCTGAAGAAGA
Organism: Solen grandis; assembly: GCA_021229015.1. Taxonomy (NCBI): domain Eukaryota; kingdom Metazoa; phylum Mollusca; class Bivalvia; order Adapedonta; family Solenidae; genus Solen; species Solen grandis. The sequence continues at coordinate 14,989,440 of CM037791.1, forward strand.
TTGATTAACAAATGGAGATGCTAGATTGTACATGAAGTGAAATCTGGCATTTTTGATAAATAAAGGGCCATAACTCCAGATCTAATGAACAAATGTCTGCCACCACTGAACTTTACCAAAAAATTATGGTCATAAACATTGTCATAAAGTTTGAAGATGATTGTCCAAAAACTGAAGATGCTAGTGTATAAACAAAGTGAAATCTGGCCTTTTTTTTTCTTAAAAGGGGCATAACTCCTGACCTAATTTGCTGATATCAGCCATCATCAAATTCAATTGAGATATTATGGTCATAAACATTGTCACAAAGGTTGAAGAAGATTGCTTCAGTCATTAGGCATTTTTTCCTAAATGCGACAGAAATAGTGCTACCTTACAACAATATCACGCTGGTTGTTTAAACAAGAGGGCCATGGTGACCCTAATGACACTCACCTGAGAAAAAAACTGCCTTCATTGTCTGTGCAAGTTAAACTAGAACTATCACTGAAGGTGATTCATACCCCCACCCCCATCTTTGACACAGGATGTATTCATATGACACATAAAACGAATGTTCACACATAGGATTTGGGCTTATAAGCATACCAAAAAAAAATATTATCACTAAAGGTGATCAATACCCACACCGGAAGTCTGTCATGTGTAGGAATACAGTTTCAAAAATTTGCGTGAGTGTAAGACTACATGTATGTAAGGTTTAAAGTTAGTGTGAGCAATGGTTCAAAAGTTTTGGACAATGCTAAAAAGTTTTGACAGACAGACAGATAGACAGAGAGACACACATACAGACACACAGAAGAAAACAATTTGCCCCCTAGATCTGTAGCTGAGGAGAATAAAAATGCAGTCTAATTATGGTTCACATCCATATTTATTGTTTGCAAAAACCTGTCTTTAAGAATTTACATTGTGGTTTTCTTATGCACTGCACTTCCTCTCATCAAGATCAATCTACATATGAAGTTTCATCAACCTAGCTACTTTAGTATTGGAGTTATGCTCCGGACAAAATCAAAAGATTAAAAATGACAAAGGGCAATAACTCCTTTCAAAATACATGAAGAGTTATGGTTCTTAGGCACTGCACTTCCTCTCATGAAGGTCTATCTACATATGAAGTTTGATCAACATAAGTACAGTAGTTTTGGAGAAATGCACCGGACAAAATCAAAAGACAAAAATTAACAAAGGGGAATAACTCCTTTAAAAAGCATGTAGAGTTATGGTTCTTATGCACTGCACTTCCTCTCATCAAGATCAATCTACATATGAAGATTCATCAACCTAGCTACTTTAGTATTGGAGTTATGCTCCGGACAAAATCAAAAGATTAAAAATGACAAAGGGCAATAACTCCTTTCAAAATACATGCAGAGTTATGGTTCTTGTGCACTGCACTTCCTCTCATCAAGATCAATCTACATATGAAGTTTCATCAACCTAGCTACTTTAGTATTGGAGTTATGCTCCGGACAAAATCAAAACATTAAAAATGACAAAGGGCAATAACTCCTTTCAAAATACATGCAGAGTTATGGTTCTTAGGCACTGCACTTCCTCTCATGAAGGTCTATCTACATATGAAGTTTGATCAACATAAGTACAGTAGTTTTGGAGAAATGCTCCGGACAAAATCAAAAAAAAAATTAACAAAGGGAATAACTCCTTTAAAAACATGCAGAGTTATGGTTCTTGTGCACTGCACTTCCTCTCATCAAGATCAATCTACATATGAAGTTTCATCAACCTAGCTACTTTAGTATTGGAGTTATGCTCCGGACAAAATCAAAATATTAAAAATAACAAAGGGCAATAACTCCTTTCAAAATACATGCAGAGTTATGGTTCTTGTGCACTGCACTTCCTCTCATCAAGATCAATCTACATATGAAGTTTCATCAACATAGGTACAGTAGTTTTGGAGAAATGCTCCGGACAAATATTTGTAGACCAACCGCCGGACCAACAGACCGACCGACCGACAGGGTGACTCCTATATACCCCCCCCCAAATTTCATTTGTGGGGGTATAATTATAGCATAGTTATACTGAATACAGAATCCATGATCTTATTTCAATTCCTCAAAACAAAAAGTACCTGTGATCAATATGTGAAGATTTATTATGGCTATAAAGATAATCCTGAAAGATCAAAATGATTGCTTGCTAGAGTGTCAACAGTGAAAAATGACATTATTTATTAATTAAAGGGCCAAAAATCCTGACCTAATTATATGATATAAGCCAAAGTGGAACTTTGCCAAGAGATTATAGCGATAAACATTATCCTAAAGTTTGGAAATAATTGCTTGAGAAATGAAGATGCTAGAGTGCAAACAATGTGAAATATGGCTTTTTATATATTGAAAGGGCCAGAACACCTAACCTAATTGGCCAATATCAGTCATCATTGAATTTGTCCGAGAGATCATGGCTATAAACGTTGTCCCAAAGTTTGGAGATGATTGCTTAATAAATGAAGATACTAGAATGCAAACAAACTGAAATCTGGCATTTTTTTAATATTAAAAGGAGCATAACTTTTGACCTTATTTGCCCATATCAGCCATAATTTAACTTGGCCGAGAAATTATGGTAATTAACATTGTCAAATGTGAGCACATAAGCTCAGGTGAGTTAAAAAAGCAGCAAAATGACATACTTCCAGTTTAGCATTCCCCTATTCACACTCGAGTTACAAGCATACAATTATTTATAGGAACATAATGATAACTGCTTGTAAAGCGTGTGTGTTGCAAATTTTCTTACCAACAAATACCTTCTCTGATAAGGGGAACATATAATTATGATAATTATGATATAAATAGATCATCAAATATGACCGTATATTACTACTGTACACACCTGGAAGGAGCACATCAATGTTTCATCCACGGACATCATCCCACCTGCATTGTCAAACTCTCCGCAGTAGTTCGGGGCAGAGAACAGGGTTACTAGCTGTCGCTTGGCAAAGAACTCGTAGCCATCTTCCACAACCTGTGGTAACACGATGAAAATGAATACCTAAGAACTTAAGATCAGTAACTGATTTTCAAAACTGATTTCTTGTAATACAGTAAAACCTTGTTAGTCAAGGTTCCACAGCATGGAAACCTCTCCATTTCCATAACATAGCAAGAGCCGTCAGAGAACAGCAAGCTCGACTATTCAAAATGCTTGTTGGTAAATCAAATGAAATCTATTTCAATTCTTGCCCTTCATATACCCTGTATATAATAACAGTCAACAAGTAACTGGTGTTGTATGCAACACATAAAGTCCCCTACCGGCTCCACCTTGACTCAATATGGTAATCAATCCCATTTTTTGCCATATTTTCACTATTTCCGTTACCATAGCAACCACAATTTTAGTCGAAGAACAAAAATAAAATGACGTGCATAATCTACACATTGCCATCTAGTCATATACCAAGTTTCATCAAGTTTGCTTGCTTAGTTATTAAGTTATCGCGGGATCCCATTTTTGCCATATTTTCACTATTTCCGTTACCATAGCAACAACAATTTTAGTCGAAGAACAAAAATAAAATGACGTGCATAATCTACACATTGCCATCTAGTCATATACCAAGTTTCATCAAGTTAGCTTGCTTAGTTATTAAGTTATCGCGGGATCCAGATTTGAGCGGACAGACGGACGGACAGACGGAGGGCAAACCTATAGTCCCCTCCGGTGTGAACACCGGTAGGGGACTAAAAATGATATACCTTGATAGTCTAATACCCCTAAATATGTTTATGAAGTCTAAAATCAATCCCATGCCTAGTTACTGAGACATAAGCATAATAACACTGTGCATGCAAAACTTTAACCAAGTATCCAAGTTAGAAAAGGGCCATAATTTGTATAAAATTCAGTCCATGAGTCCAAAAAGTCTAAGTCAAAAAGTGGCCCTAATCTGCATTATATTCAGTCAAAAACTATCTGCCATTATAGTATGATACCATTGAACATATTAAAGAAGTTTCAAATTAAACCCATGCCTAGTTACTGAAATATAAGCATGAAATTCCTTGCATGCAAAACTAAACCAAAATTTCTAAGTTAAAAAAGGGGCCATGCCCCTCAACATATTCATAAACTTTCAAGTCAATACCATAAATGGTTATTGAGATATAAGGTTGGTATTAACTTGCATGTAAAACTTAAACCAAAAGCTACAAAGCCAACGCCAACGCAAGGGTGACCACAATAGCTCTCATATTCTTTGAATAGTCGAGCTAAAAACTACATGAGTATACATGAGAATTATAGATACATGTCTGATTTGTGTCTGCTCTGTTTGCCAATGTGTCTAAATGAGTCTATATCAGGTAAAGTGTTAATTGTGGCCATTTATGACAATGTTAACAACTTACATCTCTTTTAAATCTAAGATAACAATACTACGAGTGTATTACCTGGTGAGCTCTGCAAATCAAATCAAGATCATGTCTGTTGAGGAACTTGCTGACCACATCATTTCCAAATGTGAAGGAAACGCCACGATCGTTCTCACCCCATCCCTGTACGTCTTTGTCTGGGTCAGACCACAGCAGGTCACATAACAGGCCTGAAATGTATCCAACACATAAACATTATCATAGACACAGACATCCCTGCTCATCTATAGCAGAATTCCTTCTTAAGTGCACTATTAGTGCAAGAAAAGCATAATGCTTGTTGTATAGAGAAAATTTTTGGAGATGCGGAATAAATTTTTATTTTACAATTAAACAGAAATCATCCTGCTTATGCAAGCTTCTCACTTGAACTGAGTGTGTTGTAGTGTGATGTGGTGGTATGGAAAGAAACTGAAACACCTGGGAAAAAATGTAAGGTTTAAAAGCCTACCTGTATCTGGAACATCTGTTGGCCGCATGATCCGGCGGATTTGCTCCATTGACTGAAGGTCTGGAGATAGTCCTGTACAATACACAACTCTCTCTTATTATATTTAGAATAATTATGAAACATTTTTATACACATTGACTCTTTCACTAAGTATTTTCACCAGAAATTATAAATATAACAATCAACACAAATAAAACACGAGACATTAAATTCATATTAACCTATACATTATCTATAAAAAATTCCATTGTCAGTTACTTTTCAGACACTTTGAAATGAATTGTTTGTTTTGTTTTTATTGTTGTTGCTGTTGTTTGTTGTTGTTTGTTGTTTGTTGTGTTTTTGTTTTTTTTGTTGTTTTTTTTGTTTTTTTGGGGGGGGAGGTTCACATCTAAACAATACCTTGATGAAATTTTCTTTGTAAACTATAATAACCAATGTATATAACAATAAGAATTTATTGATTTGTTATTACCAGCTTTCACCAGTTAACAGGAACGTACACATTTTTCAGTGAAATCAGATCAAAGAGAATATTTCAAAAAAAAAAGTAGAACAAGAGCATCACATCTGGATGCAAAGGGGGAGATAAATTTGGTTGTAATAGATCATATCGGATCAAAGAGTTATGGTCCTTGATGGGAATGGAACCCTAATGACTAATAGAGAACAAAGTTTTTCAAGACAAATAGGCCAACAGCACCAGAGTGATGACAATCCAGATTTTATTTGAAAACAGACGAGTTAAAAATCCATATATTTCTGCTTTTATCTACCTCTTACCACATGGAGTTAAAAGTAAAACTTTTGTCACTAATATTAAAAAAATCTACCTGCTCAATTAAACTGTATATATATATATTTAAATGAAAATATTGTACTCCAGACAAAGTTCATATCTTAAACACTATGAATGCTACACTCTGTCAATATAGGCCCAGTCTGGGCTCTAACAATGGCAGTCTGCAATTTTTTTCAACAAAGAAGACAATGGGGCTCCCACTTCAGAATTACTTTGACTTGACTTGACTATTTGAGTTTACCGTCGCTTCGACAGTATTTCAGTCATATAGCGACGTCCAGCTAATTACAGGTGGAGAAAGACACCGAATGCACGGAGGCATCCAGGTAAAACCACCGCCCTACCGCAAGCCAGCTGGAAGGCTTCCTCACATGAAAATCCGAATGACCCTGCTGGGATTTGAACCCACACGGTGAGGGGCTGAGTGAGTGTTAAAGTCAGCGACTTTACTCTCTCAGCCACGGAGGCCCCAGAATTACTTTAAAACTTGGAGAAAACTGGGAGCCCAGACATATTTTGATATATTCATCAATCTTTAACATGACTTTGCATGAATTTATTTTCAATACTTATATTTATAATTTGTAAACAATAACTTTTTTGCATTCCATGTGTTAGAATTAACAAGTAACTGGTGTTGCACACAACACACGAGTCCCCTACAGGTGGGGTGCATAATTTTTCCATTACCATAGCAACCAGAACTTTGGTCCGAGAAAAAAAAACAAAGTGACGTTCAGAGCGCAAGATCCAGATTTCCAGCCATCCTTACGGACAGACTGCAGGCAAACCTATATCAAAAACACATTTTGACTCATTGGCCACCAGAACAGCCAGACCAAGACCAGATAGCTCCATCACGGACCTGATTGATCAGGGTTACCTCTGTCACAAATTGGTTCATGAATATTCATGAGGTGAAGGGTTAAAACTGGACAAGCTCTCAAAGTTGCTGGAAGTGGGAGCAAACAAACTGGTAGTCTCTGGTTCTCAGGCTTTGAGACACTTTGCAGACAGCTGACAAGTAAGTCCACTAAGTTTAGTTCAAATATAGTCTTGTTGCTCTGGTCACTCTTCTGACTGGAGGAGTGATACTGCACAAGTGTTCCTATGTAGCTAGACGATGTAAAATCTTGGGCTGAACTGGAGTTGTCATTCAGAAAACTTATAGAGTATTCATTCCTCTAATCAGAACAGTCTGAAAACAGTAACAAGACTACAGGCAATCAGAATTAAATTTTGGGGTGAACATTTGTTACCATAGTTTGTAAATGAACTACCGGTAGACCAATAAACTTTATAATAAAACATTTAACACTTTACTAATTATTAGCCCAGTTAATTTTTTATTACAGATATCAGATAAACACAGTGTCTTTTTTATAAATTTACATTTTACTGGTATATTCATTGTTAAAAATTATTAATGTAAAAATCTTAATTTCTTCCTTATATTTTTACTTTTTTTATAAAGCAATTTTACACTCAATAACCCCGAAGAAAAAAACAAAAAAAAATTCAACAACATGAACATCATAACCTTACATATAAATGTGTTTTACTTAAAATGATAATTTTAGAGAAATATATCATTGAGAGATATAAACAGCATTTCTTTTTGTGTAATATCACTATCTACATCTAGCAATACCTTGTCCATTTAAATGCCATTATAAGAAGATATTATTATCATATTACATATTAAATCAAAGAATCAGAGAAAAGGAGAAATTGTCTATATAGGACTTGATATAGGTACTGCATTCTCTACACAGACTTATTGACGGAGTGTAAAGAGATATAGAAGAACTTAAACTGCAGGCTATAATGTAATGAAAGTAAATGCCGTAGAGAATCATGATACAGTCTCAAATATTTACCTGAATTATCAAGATTGCTGTAGTATATCCCTTTCCCTCATATAGACTTATTTTGACGCACTCAGTAGGTACCACATAAAGCCTGATCTGCAGAAAACCACAGTTAAACCTTACCAAATTTAATTACAAAATCCTCATTTCCAGACCACTGAGGAGCAGCGAACAGCATAAAATCTGATCAGCCTGCGAGTTACTCGCAGGCTGATCTGGTTTTATGCTGTTCGCATATGTTATGACTTTGGGGTTATACAAGTTAAGAACTGTGTACTTCAAACAATTACAGAAGTAAATACCATTTTATTGTTAAGTTGCTGCAATGTTTACCTTACCTTCATGATAAACATCTGAAGACTTTTGAAAACATGGGTACATAATTATACAAACATAATATACCAGTAAATGAATTATACTTGAATATGACTTTAAATAATTTATGAGGCAATTAGCACTGTTACACTAACACTCACTGTTACTTCTTTTAGCACCTGTTAATTGGATCGGTTATAATAACTCAGAAAACTATTCCTCACGTTATAAAATACATCTTAAAGATGTATCTTTAATTCGGTTAGCACTGATAAATCTTGAAACAGCAAACAATTAACTGCAAGTAGTTTTTGTTAATGGTATCATAAATGCTGTTAACCATATCAAAGAGTAGTACCTTTTTGTTACCTGCATGAAATTGTTAAAGCAGAGAGGGTTAAAATGGTGTAATATATGGTGCATTGCTTCTTATGATAAAATCTTAATTTGCAGTACTTTTAACTCCCAGTATATTTTCTTTCTGATGATCTTTGGGTTATAAAAGGGAAGAATGAATGATTTTTTAGATGGAATAACAATTATATTTACCTAAAGTGTACAGGTTTTGGGGGGGGGGGGTGTATACTGAGTGGCTTTACTACTATATTACAAGTCTAATTAAAAAAAAAATGACATTGTAGTTATGTATTTCTTAACAGTTTTTAAAATACATGTACTATGTATAAAGCTGATGCATGCATGTTTTATTACAGCATACATTTCTCAATATATATTTAAAATTCAAATGCACACAGTGTATCCATATATCTTCAATTTATGTAATAGACATGTTTAATGAAATTTCATAATCTATGACATCTCAATATTTTACATTCCTTTCATTTTACATCATATATATACAACTAGTCTACACCAAGAGACTTCACAAGTCAGAGATGGAACAAATCATCCTTTTGACCATACAAGAAAAAACAGAACTTCATAACCCTAGTGAAAACAGAAAATCATAACAACACAGTACAACAGAAAAGGGTGTAACTATACTTGAAATACTATACAAAATTACTGCAAAACAAAATCTGAACTTATCCTGGCCTTCCACTACACAGTAAAATGACAGACATAACAAAAAGGTATAACTACAATAGTTTCACCAGCCATGAGCAAAGCAACAACAAAAGTACTACGACAAGTGTAAAATATTTTTGATATCTTGAACTGGACATGGGAACATGTGTTTATCATTCACCTAAAATAGTAAACAGAGTGTTCTCTGGAACACATGTATCACCTGCTGAAGCATGACAGTAAAAGTGTGATTGAGAGACAGAAGGACAATGGAAAAGTGATCCCTATGTGTCACCTCTGCTTACAGCAGGTGACACAAAATATATCTGCTTTTACGCACTTCATATCAATGAGAAATTTTACTGCAGCATTTGAAAATAAACACAAATTTAAGATCAACTATAAAAAATGTATAATGTGCGTCTGTCTGAAGTGTCATGTTTCAGTATGAATTATATTTCAATTTGAAAATTTCACCTTGTCATGAAATAAATCACAATCTTTCATTGTGAGTTACTAACAGAATGATAAGTTTTTACACTACCATATATGCTCATGTACTGTGCGGCATTTCTTGTTGAAGCTTCAGAACTTTTGACACCTGCAGTACAACTGAACATCCACAAAGCACTTGCAGCTAAACAAAATAGCAGCCTCCTCGATGTACGAAGAATGAGTGCACATTATAGAAGGGACAAAGACTTTTACCAAGATTTTGAACCTCAAACTCGGGTTGCGCACTATACATGAGTGTGCACAATACATGAGCATTTACAGTATTTGCTACTCCTCAAAGCAAGAAGGTACCGCCTACTGGAATCAGCTTTACAACTGAACCTGCTATTCAATTTACCGTGTAAAATAAGGTTTATGAGTGGTAAAGAGTTACTGATATCTGTAAATATTGATTTACTAACAAGCAATTAGAACATTCTTCCACATCATCATCATTAATGTCAACATTAACAACAACTTATTGAATAAAACAGCATAAAAATCACTACTGCACTATAGCAAAACACATGTAAAATAAATGAAAATCCCTGGAAAGCTATGATGAAAAGACCCAATTCAAATTTCTCTATTCAAATCACATTTAACCTATGCTATTATCAAAGCTCATAAAAAGCAAATTGTTCTGCTAAACTTTCAAAATGGCAAATGTTATTAACGTTATAATTTCCAGGGCTGAAAAAGTTTGAACAAACAAAAAATGCATTATTTGGATAACTTAGAGTTAGGCCTTAAATATCTTAATAATAGAATTTTTATGCTTAATAAAACCTGGATGCAGATACATTTAAGTCACAAGAAGTGAATATAAAAGTATCCTATCAAAAGCATATAAGCATATGTGCAAGTTCCTTATATCAAGGGCCCTAACCCTTAATAGTTTTTTTTTGTTGTTTTTTTAATTTTCCTAAAAAAAGACTTCAATATTTTTTAAATTCTGTTCATATTATCACAAGTGAAAATTATAATAATTCATAATTCTCTACGACCATAAGAAGTGAAACATAAAGTTGCTATGCAAATGATCTGAATGAGATGGTGAGAGAAGTGAGACCGTGCAGCTCAAGTGTTGATCTTGAATTAAGGATGTGGGTGAGGGGGAGGGTATACAAGCAAGCATGATTAACAACTGAGGCACACCGCTCATCAAGAAGATTCATATACAGATATGTAATATACCTCCGTGACAGCAGAAAATTTTCTCATCTATTATGGCTGCCACAGGCAAACAGTTAAAACAATCGGTGAAAGTCTTCCATATCTTAACATTATTAAATCTCCGTTTACCTGTAAAAAGAAAATGGGTGAAACACGTTGAAAATTGGATTATATGCATACCTCCGTGACAGCAGAAAATTTTCTCGTCTATAATGGCTGCTATAGGTAAACAGTTAAAGCAATCGGTGAATGTCTTCCATAATTTTACATTAAATCTTCTTTTACCTGGAACAGGAAAAATGCTATGAAGTAGAATGCACTCCAATTACAAATTAATGTGATTTTGACGAGTATATATAACAAACATGCTTTTGAAAGGTTTAGAAATCAGTGCTACAACATAAAAGAAATTCAGTTTTTTACTTATGACTGAATATTTATTTGTTAACAGTTTGCTATTATTAAAATCATAAGATCAGCTTTGCATCATACTGACAGTATTTAGGTCATTCATGACTGTACTGCAGTACTATACCAGACATATGACATCACATTTTCCTCAGCACCATGCCAACCAGCCCTGGAACGAACCTTTCACTTGTCACAAGTGGGAACTAGATGAGATCCAGAATTCCTGTGGCAGACTCTCTTACCTCTTGGTCATCAGAAATACCAGGCTATCAGTAACTCTATGTATAAAACTGACATCTACAGCATGCTTGATACCCCTTCCAAATTTCAATGTAAATCCTTCACTCTACATGTATTAAAATTTTGCATTCATATACTAATGAATATTAGATTTCTAGTATTCTTTTGCATCTATAAATGACCAATGCTTTGCTTATCAAGAAACACTTAGGGCAAATTTTATATACATACATTCATCATAGAATCCGTATATTCTGTTGATACTGGCGCACTCATGATTTCCACGCAGGAGGAAGAAGTTCTCTGGATATTTGATCTTGTATGCCAGAAGCAGACATATTGTCTCCAGGGACTGTTTGCCTCTGTCCACATAGTCCCCAAGGAACAGATAGTTTGCCTCGGGTGGGAAGCCACCATACTCAAACAACCTCATTAGGTCTGTATACTGACCATGTATGTCACCTGAAATATTCAGATTGGTTCAAGTTTGAGCAGAACTTCTTCAACAATCAAACAACATTTACCTACCCCAGGCTTTCTCTTCCCAAAAAACTAAAACCACTATCCAAAAATATTTGGCCTTATCTTTCCATCATTAGTAACAAGTATTATGAAAGTATTGCTTAGGCAATACTAAGTCCCCTACCAGCAAATGGAAAACTAAGATCTTGTAAGTCATGGTAGTAGACTCACACACCAAAAATTAGATGAATATCTGCAAGCGTTTTAGAAAAAAAGTCCGGAAAACATGTGTGTGACTGACGGACTGACGGTAGGGGACTAATAAGCCTGAGTAATAAATACTGAGGTTTCATAAAGACTGACAACTTCCAAATGAAAAAAAAAAACACAAAAAAAAACACAAAACAAACAAAGAGGGCCATATGGCCCTAGACTGCTCACCAGAGTACATCATTTACAAGTACATTTATTAAAATATTAAGTCATTGATTTTACCGGTTCCTTCCATTCAAGAATTCTTAATTTAGTTAAATCATCTGGAGGCCTCAATTTTCAAGGAATCAAAATACTTACGCAATTATGGTATTAAACCTTGAGGTCATCATAGGTGCAAAACAAGAATTAATTCTGAACTTAAGTTCCAGAAGAGAAGAATTTTTCAAATTTTCTATAATATATATATAATAAGGAAACTAGCTGACCCCCTAGGGGCCTTATTTTTCAAGGGATCAACTTTATTTAAGCAATTATTGTAGACAGTCATGAGGTGACCATTTATGCAAAATGAAATTAAATTCTGACCATTGGCTTCATAGAAGAAGTCAATTTTAAAATATTCTATATAGTGTATATAAGGAAACTAGCTGGCCCCCTAGGGGCCTCATTTTTCAGGGGATGAACTTTATTTTAGCAATTTAGACACTCATGAGGTGACCATTGTGCTAAATAAAATCAAATTCTGACCACTGACTTCACAGAAGAAGAAGAATTTTGAAATGTTCTATACAGAGTATATAAGGAGACTAGCTGACCCCCAAGGGACCCTCTTTTTTCAAGGGATCAACTTTATTTTAGCGATTATGGTAGACATCATGAGGTGACCATTTGTGCTGAATGTAATTTTATTCTGACCATTGGCTTCATAGAAAATAATTTTGGAATTTTCTACATAGAGTATAATAAGGAAATTAGGCAACCCCAAGGGGCCTCATTTTTCAAGGGATCAACTTCATTTTAGCAATTTTTTTGGCCACTTTGGAAAAATGCAATTTTGGTATTGGGAAGAATTCACTAAATAAGCTAGGTTTTTTCATCATTTTTGTGATTTAGATTTCTTGCATTATTTTCATCATGAAATAAAATTAATCAGCTCTAGAAGTACACACACAAAAAAATTGTTTACTTAAAATTATAATTATTTATAATCTATTTTAAATTATCATTCAGTGAGCACTCAATTTAAAAGGAATGTTCCAAGCATGTGTCACAATAGCATTCTCACTCATTTTGTGTACAGTTAATTATAATTTCAAGTTTTCAAAAGTGAAAGAAAATCCGCAAAAACTAATGACATTTTGAATAACAATTCCTTTCTCACTACTGTTTATTACATGGTTTGAAATAGGTGTGCACCTACCCTGAAAATACTAAAGATACCTGAATTTTTGCCAATTTTGTAGTTAATTTGCAGGATTTAATGCAAAATTAGAAACTCACTCACCTCGTTCACCTCAGAAACATTGCATTCAATGCCAATTATTGCATAACGAGTTATGCTGAATACATAGTATATGCAGAAGTACAGCAAGATTATCTAAATTCAGCACAAAAAGTGTACCTGCCATCCAAATTTTGAAGGTCATAGTCTATATACAAGAGGCCCATGATGGCCCTAAATCGCTCACCTGAGATAAATAGGTTGACCCAAGGAACATCTGTACCAATTTATTTTAAAATCTGGCCAGTAGTTTTGAATAAGATGATTTTTAAAGTTTTCATATTTTTTTTCTTTTTGTTGCCATGGCAACCAGAGTTCTATATGGATCAAGTTTATTTTAGCAACTTTTGTGAAGGTTGACCCAAGGATCATCCCTGCCAAGTTTAATCAAATTCTGTCCAGTGGTTTCAGAGGAGAATGATGTTGTTTAAAGGTTTCTCTATATACATATAAGGCAAATAAGCCCCGCCCCTGGCGGCCATGTTTTTTTACGGATCGGAATAATTTTAGCAACTTTGGTAGAGGTTGACCCAAGGAACATCTGTACCAATTTATTTTAAAATCTGGCCAGTAGTTTTTAAGAAGATGATTTTTAAAGTTTTCAATTTTTTTTTTCTTTTTGTTGCCATGGCAACCAGAGTTCTACATTGATCAACTTTATTTTAGCAACTTTTGTGGAGGTTGACCCAAGGATCATCCCTGCCAAGTTTAATCAAATTCTGTCCAGTGGTTTCAGAGGAGATGTTGTTTAAAGGTTTCTCTATATACATATAAGGCAAATAAGCCCCGCCCCTGGCGGCCATGTTTTTTTACGGATCGGAATATTTTTAGCAACTTTGGTAGAGGTTGACCCAAGGAACATCTGTACCAATTTATTTTAAAATCTGGCCAGTAGTTTTGAAGAAGATGATTTTTAAA
>CM037791.1:15003838-15053838 GCA_021229015.1 Solen grandis
TACACGTGTGTTAAGGGGTACTGCGGGAGGGCTGAATTTTCCTTTTCTACCTTTTAAGATTGTCCAAGGAGGGTACATCAGTTTTACAGGGGGGGGGGGGGGGGGCAAAAACGATTTTTCTAGGGGAGGTGGGGTTCGAGGCTTTTCTTTTTTACTCTTAATATAGTAGCTAAATCCCTGGAGGACCATGCCCGCAAAAACCCCACCCGCCCACCTCTGGACCATCGCATGTATAAACAAATATTAACTACCAAAATATTCAATTTGTAAACAAATAAAATGTATTATTAACTACCAAAATATCAACAAATATTATCAATATCTACATTGTATTTAAGTCAACTTCGTCATGCTCTTGTATGATTTGGAAATCATGGTTGGTGGAATGGTTCTTCCTATAGTTAAAGTATTACTTAGAGCTAAGTATTAATGGTAAAAATCGAGCCAGATCAGTTATATCTCTGGCAATCTGTATTGATCAGCAAACCTAGCTCGAATTAACCGGATAAAGCTATTTCGTTTGATCATAGATTATGTGAAACTATCGATAAGTTTATTTTCTTATTTTACAAATCGAGGGATGAGAGCGAAACTAGGCCAAGTGCTTATATAAGTATATGCACTTAGCCTAGTTTCGCTCTCACCGCTCGAGTCATGTATTTAATAAATCAATGTATTACATGTAACCATAATTTTAATTAACGTCCTGGATTATTTTGGAAATGCTTTGTACTTACATTTTCTAACACCCAAGAAAGATTGTTATTCTGATTCAAAGTAGGATGCACGAATAATTAAAAGAAACTGTTTTAATTACTATTTTATCAATATCCTTGCACGCTACAGCTGCGGTTTGTGGCATATGCATTAATTACGTTTTAGATTATCTTTTCAGTACATTTACAAACCTGAACGGAAAACATTTTCTGAGCCTCAAAGTCAAGCACATCTGAAGCTACCACCAGGTCGACGCTGTTTGTAACCTAGGTAACGAAGTTCAAGGAAGATTATATTACAATTTATTGAAAATAATTCTGACATTTGCTTTGAATCATGATACCGATATAAATATTTTGGGCAATGCAAAATATTAAAATATTAAAAGAAAAAATATTTGTGTTGTATGCAAATGCTTTTGCTTAATAAATTACTTTCCACGATTAATATTTCTCCGAAAATGTAAATAGCTGGGAAAGTATCAAACATATTTGATGTATTCAGATAATTTGAATTACTTATTAATAATGTTTTGTATAACAAAGAGGATTCGTGGCAGATAATATTTATTCAAAGATAATACATGTATACTTGTGTCTCAAATAGCACATTCTCTGAATAAGTGAAATTTATAACAATAATATATAATGTTCAATTTGGATCCTTTGCAAGACTGAAAGCTCTTTTTGACGATTTCTTGAATAATAGTATTATTCTATGGTGAATGGGAGCAGCACAGATAAACGACCTGACCAATATGCTTCTAGCCGTGACTCTAGTCTACGTTTCCTTTAAAAAAGATGATGATGACAGTCTTTCTCCCAGGAAGCCAATATAAATGTTGCCAAACTCAATTTCCGGTTCAGACATATTTGTTACCTTAAATGGAACGGCAATAAGATTCAGGATTTCGCACGCCTGTGTCTCCCCTGCATCCTCGTCTTGCACTGTGAAGCGCCCCACCACGGTCCCGATAGGACTATTTTCGGGAACCTTGAGAAAATGTCAAATCAAATAGATACGTCTATCATCTCTAATCGCGTCATGCGGATAACGTAATTCCCGTGATTTGCTTTCAGATCATGTACAGATGAGGGGCCAGATTATATTCTATAAATTATGTTACATGTACAAAAACAGCTGTTAAACAGGATGTAGCAAACGATGATATTTAAAATGACTCGAATGAATTGTAGAAGTTCAAAACATTATCATTCGTAAAACAAATCAGATTTTAATGCGATATTCGAGATATATTTTTTGTTATTTATTATGTTGGAGGAAAAATAAAGCTTTTTAAGTTGTCGTGGTCCAAAGAGCGAACACGTCTTACTTCGGATTTTGAGGTTGTGAGCTCTAATCAGATTTTGAACAAGAATCTTTAGTTAACCTCACAGTCGCACAGTACTGGTCCAACCAAGGAACTGACGAAAGGTTTAAGTGTATGTTGTTAGTACCCGTTTCTCATTAGACGTAAAAAGAAAATAAAGTGCAAACTTTAATTAATTACTGTAGCAGAAGACAATGTGATATCCTCTGGCGGGTCATTCATATCCAAGACCTTTAGGTAAATTATGCTAGAAGTCGACAGAGGCGGATCTCCATTGTCGCTCGTTTCAACAAGTAGCGAGATAACGTTGGATACTTCATAGTTTAGGCGTGTGACGTCATTTCCTATTAATAGGGTGCTGCCATTTAAATTGAATGTCCTCAACATTTCTGTGTCCATTGCGGTGACCTGAAGACTACATGGTGAAAAAATAGTATTTAGATAATGCTTTGCCCAAAATTAAAAAAAAGTAATATTCGCTTTTATACACATTTTTTTTATGAAAACGTACATCCATGCATATCCAAACATTAATGGTTTAATGGGAATCTGATAACTCCGCCCTAAATTCATAGGCCAAGGGTTTTAAAATTAAGTTAACGGACCTTGCAAGCATCCTGATTCATTAAAGCTCAAAAAAAGGTTTTGGAAGATGATTTGTAACCTTAAAATATTTAGATTTTTAGATACACAACGTCAACTAAAAAAAAACCCCAATGAAACCACGGTTTAATAATACACATTACATCATAAAGTAGAAAGTGAAGAAAACACAAACACTATACATATGGCCGTATCAGGCATGTCTAATTGACGGCCTGAGGCCCAATCTGCGGTCCTAGTATGATATAGTGCTTGAAATGGGTGAATCAAATGAAAATTATAACATATGTTGTAAAGGCTTGTAAATATATATTTAATTCTATACAGATAATCAATAAGAAAAGGATTCCATACTCCTACTATCGGTAAGATAAATTCCGGGACCTGTACCTAAATCCCGTACCAAATGAAAACTTATCTGTGCAAATTTGCTGCTTTATCATCGTCCTTGTTGTTGCTGCTGCTGATGATTTTTTTTTACATTGACATTAACATCACCTTAGTAGCTTACTGTCTGGAAATGCATCTTGCAGACCCTAACTCTTCCAATAATTATATAAGTTGTAAAATGTATCTCATTTGATCTATAGATAAGTTAATTTATGGCATCTCAAAATCATCATAGACTATGTCTATTATAATTAAAAATAAAGAATTTTTCTGTACTTTTGTGTTCTATATTTCTGAATGACGACGATAATAATAATAATAATAATAATAAATATGGAAATTATGGAAATTAGGCCTTGATTTTGATTTACATGCCTTGGACTTTTTAGAACTATGAAATAAACGGCATACAACTGAGGATATTTGTGAAAATGACATATCATTGCCTAGTGGAAATATTAGACCTGCTGTTTGTAAATGATGCATGCACATGTTATTAAAATATTCTAAAATAACTTTGCTTTATTTAAGTTGTGCTTCAAAAACATGCGCGGCGTCTTTGATGCTTTGCATCAATATTAATCTTGTTACATACTTGAGCAGTTGCAATTTAATACATTTATATCATAACACAATGAAAAAAGCACAAACTTTGCAAATCAGAAAAGACATGTTTTTTTTCTTCAAATATATAAATATTTGATCATCGTAACAATTTTTTAATCGGCGCAACCTTATTCTGACCTAATAAATATTTGAACGATTTTCATTGGTTGAAAATGCCTATACTTAGGGGGAAAATACGCGCAATTGTTTGTTGGAATGACAATTGGCTGAAATATACTGCGTTTTGTATTCACGAAATATCAACAGAGTAAACGGACTGTTTTGCAGTTTCATTTGTTTCATCAAAATACATATAGAATAGGTCTTTGTTTGTTAAAACACATCTCTTAGCTGTACATTGCCGAACGCTACCAATATCTCCGGTGTTTTTTATAGTGTGCTTCACCGTCTCCGTATGACTGAAAGATGGTCATTATTAACCGTTATATTTTCTCCGTTACATTAATCCCCATCAACGCCGAACATCTTATTCTTTTTCTTGCTTTGACAACTTTAGACAAACGTGATTTATGTTATCCTCTACGCCTAGTCGGTTTCCTGTTTAATATTCACCACGAATTGTTCATCCAATATACTGGACGCGACACGCTGGACTTATTCTGGTAAATTTAATATTCAATGGACTAAAATGCAATTATTTTGCCAAACGTATAAAAATCCCTGGATGTAATAATATATAAAACCCGACGTTAATGGGCTTTAAAGTTGGCCCTTCTGCATGTAATGATTGACAATAGATAATTAATTATTGTATCATATGCTACGGAAGGGAAGGAGCATATCTTCTCTTATCTTATCTGATGAAACACACTACACTACACTACAATAACACATGCGACAAACATAAGACCAGCGTTATCACTAAAGATGGGTGATTATGTTGTCTCAATTACAAACAAAAGTCAATATTGCCACATTTCCTACGTAGGAAAGGGTCATAACTCTTATTAATCCATTAGGTAGAAAGATATGTAATAACGGGACAAAATCGCCTGATAAATAGGTGCATGTACTTTACAACCACAAACAGCATTTTAAAACACGTTGGTATGTCTGAATCAAGGCGCTCAGGCTGATCTTGATATTGCTGATTTTTTCTCTTCTGACCAGCTGTACAATGAGAAAGTTTGAAGAAATGACATAATCTTTTATTCAGTTTCCACGTGGGAAAGTGCTACAATTAGAGGGAAGGTAGATATTCATGCACTTATGTTTATATGACAAGTGTGAATAAGAAACAACACTTTATCCCGCTGATATTTACCTCTTCATTCGATTATCAGTTCTACGTCCTACCCACTTTCTATTCAATACAAGGACATTCGTACTGATACATCATGAACTCATTTATATTTTTCAATATTGGACATTTTCTTCATCTTTTCTTTTTTAAATTTCTGTTTCGTGATTTCCTCCCCCCGTGAATAGTTAGGAAAAAATAAAAATGTCTAGAAAATCCCCCGAAAATCATTTCCTTAAAGATTTAATCTCTTTTTTTAAACATTTAATTTCTTTTCCCATAAATTGTGAATTTCTTAGTAGAACAAGTGGGGACAGTTTCGTCTGGTACAGATTCTTCAGTGCACATAGGATTTTCTTTAGAGTCATCAGTCACCGAATCTGATATGAATTTATCAAGAAAGTAGGCGAATGCAGATGCATCAAATATCAATGTGGCGATGGATGCCGCAAGAGAAACCCAGTCATCCGCATATAAATGCCGGCTTTATATTAAAGACGTCATGTAAATTCCGCAGAGTTTTATCCCTGTTTAATAACATATGTAAGCGAGCACATAAGTGTTCGAGAAGACCTACAGAAACACTATAAATGTGAACTGTTAATATGTTTAAATCTGTAAACATGAATTTGCGAATATTTTATTTACATCCAGGCAGTGGAGAAGGATGAAATAGATGATTTAGTATGTTCCACATACACAGTTTACATATAAATGATAACGTATTGAGCCATATACGTGCGTGTTTGTTCGTTGTAAGAAACACGAGAGTGGTATCTTAAATATATATGTCATTCCCCGGTGTGCATTGTCGTAAATTTGTAAAGCATATCTCTCGAGGAGACAATAACGAACGTAAAAAATAAGCCTTCATCTTTTACAGATAAAAGTTCACAAATGTCAATCCAAATTAAGAGACTATAAAACATATGTCGAACCCATAATTGACTCCGACTAGTGCGTATGTGAACTCCTGATGTTGGTCAGGATCTTTTGTGTACAGTTCACCGACAACAAAACCCTCCGGTACGTTCTCTTCTACGTCACTTCCGCCATATATGCTGACATCAACAGGGGGCTCGTTTACATCTTTAACATGTATCTGTATGGAAAGCAATTCGATTTATTCATTTATATGTATTACTTAAGAAAAATATAAACTTCATGGTCACAAATAGGACTACTGTATCTTAAAATTAAATTTCAGTATATAATTTAAAAAGACACAGTACATATATATTGGTCTAAAAAACCCACACAAATACCAGTTTAGGACATAATTAAGCTGAAAAATCAATAAGATATTTCGATAAAAAGCAAACACGTTTTTTTTATCGTTCGTAAATTATGACCGTACAATGTAATAAAATGAAATAAAAATGTCCTTTAAACTTATATTTTGTTATGAATTTTATTAGTGAAATGAAATGGAGACCCATGAGTACTTCTTTGTTCTGATTAGTACACAAGGTAACCATTGTCGAAACCCATGTATGTTCAATACGCGTTGCTTCTTAATCGACCGTAAATTATTTGATTAACAAAACTTCGTGCACGTGCTCGTGAATTATATATTAGGCATTTCATTGGATCCGTGGTCAAGACTGTACGATGACGGCAGGGATTATTTGACGGCGCTGGAGTTTGAAAATCAGCTTCCTTCAACCATGTAGAGGTCACGTCTAAGTGATACGGTTTATCTTGCGAACACAATGAGTCAACTTTTGCTTTTGCAAATCCAACGAAAAGTTATACTAAGTGTGTTTACATTAGTTATCCAATAGCTGATTAATATTCATGAAAAAGAAATGTTGCCAGTTGAAAATCCCACGGTATATACGGTTGTGATAACGGAACATATACCGTGGGTGACAACGATGCAAAGTGAAATGTAATACATGTAGTGAAATAACCGGATAGCGTAGCCGTAAAGCACTTTTTTCACCAATGCGTCCTTGGTTCGACTCCCAATTATGTAAGTGAGAGAATACCGTGGGTGTCTGCCCAGTCGCGTGATTTTTGGGTTAATTTCCCTGGCCCCACCCGTCAGTAATGACCACATGTACCACCATCCATGGTATCTAGAGGGTATGACAGAGATTTGCGTTTTACAATCTATGTACAATAAATAAAATATTAAGTTACCAAAAACTCTTCATTCAACAATACTTGGCCTCCGTTTGAGTCTATCCCCATTGCCTGAACGTTGACGACCAATGTCGGGGTTGTTTCAAAGTCAAGTGACTGCACAAGTCGCAATTTCTCTGCTACGATCTGCACCGGAAGTGGCGAATCTCCTTCCTCCAGCAGAAACAAATATGTCTGTAAATAGCAATATAAGGAAATCCAGTAAATTGAACTGATTTCCCAAAGGCACCATGCATTACAATTAAATCAAAATATGTCTAAATTACAGATGGGTACGGATTCAAACCACTTCAAGTTATCTTCGTATTTTTCATTACTTTAATAAAGTTAAATTCTTTATTATTATAAAACCGATATAATAAGTCAAAATTGATGCAAAATTTACATAACAAATGATATCTCACAGACAGGGATAATGGGTTAAATTTCCCATGGCTTGCACATTTTGTTTAAATTTGGATTAATGTGATGTCACATGCCAAATACCCCCTTTTTTCACTTTGAGATATTGCTTTCCGATGGATCCGCTTGATGCCATACATTCATTGTACAACAGTTACTGGCTTTATCCAAAATGAAGGAAATAATTGAGATATACACAACAGATCTGGCATCATTGCAACAACAGGCTGATAGTGAAAGGTCAGATCAGGCCAGTGCATTTTAGATTGATTGCAGAAAGCAGCAGATATCTCTTCAGTGTTTCAATTGATGCTACGGTTCTTAGACTGTCTGCTGAATTATTTACATTTTTACCAACAAACAATAGTGACACAGTCTACATCTATCTCAGACTGTAACAATAAGAAGCAAAAATACGATACGCCGTGGAGAACGAAATGGTAATATATTATGCCTTCTGATATTAGAAGTACTATGCAAAATCTTAACCCTTTGGAAAGAGAATTATAAAGAGAAATTTTATATCTCTCACATGTGTATCACATATCAAAATCACGCCCCTTATCTGTCAACGTATGTAAACAAATTCGACCTTAGCTTACAATAGACTCCCGAAATGTGCATGATTATCACACGTTATTAGACGTTCTTGTTCATTGGATACTGTGATAAAACGTATACCGGGTATTTTTTAAGAGAGAGAGAAAAAAAGAAACAATTTTTCATGCATGCTATCTAATTGCATCCAATTATTTTATGTATATAACTTTGAAAAACGCACGCTTTCCAACATTAAAAAAAAAAATTTTCAGTTGTAAAAGTTATGTTTTATAAAGTAAATAAATGATGTATATTTGATGGAGTAAGGTATATAGGGGTAAGCGTTTTGCTTAAATGGCAATGTTCTGGAAATTGGTTTTATCTATTATTGATTTAACATAAATATGTACGGTGACGGATTGCAAAAAAAAAAGTGATTAAAATAATTCAAAATAGTCATTATAGTACATACAAAATTAAAACAAGCATATTAAACACAGTGAGTGTTTCCCCCTTTTTATTACATTTAAGCATCTGTTTTTATCAAATGAATAATTGCTCCAACTTGTCATTTTTCAGTTTTACTTTTTAATGCGAAAAAGCAATAAGCTTATGCAATTGTTAATCTTACCCCTGGGTCTGACATCATTGTAAGTAGGTTGACAACGGAAATAGTACCCAGAGTTACGTCAATGATATTTTCGTCGACAAATATATCTGTCCTTCCATCTAAAGATTTAAGCACAATGCCTTTCGGAGCATTCACTTGTTCGACGACGGATATCATGAACGTCTGTTCTGTAGACATTGGAGGAACACCGTCATCTGTGCACGTTAGCGATATCTCGAACTCGGTTATGCCGAGAGGTAAGCTCGTCTTTACCTAAAGAGGAAAACATACGTTAGACTTTCTGGCTTTGGCATTCACCTTCAGTTATGAGAACATCTCTTAACTTCATCATTCCCCTATATTTGTAAAAAAAAATTGGTAACGATAAAATACTTGTGAAGAATGCCAATATGTTTATTTTAGGATACACATTAAATGAAAAGATGGTTTATCTAAAATATAACATAGCACACCATTGTTGTTGTTTTGTTGATATATAACTCTTCAGATAAATAGTTTATAACATTTCTATGATATTCTAGTACATGCGTTACTCATAATGAAAATGACATAGACGAAAATGTCACTATTGATTAATGATATTGTTCTACCAAATACAGCATAAAGCGGTTAGTGAACGTTTTCCTTTCCAAAACCACATCACAGAGAACAAAACAGAATTCCGCACTTCAAGTTTGTATTTTCGATGCTTCAAGTTAGATATTGACATAAATCATTCTTATGATCAATAGCTACAATCGGCAAACAAAAATTAATGGTAAAAGCTTTGTTCTCTTCTTGTTATAGGTATTTCTGCATTAAATTTGAATCCTGGGGAAATGAAAAGTTATTTCGACGCTTTTCTGCTAACGAATATATCATCATGTATATACACTATTCAGATAAAGAGTGTGTTAGCACCACACTGGTCTAGTAAAACGCATCGCTACTAACACACTCTGCCATATTTTAAAATCATTATTTAATAAAAACAGTTTTCTTTCTATAAACGAACTACTTTATTTTATAATACTTTGCCGATTAATATTTTGCGGAGAAAACATGCAAACGACTTGTCGATATAATTGAGGCAATGACATTCTCTCAATATGTATCATTATACGTTGTAACTAGATATGTCATATTTGTTTTGTTTGGTCGCAGCAAATAAATGAACTTTTTTAATTGTTTAATCCTTTCAATTCGTTAAGAACGATGCCGGTGAGGGGAGGGAATTACATACTGAAATATAAGCGACTCGTTAACTAGTCAGATAGGCAATCAACTATGTCGAGTTTTGAATTTCAAGTATTCAATCAAAACATGCATATATATTTAATAATACCTTTACAGAGAAGGTGTCAGGATCAAACGTAAACAAGTCGGGTGGTGACAGGACACATGTATGGCTCTGGCGCTGAGGATCGGTTCCGTCATTATCAGGGTCCTGAACCGTCACGTGACCTACCACGGAACCTACCGTGGCAGTCTGCTCAACCTGGATTGAATTCCACATGTTTAAACTTGCCAGAAGAGTAATTTTCTGAATAGTATGAGCACCAACAAAGTGTTATCATTTTTAATTAAAAACAAACAGAAAAAGTCGATACTGATATCATTACGTAGACCCGGAACTGGTCCCAAGAGGGGCATATGTAATATGTATACGTGGATGAATGCCATGCAGTACAATGTAGATGTAATGTAATGCCCAATACCAACCCATGTAATTTTGTAGGTTAACACCATGACGTTACAATGTGGGTGTGGTATTATTCAATATATCGATACGCAAAGCAGATGTTGAATATGCCATGAGTCAACAATATTAACATAATCTAGATATGGTATAATACCAAAAGGCGACAATATGAATATGATGTGATGCTGCATTTTACATGAAAGCGACAATGTGACAGAAACATAGTAGATGTGATGTAATGCAATAAATCGAGCCCAACCCAATCCCCTGCAGAGGAAATGCACACATGTCAATCATTAATTAGAAATAGGTTGTTTCGAAGCGTCGTCACTTCTCGTTGGTTTACGAGAAAATTTAAGGAATCTGAAAAAATAACATAATTTGCGAAACTTTTTAAGAATAACTTTTATGAAACAATTACTAACTCATCTAAATATTGTTATCTGAAAGGAATTTTCTTTTTTAATAGATACACACAGGAGACCTTAATGAGATTCGGGTTTAGATTTTGTTAGAATTTATGTATTTTAACGCCATAGAAAAATGAATAAGAAATGAAAGAATAATTTGAAAATTTTAAATTTGCCATCATTTGGAATATCATGTGTGTAGATTATGATCATAATGTGTTTTTTTTCAAGGTCAGGTTACAAATTAATCATTAAACAATATTAATATGAAAGACAATTGTACAGAAAACACAATTCTAGTGAAAATAAAAGGGATATTTAATATTTAAATCAAATTGCAATTCTAATCATTATTGGTTAAATTTTAAGAGGTCACCGAAATGTCTCAGTTGAAGTTGAAAATGTAAAAAAGGTGCCCACCCAAACTTGGGCATGTTTTTTTTTTTTTTTTTTTTTTTTTTTGGGCGGGGGCTGTAGAAAGACTACTTTTAGATTGCCATTGAGACAGTCATGGCTTATGTTAACAATTTCAAACCTTATATCGGACAAAACATGACTAGCATATATCCCTGTCTACATTTTTAACAAAATGTTTTAAGAGAAAATTGTTTTTTTACTCAGCCTTTAAAAAATGTCTTGTATACTGTGGAGTTAAAAACTGGTTATTATTCATAGTAGTGTGCACATGTCACTCTTCATTTTCTTCAGACCAACTCCTATCCCTTACAGGAGCGGATAATTCCTTCTCAGTAATGTCAGTGTTTGTTTGTAGATCCGGGCCAATCTATCGGCCACTGGATGTTGCGTCTGTATTTCAACGTATTAGGGTGTGTCAAATTACGCCATTCTATTGTTGTTTTATCAGTTTTATACAGCTGTTCACAACAATTTTCTTAGGCCTAAAATGTGTTTCAGGCGACCCGACTATACCTAGCGAAAACCTGCCGACCTGGTCGTTTGTGACCGCCGTTTTCCGTGATTCATTCACTATTTTGACTGGAATTTAAAAAATAAATCCCTCACCTACCTGTCTATTTTGAGACCGTTGGTCTAATCTCGCAATTATTTTGTTTGGCCTTATTCGCATCAAGGCATAAAAGTATTTAATTTAATTGTCGATATTTAGTTATACATGTATTTGTTCTGTTTATTGAACATACATCAGGTAACTATATAACGAGCTGAATTTAATAAGAATATACCTCTAAATGGTTTAATTCAATGTGTGCTGGTGGCTCATTAACGTCCGACACATTTAACGTGAACTCTTTTGTAAACGTCATTTCCGGTGTGCCGCTGTCACGTGAACGGATGTCGATCGTGTACTGGTCTCTTTTTTCGAAGTCGAGAGCCGATTTCGCGACAAGCTTATTTCCTACAACAGTAAAGGTATCCCAGAATGTGATAACTTGGTAGAAATGCGTATCCTGGACGTCATCATCGGTTGTAGAGAGAGTCCCAATCACGAAGTTCTCATGGTTCTCTGGCACTGACACTAAATCAGTATCTAACAGTATGTCCTGAAAATATATAGGGTGTGCACAACTTGTTAATTCTTAAGGACACTTAACTGGGAATTTAGAAATAACAATATCTCTGATCTCTTAACTGGGGCTTGATAATTCTTCACAACACACATATCAAGAAAATATATTCTTTTTGGTAATAACATGAGGTTCTAGTTCAGATATATACCACTGCCTGAAGAGTTTTACTGGATCTGGAAAAAATGCAATCCAGATGTTAAAGAAGCTCGTTCACAAATGGTTATTGCGTAAAAATTTAAATTTAACTAAATATGTGTATTACGTCTATCAATACCCATCTACAGACGAACCCAATGCAATATTCCGTGATTTGATGAATAATGGGCAAAAGAATCTAGGATGGTATGGAAGCTGTCTTAGAATCATAAAAATCTATATTTAGAATTTCTATGTTTGCATGATGTCAAATTCACTAATCGCGCATGCTCTCTTTTCACAGGCTGAACTTAGGCTCAATGTTGCAGAATATGTGACGTGGTTTCTACCGATCATCTGTGAACGAGCTGCTTTAACTGTGTTTGTGAATATGACGACTTCCCCTTAAAAGTATCGTGAAAATCCCTTTCGGGACATAATTTAAAACAAGAGAGAAAACCCGTATCTTGTGTAAGTGATAAAGGCCGCACACAATCCAATATTTCATAGAAAAGACGAGGACCAAAGGGCTGAGATGTGTTTCTATGAAAGTTTTATGAGTTTCTCATACTCAGAATATATTCCCTTTAGACCATCTTTGTTTAAACTACTAATGCACTAAACATCAGGGAAAATAAAATACTTGACGAATAGGACAGATCAGATGAATATCATACATCAGTTTTTGAACGGGGTTACTTGCACACGTTTCTGCATCTCGGGGCTATATTAAAACATCTTTATAAAATTTCAGATTGCCCTCATTTTTTTTCTTCATGGAGGTATAGAGGTAAAGTTTCAAATTTTGTTTTCTGTCTTATTACTAAAAGATGGTAATTTTCATGTTTATTTCAATACGATTGCATTACTGAAGTCGAAACTGAATTAAATGTGTTGATAATCTATGTTGGAGAAACATGTAGCGTGTTATAAAATGCAATGAAAAGCTATCGTCCTTTCTCATTGCAGCTCCCTCTCAATATATCGCGCTTTTAATGAAAAAAAAAATGCACTATGAAAAACCGTGTCCAACCGTGTCCGTGACAGGCGTTGCAAGAGAGGGTTGTGCGTTCGAATTTTTAATTTTCTTTGAATATAATTGCAATATTAGATATATACTGTTGTAACATTGAATAACATCAACTAACCGATATTAAAAACATGTGGTTATAAAATAAATGACAGGAAAAAAAACTTATATAATGTAAAAAGTTAAGATTTACTTCTTTTTGATTCAGATACATATATTGTTATTAATCTTATATACTGAAAAAAAGAAGAAAAATTGTGAGTTAGGTTGGCGATGTGCTTATTGCTAGCAGGATTAATTATCTGCCTTTGCATTCCCACTTTTACATGATTTTTTTTTTATTCCTTTCAGGATATCTATTTCCCGCCTATTACCGGTCAAAATAATGTTGTAAATTTCTGTTTGATTCATAGGAGATGTACCTCGGCGATGTTGTTTAAATGTGTCTGCTTTCTTGGCATCTTGTAGCCAAGCATCACTCATTTAAAGGTTTTGCTAATCTATGGAGTATAATATACTGAATTTTATAGGAGCCCGTATTTTGTATTTTACTGATATCAATATTTGTACACATCTTTATATACTTGAGCTGTATACCATAAAGCTGTTATTTAAATGATGGGCACTACGCATTCAGAACTTCTTTCAGACATATATTTACCTTTCTTTCAATATTAATGACACTGTTTGTTTTCAAGAACAAGAGCAAAGAATAAAACGACATATACTATTTTAAGCATGAGTGAGACTGAGTACTTACCCGAGGAGGTTCATTTACGTTGGTTACGGAGAACTGGAACGTTTTCTTGAAGGTAAGCCCTCCTTTGTCCTCGGCTTCTATCGTCACAAAGACCGGACTGGTGCCATCCTCGTAGTTCTGTATAGCGGCCAGAAGTAGAGGTGATGTACAGACAGTGTGCTCAACCGGAATGATATCTTGCTATAAACAGATCGTAATCATAAACTCAATTTCTAATTTTGTTTAGTTAATTATTTAGTGAAATGCTATGATATAATTGTTTCATTTCCATACTGTTCTAGGAATATATTTGAACACATTTTAAAGGTTAACATTCGTAGTATGTTAAATACTGATTGGAAATCTGATTAAGACAAATACATAAAGGGACTCTTTGAACAATATGATATCCATAAATATGAAAATGTTTTCAAAATTACAGCTAGAAAATGTGTTGTTTTTTTATACAAATTCGAAGAGCGCCGTGGTTCAATGATAGTGTTCATTATCTATAGATCATATTACATGTATATTGTATTTATTACTGTTGCTACAATGTCCCCGCGCTATTCGGGTGTTCTCGAGAAAAAATGCGAAAACAAATACTTCAAGACAACTTGCTTCGTTCAATACTCTTTTCTCCACAGAGCATGAGAATCCTCCAGGAGGCAGGCGGAAGTTACCATGACCGGATATAACTCTTAGTTCCAGCAAATCAGTAGTGTCAGGATCAACTACTTCTAACTCTGCCACCACGTCGTCTATTAGTGTCGCCTCCGATATACTCATCTCATCATTGTCTAAAGCCTTGATAGATACAGGCGGCTCATTGACATCTTGTATGTCAATGTAAAAGCTTTGGTTATACTGGAAAAAAAATACATTACTGTTAAATTTCGATATGGCAATGAACAGTCGCTGCATTATTGCATTTAATAATACGACATGAAAATAACTGGGACATATCGAATACTTTGACTGATGCATCTTTAATCAAATTAGAGCGTTTGATTCTCTGATCCTCTGTTTTGTGAATCTGTCGAGGAATCACATTAAAGAATAACAAAAGTATCCTTGAATAGAGAACTGCCATACAATACAAATGGTAGCAACTGTGATAGTTACAATGTTATGTATTCAGTTGAATTACCTCGTAAGTGGCTGTGGTTGGTTCATGAATCGAGAAGTTTCATATAATTTTAATATGAATAAGGACGTTATGTTATATTTTAAAAATATGCTGATGCCAAATATCACCATCATTTGATTTTAATTGTATTCTAAACATTCTGAACAGTGGATCAAGTAGGCTGTGGCTTTGTATCTGGTATCAAAAATCAAGTCCACTTGAATTACATTGAAACCACACATAGGCAATTTTATGGCAAATAAGTATTAAACTTGTTTTACTTTTTCCCTCGCAGATGTTAATATGCCTCTACCTTGTACCCTGTACTTTCCGGGAAATGTCTGATACAAATAACTTGTATTTTTTATATATATGACGAAAAGATTGTCTTATCTTCTGAAATCACAAAAAAAAAAACCCATAAAAAAGAAGAAAAGGAAAACTACGGTTCGACACACTTGCTTAAAATATATTCTGGCTCGAACTGAAACCACAATACTTTGTTTAATATTATTTGTTTAAGATCACACCGTATTCTTTATGTTCTTAATGTGTTACAAAATGTAAGTAAATGACTAATTTGACTTAAATTGTTACCTCACTGATGATCATCATTTGTTCAGAACTCAGTTATATGTACTGAGTTTATTTATTTTGGAAACACTAATGATGAATTGTGTTCCTTAGCAGCTAACTAATACTTAGCGTTATAGACGGAACAAGTCAATCCGACAAATTGCATAGAACATCTTATTTGATAGACTGTAGCACTCACTACATTTAAGTCAGAAGCATTTACATCTCAGTAGGACAATTTCCCTATTAATGTTACATAACAGGGCTGGAAATCATGCTCTACAGACTCAACCTTGACGTCCAAAAACTTAAAATGTCTGGTCGCGAATACAAGCTGTATATTTATAATGTTGCTAGTCTCGAGAAATCCTCTCTAAATTTCTCGTTCCTGGCATTTCAAAGTAAGGCAAAGGCGAGGATACCTAACGGCATTGCTCCTTTGCCATATATCTCTTTACGCAGGATTCTATTTCTCCGCAGTGAGCTCCAGTACCATATTGTGAATCCACATAAAATGGGCTAGAGTGTAGCGTCGCGCTGTCAATTTTTAAATCATACAGAGGCGTCCAACTTGGAACAAACAATCAAGAGAGAAGTCCAATTAGTAACAGACAATCATACAGTGATGTCCAATAAGTAACACAAAATCATACAGTGACGTCCAACTATTTACAGACAATCATACAGTGACGTCCAAATAGTTACAGACAATCATACAGTGACGTCCAAATAGTTACAGACAACCATACATTGACGTCCAAATAGTTACAGACAACCATACATTGACGTCCAAATAGTTACAGACAATCATACATTGACGTCCAAATAGTTACAGACAATCATACATTGACGTCCAAATAATTACAGACAACCATACATTGACGTCCAAATAGTTACAGACAATCATACAGTGACGTCCAAATAATTACAGACAACCATACATTGACGTCCAAATAGTTACAGACAACCATACATTGACGTCCAAATAGTTACAGACAATCATACAGAGACGTCTAAATAGTTACAGACAATCATACATAGACATCCAAATAGTTACAGACAACCAAACATTGACGTCCAAATAGTTACAGACAATCATACAGAGACGTCCAAATAGTTACAGACAACCATACAGTGTCGTCCAACTAGTTATTAACAATTATACAGAGACGTCGAACTAGTTACAATCATAGAGAGACGTCCAAATAGTTACAGACAACCATACAGTGACGTCCAAATAGTTATATACAATTATACAGAGACGTCGAACTAGTTACAATCATAGAGAGTTCTCCAACTAGTTTCAGACAATCATACAGTGACGTCCAAATAGTTACACATACAGATCAACTAGTTACAATCATAGAAAGACATCCAACTGGTTACAGACAATCATACAGTGACGTCCAAATAGTTACACACAACCATACAGTGACTTCCAAATAGTTAAAGACAATCATACAGTTTCGTCCAACTAGTTACAGACAATCATACAGAGACGTCCAACTAGTTACAGACAACCATACATAGACATCCAAATAGTTACAGACAATCATACAGAGACGTCCAACTAGTTATAGACAATCATACAGTGACGTCAAAATAGTAAAAGACAATCATAAATTGACGTCCAAATAGTTACAATCATATAGAGACGTCCAACTAATTACTAGGTACAATTATAAATAGATGCCAAACTAATTACAGACAACCATACAGGGACGTCCAAATTGTTATAGACAATCATAAGGAGACGTCCAACTAGTTACAGACAACCATACAGAGACGTCCAAATAGTTATAGACAATCATAAGAGACGTCCAAATAGTTACAGACAATCATACAGAGACGTCCAACTAGTTACTAGGTACAATTATAAAGAGACGTCCAACAAGTTACAGACAGCCATACAGAGACGTCAAAATAGTTACAATAAGGAGACCTCCAAATAGTTACAGACAATCATACACAGACGTCCAACTAGTTACTAGGTACAATTATAAAGAGACGTCCAACAAGCAACAGAGACGTCAAAATAGTTACAATAAGGAGACCTCCAAATAGTTACAGACAATCATACAGAAACGTCCAACTAGTTACAATCATAGAAAGACATCCAACTAGTTACAGACAATCATACAGTGACGTCCAAATAGTAAATAGTTACAGACAACCATACAGTGACCTCCAAATAGTTAAAGACAATCAACCATACATAGACATCCAAATAGTTACAGACAATCATACAGAGACGTCCAAATAGTTACAGACAACCATACAGTGACGTCCAAATAGTTACAGATAATTATACAGTGAGGTCCAACTAGTTACAGACATTCATAGAAACGCCCAAGTAGTTACAGAGACGTCAAGCTAGTTACAGAAAAGTATAGACAGACGTCCAACTAATTACAGACAGTCATTTGAAGACCACGAGTACACACGAGTCACTCATTAGAACCACCAACTTGCAGCAGGTCCGCATAAGAAAATTCTGGCCACACTGTGTTTCACACTACTGCGGCATCGAATGTATAGAGGTGATGTTGTAAACACTATTTATCTAAGAAAAGTTTTCATCGACATATTAGATGTAAAAAGTATGTAAAATAGAACAGGGCTTTATTTAGAATTTAACTTATCACATCATCTTTATGACATAATTATTCATATATTTTCAGCTGAGATTGTAGGCAATTGAAAGGATTGAAGAATAGTGTCTTGTGAAGGCACGACCAGGGCTACTGTTTCTTCGATATGATTCGAGATCATTTAGATCAAAAAGATTAAAGACGATGAAGACATTACTACGGAAACCATATTTTATTCCTTGAGAAGGATGCAATATTTCATTCTGCTGCCAATAAAAATAAAGGCATAATAATATTTATCCGCGAATATTTTGATCATCCCTCGTATATCAAACAACAATGAAAGAATAGTACATTGCTGGGTTAAAATAAATGTTGACTTCCCTTATATGCGTGCGAAATTTTAAAAGTGTTTAGGAGTTATATCATGTAATGCTTATACAGTCAATCAGTAAATAGAAATAAGAAATGTCATGCTTACAGGCATTTCCCTGTTGTAAAATAATATCATTTTTGTATGTTTAAGAAACAATGCGATGAAGAAACGTAGCATAGTAAATACCTCGGTCATCAGTGTCGAGAATAAATCTGGTCTTCATTTGAAATCTATCATTTAGTATCATAAGTAATGTTTTAAAACAACTTGAAAAAAAAACCCCGGAATTTTCTCAATATTGACCACACACACACACACACACACACACACACACACAGTGGTCGAGCCCTCGTGATACACACTGTCTTTCGATTGTTGATTCCCTAGTTTCTATGCCCGAAGAGCTAGGACGTATATCCTACATATTTTCTGTGTGACTCCTACAGGTAGTTATCAAGTTTACCTTATCTTCCTTGACAACCATATTCACGTTCAGTGACCCACTGACAATTAAATAATTATTTTCAGCTACTGTTTTGAAACTATTGTCTTGGTATAAGATTACAAGTAGTCTGATTCGTTCACAGTCCGGTCCCCAACAGCCATTCATTCATTTTTTGTTATTGTTGTTATAATCGCAGTTTTCCGAGTTTAGGCCAAATAAAAGAATCTGACATTAGTTGTTTAAACTACGAGTTTAAAAAATGTTTTTAAGCGAGCCTCTGGATTCATGAACAAGTTAAGTAAACATTTTTATGAAATGACAACTCATAACGGATCCTTTATATACAGTATATTCCTGAATCAACAACATAGGTACGATTTATCTCTGTTTCTACCTAAATAAATATTTATGTTAAATGTTATATTTATGTTTGGAGAGACCGAATGATACCAGCGCTGGGGTTAACCCATGCGCCTTCCTGATTTTTAGCTGTGAAAATTATTTTTCAATTCTTAGCTAAATCAACTGCTCATAAACACTATCACAAACAAAATGTTATTTTGTGCAAACCAGGTTAACGATTGACTAATTATTATCTCAGTATAGCTACTGAATTGCATCAAAGTCAGTTTGAATATATCTCTCAGGTAAGTTTTCTTACCGACAGAGGTGGTACTCCGTCATCAGATACTTTTGCGTTTATTGTAAGTGAAGCTTTCGTCTCGAAATCAATTGGTCCATTTACGATAACCTGGTTACCATGGATTGCCAGGACGCTTTCTCCGTCGATGCTGTAGGTGAGATGCTGTAGGGAGTCGTCATCATGGGCCGATAAAGTACCAACTACCTCACCCACCACTGCATCCTCCCTTACACTTCCTCCTGCACCAAGAACAGGGAAATGATTATTCTGTTTTAATTAATTGTTTTTCAGTTCAAAAAAGCATTTTTTGTGGAGCTTTCTAGTAACAATTATTTGGAATAATATAGCCATGCCATTATAATGAAACAAAGAGAAAAAAATGGTTCGTAATTAAAGATTTATTATCGTTATAATATGAAAATGAAAATTATACTTTAAAGTCAAAAACGAAACTAAATGTAAATGAATTATCGCCCTTGTTCCATACAATCTGAAGAAAAGATAAGGGAGAATAGGAAGAAAAAGAGGTGTTTGTTAGTTAGTTTTCTTGTTTGTTTATTGGGTTTAACGTCCCACCAACAGTTTTCCGTCATATGGAGACGATGCCTACTTGAGACAGATATAGTGCTGCCACACTGCAGAATCACGCCGTAGACATGTGAAATGATACCACACCTAATCACAGTATTCTGACACCGGGCCAACCAGTCCTGGAACTACCCTTATATGCTGAGCGTCAAGCAAGGGAGCTATAACAGTATCAAGAAAAAGAGATAATTTCCAAACAGTATACAGATCATATATACTTAACGAAACTTATTAGTACTCCGATTTCAAACTTGTTGAGAAGATATATTTTCCAAAACATATGCCCAGTAAATATTAAAATGTGCATTGGCTCAATCTGTTGTTTACTTGAATAATTTTGACGCACAATCAATTCTGTGAAACCAATTTCCGTGGAAAGCTATAGAAAACCAAAAATCTGTTATTTTGAATACAACAAATGCTATAGAAAAAACTTTAGTCGGAGTACTTACAAGTTTCGTCTAGTATATAATGTGATAGGTTTATTTGACCCAAGATCATTAAATTTCATACAGACATCTGTTTTGACTAGATCATAGATATCAAGGAGCACTTTATACAGAATACAAACCTACAAACTACAGTTACAAATGACGAGTTTAAGTACCATACTGACATAAGGGGTGTCACGTGGCACTTTTGGATTTTTTTTGTCTCTTTTATAATTTGATTTGGAGTAAATAGATGTTGCCATAATTTAATCTGATTCTAATTTTTGCTAACCAGCTTGAATCCATGTTAGTGCTGTACATATGGGTTCCAATGTCTAGTACATAGGAAAATATTCTAATTAAGGTTGTCTCTCAACGCAGAGAGACGAATTAATTTTTTTTTGAAGCCTTTGAAGTCATAAAATAATGCAGGGACCTGTAAATGTAAGTTTCTCTGGTGCATCATTCATGTCCATTATGTAGAATGTCACGCCGAACACGGACGACATGCTAGGCTGACCGCTGTCCGTCACCTCTACCTGTATGGAGTAGTCTTTACGTTCCTCGTAGTTGAAATTAGCATCTGCGACCTAGATTAGCAGTGAAGTTAAATTTAAGAGATACATCTGATTTTATTCAAATATTGCAATGACCCAAGGCGACATACAGTCTTTGCTGATATATATATATCGATACACGATAGAATATATCGTCGTGTTGTTCCATAGAAAGGTCAAAAGGCCAACAACATCATTTATCGTTTTTACTGATATATATGTATAATTATACAAAGGCATCGACCTGGAAACTAAGTTGAACAATCCGAGTGATTCGACCTGGACTCGAACACACGGCGGTGAGGGGCTAAGTGATAGTATACATGTATATTTATTGCCAACCGGCCATGGAAACCCCCATAGAAGTCTACTTGCTGTAACAATTCCCCCACCCCAAATATGAAGAAATATAAACAAATAACCCTAAAACATGATAAGATTTATATTAAGAGAACTTGCTAGATTTTTTTTAATGTGGCTCACGATTAAATTATCTCCTTCAACAGCAAATAACAGGTCAGAACCGAGCAGCCTGAAGGTAAACATTTGTGTATCCGCAAAAGTGTTGTCAGGGTCCTGGGCAGTCATCTTTCCCACCTGATAACCTGATTCGACAGTCTCCGGAATCTGCATGATAAAACAGTCATGTTTAATACAAGATTTAAGGTAAGTTCACGTTGGGAGAATGTTGCACCAAATTTCATCTTTGTCATAAGATATCGACATAAATTCGTTTATCAGCCGGTATACATCATTGTATAAAAATGTTGATTTAACATATTTAAATCTCTTAATCTTATATGAAGATGCAAATCAAACACCAAGTGAACGCAATATGTTTTATATTTTTTCAATATTTTCAGATTTTTCTAATAACCAAATCGGTTCACCAAAATAAAACAATGACAGCTGAAGCTATTAAACGGGTACCTGGTTGTTAGACAGGAACAGGTTAGTTGGCGGTTCATTGACGTCTATAACATCAATGATTATTTCCTTTTCAAAGAACAGCGGCGGCACTCCACTGTCTGTCACCCGGATTGTCAATGCGATCTCGGACTGCGTCTCAAAGTCTACAGTAGCAGCTGACGTGACCTATGCACAAAAGCTTGAATGTAAAAGACAACTCGAAACCATAAATCAAACTACAAGTATTACTTCGTTTGATTTGTTGAAACTTCTAAAGTTTTATAGTGTTATCTATCTATCTATCTATCTATCTATTACGTAGATCTACTATGAATGGTGTTATGAGGAAACAATATAGTAATCACGTGCTTCAGGTTTGACAAGCTAAGGAAAACGATAAATATTCAGATACAGAATCTGAACTAGTGAACAGCAGATTTTCTCATTTGGGTAATGTTAGTAATTCTACTCATTCTACTCATGAAAAGCATTGCCAGTATTTGTATAGCTCGAAAAGTCAAAATTAAAAATTATTGTTGCTAATTTGTAAACAGAGTGAATTTGAACCTGTGTCATGCGTTAGGCGTCTCATCATGCAAAAAGTTCGTTATAAAATTATGAGAGTGATGATAATAATAATAATGATGATGATAAAAATATCAACATTAATATAGCATAGATGCTGTAGAAAAGCTACCTTCAAAAGTTATTTTTAGTTGTTTTTTTTACCTATTCAGCGTACACTATAGAAGAAGAATGAATAAATAAAGCAATTAAAACGTCGCTATACCTTAAAACAAACAAATCAATCTAGTTTAAATTACTTAAACATAATGAAACACTATAACATTTTAGAAAAAGATATGATATTTAAAATCACTTATCGTAAAATGAAACAAAATATCATTACAAATAGTTGACATATCTCAATGTCAAAAACCAATGCACATAAAAAAAATCAATTTCTTTTTTATTTTAATTCTTCCACTTAGCTCCACATACACACCTAACCATACTTTAGTTCAAACCTTATAACATTATTTTAAGAAGTGTTTATATCAATGAGGTTCAAAACTTACTCTAAGTTCATCGTTAAGAATGTAGAAGATATTATTTCCATCTACAATTCCAAACGTGTAAGTTTGATCCGTTTCTTCATCTTGTACAGAGAGTTTTGCGAGGAGGATTTCTCGGGAATTCTCGGGCAACGTAACGCGAGACTGGGACTCACCATCAATCAGGATATCCTACATCATGAAATGCATAAAAAGATAAAGAACATAAACTATTAACTTCCATAAAAAGTAAATCATTTCTGATCGAAAAAGCAAACGTTTGATAAATTTCACAGACGTTAGGGAATGAGATTAAATTGAATATCTAAATTATCGGACTATTTTTATTTATATATTTGTCAGTTCTACATAAATCTAAATCGGAAAATACTCAAGACGAGGGTGTTGTCTAGCCGATAAGACAAGCGCATATTGAATGATCTATAGCAGAAGTATAGCACCAATTTCATTTGTCATGCCGGTTTACTTTTGTTCTTTTCATTTACAATTCTTAACACACAAACCTACATAATACATCATGACCCATATAGAAATAGGTCCTGTCCATGCAAGAAGAAAAAACGAATTGTAATATACATCACATTTTCATATGACCTTTTTCATCATATCTGCACGAGTTATATTATGTATATAATAGGACGATATAAACTTATATTGATACAACATATATGACAAGATAACCTAAACTTGCACGAAAATAGATTAAAAAATCAAGAAATTTAGAAAACCTATAATATGGAAAATTGAAATGTATTGGTGATGTTGTTCTTTTTTAAATCAGAATGAATAATCCAATCCTATTGCCAACCTCCACGTTAAGGGTTTTGTCATATTAGTTGATATTTGAATAAATTGTTTACGAAACAGGAGACCAATATACTATTTACAAATATACACATTGGCGAACATTTAAGTTTGATAAGTTTCGAAATTAAACCAAACAGAAAATGGTTCCTAAGACATAATAAGCTTCATAAAGCTTTAACGTCTCAATGTCAACATTTCCTAAAATACAAATAGAAGAGTAACAGTTATAAGTACATATGACTAATTAACACTCTATCTATTAAGGGAACGAGAATGAATATGCTAGTTTAGGACTTTATCAAAGATAAGATGTAGGCATATACCGAGGGAACATCGTTTGCATCAATAACGTCTAATGTGGTTGTTATATTTCTCTGAAGACCACCTTTATCTGTTGCAATGACGACAAAAGAAATGGCTAACTGCTTCTCGTAATCAAAGACGCGTCCAGATCGAATGTCGCCGACACAGTGGGTCCCCTGTGAGAAATAGTAAGGGCAAAATAATAATCTATTTTTGTGTTATTTCATAAATGTGTTTCTGTCAAGATTCGTTCGTAGCTGTCATTATGTATTATATTTCTTTCCATGCTCGCTTGTCGTGGAATATTTGAAATTAAACAATCATATACACACATTTCAGAAATTTGTTTTGGCTACAAACATTCCCCTAGAATTCTAGCAATATGTTCGAAATAATAAAACAATGCTTTTCACGCGATTGTAACATACTGAAAAGAAAGAAAGAAAGAATTTTACCAATATATTTCGGAAAGAAAAGAATGCATTTCAATTAACGAAGACTCTGCTACACACTTTTAGTTGAAGTTAACTATATACAAGTTGTTATACCTTGTGTCTTTCCATAGCTCATATGGGGAATAAAAGGCAAACTAATTACTACACAAGGCATTTGAATAATTATTTGAACTTATACTTACAGTCATTATTTCTAGACATTAAAGAGTAAATGGAAAGTCTTTTAAACTTATATCTCGTTTACTAACTCCATTCGCACTCGCGTGCGTGTTATATTTGAATCCTAATTATCAAAATGTCTGCATGATTGATTACTTCTACGGCATTTACTCTCATCAGAAATAATTCAATAGAAAACGATATAAAGTGATGAAAAGTTTTTTTCTTTTTTTGTTTTGAAGTTTGATCGAATAAATTAATAATATATAAATGATAAGTAGTTATATTATTACGGAATATAAAATTGATATGGGAATCATTGCCTTTGAGACTGGTATGCATTTTTGATTGAAAACCTCCACATCTGGAGTCATTAATTGGATCGTTATATCATCGTAATGATCTTTGTCTGTGACAGTCACGTGACCAATTAAAGTTGACACCGGCATGTTTTCTACAATAGCAGGCTTGTTTATATCAAACGAATGGGTGCTTTCCTGACTTGAGATGATGGAGACGTCCACAGGGGCTTCATTGATATCAGTAATGTTGACAGCTAGCTTGGCCAGATTCTGGAAACAACAGGCTGCAATTAAGCATTCCTTCTGTGTGACAAAATGCCAACAAATGCAAGCATCATTTCAGCATTTAGTAATCGTAGAAAAAATAGAGCTTTAGATGACAAGTTTAAAGTGATTTCACAGTATTCTGATTATAAGAAAATACATTTTTATTAAGGTTTGTTTAATGATTATATTGTGTATTGTTTAATTCGATTTAAGAAAATTTAATTAAATTATAAGATTACTTTGAATTTATTTATGAACAGTTTCGTATATTGCAAGAGAGGTAGTGTAATTTTATTAAAATTTTATTATTATGGAAAGAAATATTCTTATCAATTCATTAAATATTTCAAGATAATTATCTACTTCATTCAAGATGCATAATGAGGAGATAGATACGTATTAAATAACTTACACATGGGGACACACACACACACACACACACACACACTATTTCAGTCTTAAAGCAACGCCCGTCTAATATCTGGTGAAGAGTGGCATCCTTAGTGGAACCACCGCCCTACCACAAGCCAGCTGGAAGCTTTTCTCAATAGAAACATTCGAACGACAATACCGGAATTCAAACCAATAGCAATGAAAAACTGATCGATATTAGCTTAGCGGCTTTACCTGCTCGGACTCGAAGACACGCTCACACATGAAAGAGAGAGAGAGAGAGAGCGAGAGAGTGGAGAGAGATTTATCTATTTCTATAGATTCTAACTCTAATACATAATCATTTTCGAACAATAAGTAAATAAATAAATATTTATATATATATATTAAATATATAATGATAAATATTTTTTTTTCTGTTGTAAAACGTTTTAAGTTTTTAATATTATGTGATATATTCGTCGTAAATTTCATTTTTCTGCACCCATTTCTGCATGTGAGATATTCGTTTTGATGTTCCTATAAAAATTAAAGTCAAACGTATACATCACACATTATGTGACATATTCGTTTCATGTGCATGATATATTCGGTGGAATTTTTCACTCGTGTGACATATACGTTCCGTGACGTATAAGGTTCAACACATCATGACTTAATAATTCTTGTTAAAAATTCACTACAATCTTGGCCTTCAACTTACCGTTAGTTGTGGATCACCATCATCTGTAGCAAGGACTTCAACGATGTAAGAAGACTGACTCTCGAAGTCCAATTCCTTGATCAACTTAACCTTGTTACCCACAACAGTGAACGTATCACTGTTTTCTATAATAAAGCTCAATGTTTGACCCCCATCGTCATCAACTGCAGTCACATCAGCGATAACCGAACCCACTACTGTATTTTCTGGTATTTTCGTAGGGTTTATGGATATCAGTTTTGGCTTTTCGTTCACGTCCAAAACGCCAATAACCAATTCAAACACGTCACTTAGAGGAGGGTTTCCATCATCAAATACCCGGATAATGACCACATGACTCTTTTGTTTCTCAAAGTCCAGAAGACAATTAGCGCCACCAGCATTTGTGCAGGATTCACCTCGAGCAGCCACCTGCATGCATATCGTAAGGAATGTTACCACTGTCTTCTCGTCATTTTATATTTTTAACCAGTCACAGCAAATTAATTGACACTTAGTGTTTGGTACCTTCATATATTGTATTACTAAGTTGATATGCTTATGTAAAAACAAGGCGAAATTATCAAAAAGTTGTATTCATCCAGTTGTAACATCGTATAAGTTAATTCATAAATATTCCTTAAACAGCAAAACTGTTCTGCTGTTACTTTTACTATATTTGCAGACCAGAGAGAGAGAGAGAGAGAGAGAGAGAGAGAGTACTGGAACTAAATGCAAATTTAATACAAAATCAGGAGCGGATATCTATGAAAACTATGTTGCCTATAGAATAACGTTTACATACAACGAGTTGCGAATTGTCGACGGCAAATCGTCCATCAGCATCTGATACAAGTTCAAAACGGAAGCGCTGACCTTCATCCGGGTCATCTGGCATGAGCTGACCCACAACCGTCCCAGTTGCACTCATTTCTGGTACCTGGAAGTTTTGATTTAAACCAAATATACCTAGTGTGCATAGTAATAGCATCACTTGGTAAGATAAACCTAACATTTCATTGCATAACTATAATACTGCCTGTGGTATCATTGGGAAGTAGTATAAGGGGTCCTACAAAGCATTCGATTCACAGAGATAACAATTTACAGTTAAACCAATCCTGGTGCTAATATGATGAGGTAGGCTACCTAAGGAGCTTGAGTGAGGTAGTTGATTCAATCCCTGGACACGATACATCAAAGTTGGTAAATTGACACTCATATAACATCACATTTGCCTACTGTGCAACAAACTAGTTCCAGGAGTCGTCAGATCATTGTCAGAATCCTGTGACTACACGTGGCATTTTGTCATCTACCTACGGTGTGATATCGCAGTAAACACTATGCCTGCCTCGTTTAGACGAAGTCCTACTACCGGTGTTAAAACCAATATATATTTGTAGAAGAGATGGAAGTAAAC
Organism: Solen grandis; assembly: GCA_021229015.1. Taxonomy (NCBI): domain Eukaryota; kingdom Metazoa; phylum Mollusca; class Bivalvia; order Adapedonta; family Solenidae; genus Solen; species Solen grandis. The sequence goes on from CM037791.1 coordinate 15,032,121, forward strand.
CCAACCATAACTACTTGCTGTATTGATCCTTTCACAAGCTATTACTATTGTATTAAATTAGTCATCGTCTTAAATGATTTGATTTACCATGCTGCTTGTCAAGCTCAGTCCCTCTGGCTTTTCATTAATGTCCCCTACTGAAGCATTAAACGTCTTTTGAATAGACAGGCCAGACGAATCTGTCGCCGTTACAATTATCAACAGGTGCATGGTCTTCTCGAAGTTTATTTCAGCATCTGGTCAAATGTAAAACAAAGACGTGAACAGTAGAAGTTAGGTTGTCCGATTTGCCGCAAGGCAAGTACATGTAACTGAAACCTGATAAGTCTGATTGTGCTTTTAATATTTCGTGTTAACACTAGCTCCTGATTCTCATACTCATTTCAAGTTAACGAAACACAAAGAAAACTGATTCAGTGAAAATTTTCTGAAATGCCCATTATGGCACTAAATTGTGTTTGCACAGTCTTTACAATATGAGCATAAAGTTAGTTCCTTATTCCTTATTCGAATAAGGAATAAGGAACTGGTTCCTTATTCCTTATTCAAACGCGAATAAGGAACAGTAAAATTGGCAGATGCATATGAATTTATTTTAGCATAAATATGATCTAAATAATATAATTAAGCATGAGAAATACAATATAAGAGGTTCCAAGTGCTTAAGAACAATTTTTTAATGAAAAAATGCATAAGTCGAATAAAGAATAAGGAACTTATTCCTTATTCAATTGCGAATAAGAAACAGTAAAATTGGCAGATGCACATGACTGTATTTTAGCATCAATATGATCTAAATAATATAATTAAGCATGAGAAATACTATATGAAAGGTTCCAAGTGCATGAAAACCATTTTTATGAAATTAAATGCATAAGTCGAATAAGGAATAAGGAACTGGTTCCTTATTCCTTATTCAAACGCGAATAAGGAACAGTAAAATTGGCAGATGCACATGACTGTATTTTAGCATAAATATGATCTAAATAATATAATTAAGCATGAGAAATACTATATAAAAGGTTCCAAGTGCATAAAAACCATTTTTATGAAAATAAATGCATAAGTCGAATAAGGAACAGAAAAATTAAACCCTTTTAAATAAATATAAGAATAAAAAAAAGGAATGGTTCCTTATTCCTTATTCAAAGGCAAAAGGAACAGAAAAATTGACAAAATATTTTAAATATTGTTTAATTCGAATAAGGGAGAATGAACCGGTTACCTTATTTGCCTTTATCGACAAAAGGGAAGTCTGAGGTACCTGATTATCTAGGCTGGATTCAGATTTTCATTAAAGTGTTCTATTTATCTATATACAAAGTTGTAAATGCACACAGCCCCATGCCGGTCGGAAATACGCTGATGTTCGCCGTGTAGTTTATCGGCACCTCCTTAATGCCCCTTAGGCATCTACATGTACCTGCACATACCGGTCGGTATCATAATGAGTATCGAACCGGCGTCAAATAAAAACTTCGGTTTGAAACCCGCATTAAATTAGGGTAAGATACTTTTGAAATCGGATTGTCACTATGTTGCCCTCTTGCGGATCCCGTTAGGTTATTATTTTCAATATTATTATTCACCATGCCGGCCGATTTCCAAAACTCTGGCACGCTTGTTGGGCTCCGGTTCAAATCTGATATTTAAATCGATTTTTTTTTTACTTGTCTTACGGTCATAACCTCCTGATGAAAAGGTAAGAATATGTTTTTGTGATATTGTCATTAAATAATATCTTTTATACTTTATCCTTTATTTCCATGTAAATGAATTTAACAAACATATAAACAAACAATACAAAGAGAAAAGACTTGTTACATATTTTTCTGTTCCTTATTCGCGTTTGAATAAGGAATAAGGAACCAGTTCCTTATTCCTTATTCGAGGTATGTATTTTTTTTCACAAAAAATGGTTTTAAAGCACTTGGAACCTCTTATATTGTATTTCTTATGCTTAATTACATGCTTTAGATCATATTTATGCTAAAATAAATTCATATGCATCTGCCAACTTTACTGTTCCTTATTCGCGTTTGAATAAGGAACAAGGAACCAGTTCCTTATTCCTTATTCGACTTATGCATTTTTTCATAAAAAAAAATTGTTCTTAAGCACTTGGAACCTCTCATATTGTATTTCTCATGCTTAATTATATTATTTAGATCATATTTATGCTAAAATAAATTCATATGCATCTGCCAATTTTACTGTTCCTTATTCGCGTTTGAATAAGGAATAAGGAACCAGTTCCTTTTTCCTTATTCGACTTATGCATTTAATTTCATAAAAATGTTTTTTATGCACTTGGAACCTTTCATATAGTATTTCTCATGCTTAATTATATTATTTAGATCATATTTATGCTAAAATAAAGTCATATGCATCTGCCAATTTTACTGTTCCTTATTCGTATTTGAATAAGGAATAAGGAACCAGTTCCTTATTTCTTATTCGACTTATGCATTTTTTCATAAAAAAAAATTGTTCTTAAGCACTTGGAACCTCTCATATTGTATTTCTCATGCTTAATTATATTATTTAGATCATATTTATGCTAAAATAAATTCATATGCATCTGCCAATTTTACTGTTCCTTATTCGCGTTTGAATAAGGAATAAGGAACCAGTTCCTTTTTCCTTATTCGACTTATGCATTTAATTTCATAAAAATGTTTTTTATGCACTTGGAACCTTTCATATTGTATTTCTCATGCTTAATTACATGCTTTAGATAACATTTATGCTAAAATAAAGTCATGTGCATCTGTTAATTTTTCTGTTCCTTATTCGCGTTTGAATAAGGAATAAGGAACCAGTTCCTTATTCCTTATTCGACTTTCGCATTTCTTCATAAAAATGGTGCTTATGCACTTGGAACCTCTTATATTGTATTTCTCATGCTTAAATACATGCTATAGATCACATTATTTTAACAACAAGTCATGTGCATCTGCCACTTTTTTTGTTCTTTATTTGTGTTTGAATAAGGAATAAGGAACCAGTTCCTTATTCCTTATTCGAAAAAGGAATAAGGAACTAACTTTATGCACATCTTTACAATTAATATTTTCAGCTTTTGAGATATGTAAGGCCAACAAAAATGGAATATGAGATCGACCTTCCTTAGTTTCCAGAAACGAACGTGCTTGTGATGCACCTTTTAGTGCAAAACGGAAAAGAAAGATGTATTGTATATAATGCTTAGAACTCCCGCTATTCTGTGGCTCATGACGCCATGCGACGCCAGTCATCTCGCGCTCTAAATGAGATTCCAAATGTTCGTGAAAACACAATTTACATTATGCCATTAATAATTCAGGCAGATACATTAACAAATACAGGCTCTTGAGCGTGTACAAAAGCGTATGACTGACGTCAGGGTTAACGTCATCTGACATGAAATTCAACATCCTATAATTCACATGCAATACTGGAATAATTTGCATTGTCCACTGTAAAGCTCAATGGAACAATCTGTTAAAAAGGTCAGGATTAATCAAATTCCATTAGTTTACGTTGAGTTGATTTTGAATATATGTTTATTTCAAATAACATTTTTTTCCGGTGGTCATCAACTAACGAGGAATTACATATAGATCCTATATTTCCAATCTACTATTCCGAACGATGGCAAAACTACGAACTATTTTATTCATTTGAAATGAAATAAAAAAAGTTATTCACCACAATGGTGCAATAAATAATATTATATATTAATAATACTATCACAGTACAGTCTGCTGACATAAATAACAAAAAATATACGCATACATATACATAAAATCTGTATTTATCATAGGGATGCTTGACTGAGACAAAATGGCTTTACATACGGCAACGAGATTAATTTGATTTTAATGCAGTTGTTAGTTTTTTAATATCTTCGAATGTTTGGAATCTTAACGTAAGTATGGAAGACAAATATCAGATTTTATTTATGACATAGCCTTCAGCTCAGCACTGAATATCAAGCATCTTTCGATTAATCAATGGGTGTATAATTCCATCGACCGAGTCACAATATCCATTTGTCGTGTTTTATTTTGTTATCTATATTATTACTACATGAACTAATTTCTTTGGTAAATATGATTATCATTACTAAGTTATTTTAAGAAAATGAGACCATTCAGTGGTCAGTAATGTAAGATCCTCACTCTACGAATGTTGATTCGGCTAATCAAATACATTATCAAACATTTATATTACATGTAACACTATCGAATTAAAGCTTCATACTTCACGTGATGTTAAATACATACATATCAAACTTATAATATATTCGTATTAATATCACTATATAAATGACAGTGAACTCCATGTCCCCAGACACATGCCAGTCGTACAGACGATTGGCTATTAGATATAGCAGTTTTGAAATAGACCAATTGTACACCCACCCCATAACAGTAACAAACATATTCATTTTAACCAGCAAACATATGTCTGGTCATGTCTTCTAGACCTCTGCACTGTATTTCATATGATAGTTTTTGAAAGATGCGTGTATTGAACAAATATACCTTGCTTTGATATCAACCGCCCACTATTGGCCACTTCAAAAGGTGTCCCGATAGCTATTGAAAACACGTGGCTGTCTCCGATGTCCGGATCAGTCACGTGGAAATCGCCAATAACTTCGTTCTGTGAGTTTTCTATTACATATATTTCATCAGAACTGAAAGAAATATCCTGTAAATTGTGAAGGAAGAAAACGTTTTATTTCCTTAAAGTTGTTAACATGACAAATATCCACTAATAATTCATGCGGATGCGTTTTGTTATTGTCTGAATTACTTTCAATCAAATAGAAAATGTGTCTACTTCCTTTCATTAGACTAGACCTAAGCAGAACACGCTAAATAAATAGTAAGAATATATCACTCTGCAATGTTATCAATGTAATTTGATACCGAACCTCTCCAGAAAATACCTGCTAAGAGACAGACGGACAGATCAGTTAGACAGCATCACTTGTCCAATTACTACTGATCATGGTTACATTTTCTGCTGAGTCTGTTGTTTTTACATGTAAAAAAAAAAAAGCTTAAATACAAATGTTTTTTTTTTTTTTTGATAGATATCAACCACTTGTCTTTGTAATAATATTTGCAACATGATAAAGATGATGTTTATTGATTTGTTTTATTCCATGTGTTTTTCAAATTTTCCGTATTTACGTATTTCATGTAAACAGAAGATAACGATCATACAAGGAACATGGAATGAATTTTGCTATTGTGCGCATATATGTGTCAGTTACAGCCGTAAAATATATTGTAAAATGTAAAGGGATAACGCTTTAGAATTTAACGTAATAGAAAGTATCAAGTAATGTTAAACAACAGTACTATCTGGCATAATACAAACAACAAATGTATTTGTACGTGTTAATCGAAAAAAGTATTTTTTAGTAAATTGAAGCTCTTCAGCATCATTATTTCCACAGAAATGACAATTTAAAGCCACTAAATTAAAATCCAGTTTAACACATCGTGTATATTAGTTACTTTATTAAATAAAAATCTTACCGTCGGTTGTTCATTCACATCGAGAACAGTGAAGATCACTGTTTCTAGGAAGGTCTTGCCATCGAGAGTGGCACTTTGGATCTGCACTCTAACTACACTCTCGGCTTCATAATCAAACACTGACTTAGTCAGAACACTGGCCGAACAAACAGTGTCAGATGAGACCTACGGATAAACAGATAATGCGAAAACTTATACAGAAAATGCTAGAGATTTCTATAAATGATGCGAAAACAATGTTGAGAACGCGAACAACTCTTTTGAAAATGCGAATTACTGTGACGATGCGTCGTCACAGGTGTAAATACAATATCTGACAACTGTGTCAGGGAGTGGACTCTTTGGCTCAGTGGTTAGAGCATGGACTTGCACGTCGGCGGACTGGGTTCGATCCTGGGCCGGGTCGAGTTTGTTTCATTACCATATAAAAATGCGAAATGTCAGTGCGAAAAAAAAAATGTCAATAACAATGTAGATAATGCGAAGAACTATATTGTTAATGTGCAAATTTACACACATTTAAGTTAACTTTGAAACCTAAAAGATAATAAATAAACAGTTTCTTTAGGCATGAGAAAAAACAAACTTAATCTAAAACAAGAACAACACAAAAATTAATGGTAGAAAACTACATTATATGATTTTGTTTATACTGTTTCCATCGTAGAAAGTTATGGATACAAATGATTTTATGTTTTCAAGAGAGAAACTTCATAGTATTCAGGGGGGGGATAACTCATGAAAAAATGGGTAGGTAAATGAAAGACCTTCAGTCACTATGTATCTCAACAATATGTCCCGTCGTTTTTCAAAGTTTAGCATCTTCAAAATTATATTCTCATTAATTTTTGTGGAATGGAAGGCTGTCAGGGTGGAGAAACCTCGTATATTTATAATGTTGAGTCAAGGCGGTATAGCGGGAATATTCATCACTTTCAGTGATTAATCTCAAGTGGTAGGAAATCATTGAAAATAAATCAAACATTGAAAGTTAATGCTTTGAAATTTGCAGTTCTTTTTCGGATGTAAATTAATTTCAGCTTAATATTGATTTTATTTTAAAGGAAAACTTTCTCTCAGTGAGTGAAATTAGAGCTGCAAGGTATTTTAGATCCTATAAATAAATTAAAGCTTCGATACACTTTCCACTCTGGAAATATTGTTTCAAGAACAGCTCATGTAATTACCTTTCTCAAACTTAAAGGATAAATAATTCAGATTAGATTTGGTAACTTCGAACTTCTAAATACCACCTCAGGGAAGTATTTAGTGATTCGCGAATATCTCAGATTTCATTAGCTTATTATATGCTTTACGACTCTGCTGCAAAAATTAATTTTAAAGGACATCAATCGTATTAGGATCTTAAATAGTAAACTATTTCTATAGAAAGCCTAAATACAAACCGTTTTCTTTTCTTTGTTTAAGTTGAAGGAAACATCTAATTAAATAACCTATCACAAAATTCGGTAAAACTGTTAAATACTTTACAAATTATGTGTTTTCCGTAAATTGAAATTGAAATGTATCTATTATCTTCAAAATCGTAAATTTCAATTTCAAAGAATTTCAGAGCAACTCAGTGCAAACAGGATCACCCATAAACCAATGGACAAAGAAACAATTATTTCGAAATATGAGCACAAAAGATGGCTGTTGGTCTAAAGATCTCTAAGTACAATAATGAAAAACATGATATATAGTTTTCTCATTATCTATGGAGTTTTTCGCATTATCTGTAGAGTAGCCTCTTCACTTTGTAAAGGGTGTGTAATAATCAAGGGAAAACAACATTTATTTAGACAAGTGATTATATATTTGCAAGAACATCTTTCAGACAGACTTACCATATCTTAATGTCAATGATATCAATGTAAACTTTGGCAGTACACAATTAACATAAAGCAACCTTTTATCAAACGTATTATATACATGTAATTATAATGATTAATATAATGTACCCCGTCCCCTGGTTTACTCACAACAGCACAATCAACGTCAGCGATAACAAACGCATCAGCGCCTTCCAGGAGGCTTAATTCTAATTCCTGGACCGGAACAGGATAAGTAGCCTTCAGTGTAGCAACTTTAGAACCTACTGGCGTATTTTCTGTGACAACAGGTTGGTTGTCATCGAATAAATTCCCTGCATTGTCCTTGGCTAGTGTTATAGTGACGGACAGCTCTCCCTGTACGTTAATTGTAACTTGTGCCTCCGTCTGAAAATAAACGGAAAACCATACTATGCAGTAGCAATATGAACTATGTAAAAATATCGACGTACAAATGTAAGGACATACATGTAAAGGGCACTTTAGTCATTTAGTAAGTATGAAGGGTATTCAGAAATACAATGGCTTGCAAAGTATAAAGTTCATAGCAAACGCATTTACAGCTACTTGTTAATTCTAAAGTCTGTCATATGCAATGGATTTAATATGTAAGGCGAACCGCTTGTGAAAAAAGAAGCGTTGAATAAGCGTTTGTAATTGAAATTGACAGAAAGGTTTATCAGAAATTGCTTACATTCATTCTTGGATCTCCGTCATCAGTAACCTCTATATTAAGTGCTACAGTGTCTCCTTCTGTCAGACTGGATGAATCAAGCACTGTCACTGATCCATCAGCATTGACTGAGAACGATGTAGACGGTTCGACCAAAGCAAACGTGTGAGTTTGTCCAGCATCCTCATCTTCAACACTAAGAACACCGATTAGTGTGCCAGGTATTGCTCCCTCTGTCATTTTATTAGCTGCCACAAAATACCGTTAATAAATGATGAGTCGTCTTTTGTGATGTGTAGATTTAAATGTAACTCAAAATGTATTAGTGTATTGAAAAAATTAATTTTGTTTTAAATAAATAAATAAAAAAAATACAAAGAAATTGCATTTGTGTAAGTTGCTATTGTTGCAAACAATTCATTGGATATTTTCTTCGACATAATACAAATCATTATAAGAACATCAAATATTCATATCCGGCATGCTGTCTTGAAAAGATGTAACAATCAGACCAAAATGATTCCGATTAGATTTCCAAGGCTGTTTTGTGTTTACTGATTGCGACATTATTGGCTCGTGGCTGCAAACCATTATTTTACTCGGTTTTGTGATTCCCTTATCATCGTTCTCGTAACATTTCGGACATGCTGCATTTGGAAGATAGCCGGGATTATTCATTTGTGCGGGTTTCCAAAAGTTGGCATGAATTGTGGGAAGGAACAAACAATAGGAACTCGAAGATTCGTGGAGAAAATAATATCGATATTTCTCCCCATGCAGTGATAAGACATTGACTGCTTGCTCTGGTTCTCTGCTTTGATTTTTAACAAAATACTTAACCGGAAACCATTTATCGTAATGGTTTCCATAGCTGTCATGCACCAATCAACTCTTTGTAAAAACACTGTATAAAACGATTAAGCTATCTGTTCTGATTTGAAATACACACAGTATTAAATAACGCTTGCAAGCATGTGCCAACAATTCATAAAAGCTAAACTTATAATCTTTACCGTGTGTTACGTTTTCAAGTTCACCGTCCCCTCTCAATCTGCTCATTGGTAACTTTCAAATTTTTCAAATTCCCTTCTTCGGAACCATAAAAAACGTTTTCAAATGCCTTCCCACGAGTAAACTTTTCTCCCCCATGGAACTTGATAACGTTTTCAATTGCGCCCCCCCCCTTTTCAACACGAAAACATAAAACTTAAACATTTCTAATATAACAAATATAATATTTACTACTGGTATTTCTAAAGGTATTCAATTATCCTAAATTGAATTTACATGAAGTTAACATAACGCTTGTGAAGCTCCCCCATCCCGGAAACTTGAAAACGTTTCCAAATGACCCCCACTTCTTCAATATGTCCCGCAGTGGGGTCGGTGGCCACTTGAAATCATAAGTTGTAACGTTTTCAAATTACGCATATTTCAAATTTCCCACGTTTTTATGAAACCTCGGGAGGGATATGAAAACGTTTTTATATTCCCTGGTACATGCAATTACTTAGATCAGATTTATTTATTTTACGTCGATTAAGAAACAAGTTCTTACAGCTTAATTTCATCCGCTCTAGGTTCTCGAGTTTTACCAATGCTTTTCGCCTGGGAAGATTATGAACAAACGTTGTCCCTTACGAGGTTCAACCCACATCCTCCGATGTCGGGAATGTAACAACTAGACCGCAGTGCCTTTTCGTAAAAAAAATAATCTTTGGGTTATCTTTGGCTGACGAAGAACAGTTGCTACTGTACCTGAAATGTCGATGTTTCTTGGTTTGTCATTTGCATCTTCAACATCTATCACAACATCAAACAAAGCTGTGATAGGTGGTAGGCCGCTGTCGGTGACAGACACCTGTATAGTAATGGTCGGGGATACCTCGTGATTTAGAGGGCAGTCTTCTGGCCTGGCCGTAAAACATTCGTCGGCTGATACCGCTACCTTTGAAGAGGAATAATACTGTGATATTTTGGAAGGGTAGTTCTTTTTTTTATTTTTTTCTGTAATGTTGACCTTTGTATAGGGAAACACTAAAAATGAAATGCACTTATAAGAATATGTAGTATTTGAAAATCTAGAGTATTTTAATTTGCTGCTACATTAAATACAAAGCAAATTTCAAAATTATTTGTATTTATGGTCATAAGTATTTAAGCGGCACATCGCAAAATCCAAGTAACAAAATGGATAATTCTATATTTAACAGACATACGAGACTGGTGATATTTGAAATAAATACAATATCAGTCACATGCTTTGTATCTATGAATACATATTTTTATCTCTGTTTATCCTACACATATTGAATAGTGTCAAAACGCAATAACAGACTTAATACCATGCATATGTGTTCTTTTGATATATTTAAGACATCATGTATTTTGAATCTATGATTAACGTTTAAGAAAGGCCACTGAAAGTATTCGCTCGAACGTCCTTCAGAAAAGAAAAAAAAACACACCTTTATTACGTCATCATTCTTAACAGATTATATACAATCATATCAATACGAGGCCTCCGTGGTCGAGAGGGTAAAGTCGCTGACTTAAGCACTTACTCAGCCCCTCACCGCGTGGGTTCGAATCCCGGCAGGGTCATTCGGATTTTCATGTGAGGAAGCCTTCCAGCTGGCTTGCGGTAGGTCGGTGGTTTTACCCGGATGCATTCGGGGTCTTTCCTCCACCTGTAATTAGCCGGGCGTCGTCATATGGCTGAAATACTGTCGAGGCGACGGTAAACTCAAATAGTCAAGTCAAGTCAAGTCATATCAATAAAAGAAATAAGATATATACCTTATTTAAATATGAATGTACGGACATCTGTATTAAACTTACTATGCAAAATATATAGTACTAATTTATAGAGTAATCAATTTACTTTAAGTTAAAATTGTTTACACAATATTCGAGACCCAAGAAATAGAAATACGACAGGCGTCGTGGTCCGGTACCCGGAAGTGGATTCGAACCCCGTTGTGGACAAGGATTTTCCACAACCACAAAGAAATGGTTCAACCAAGAAACCGTCAAGAAGAATTAGTATAATTTATTAGAACTTGTTTGCCAATCGATTCTAAAATAAAGAAGTTTAAACTAAATTAAAATGTGACAAAACTCTGATCAATAGCAAAATAGCATTCTGATTGGAAACAATTATGGAAAACCTTACTTTTAAAGTGTTTCCGTCAAGTTTAAAAATATCTCGACCTCTTCCAGTCAGTACTGCCGTGAAGATTTGGGTAATTGTGACAGTATTGTCTGGATCAGTCACCGTCAATTCTCCAACCACGGTGTTTAGCGGACTGTTTTCTTTGATCTGTGTCAGAAAATAATTTGTTTACTTGTTCACATCAAATTATCACTGTCAGAGAGAGAGAGAGAGAGAGAGAGAGTGAAAGAGAGAGACTAACTCATACCTTGACTGGAATGATGTAATACTTTTAAGGGTTAAAAGGTATGAAACTAACCATTATTTCCGCTAAAATCCCTGATCAAACATCAAGCTATTTAGCTTTAACCCTTATCCTAACCCGTACATTACCCTGAACACAATCCAAGGTACGAGTTTTCCACAACATGAAGTAAGACAGTTCCCTGCCCAAAACAAACATACATACGCAAACATTAATTACTGGATTATATTAAGAGAAAATAATAAACTAAATTGCATGATTGTCCTTAATCGCTCACCTGAGTACTGACCATGCCTTACCCATGATCAAACATAACCAGAATATCATAAAGACAAACATTCTGGCCTAGTTTGAGAAAGATTCTGCTAATAATGTGGCCCCTAGAGTGTAACAGGGTTATACTAAGATCTGACCTAGTGACCTTTATTTGACCACGCCTAGTAAAGCCATTATCGAACTTGACCAAGATATATCAAAACAAACATTTCTAACAAGTTTGACAAAGATATGGCTAAAAATGTGACCCTCCCTTGTGGTGCAAACAAGATTTTACTAAGTTATTATCTAGTGACCTACTTTTGACCTTTCCCCACCCATGATAATTTGAGAAAGATTCGGCTAAAAATGTGACCCATAGAGTGTAAACATGATTATACTAAGATCTCACCTAGTGACCTACTTTTTAACTATGATGAAAAATTAAAAACATTCTAAATTTGGAGATTAAGCCAAAATGTGGCCCGTTGTGTATAAATAAGATTTAACCAAGATTTGACTTAGTGACCTACGTTTTGCCCATGCCCCACCCATGATTGGATCAAAACTGTGGCTTCTAGAATGTTAACACTAAAATTGTTGATTTTTTTTGTATAATTAAAGAGCCATAACTCCTGACCTAATGGACCAATATCAGTCATAATCAAACTTATCTAAGAGATTATAAATATTGTTGTAAAGTTTGAAGAAGATTGCTTCAGGAGTGTAAACAAGATGAACTCTGGCAATTTTGTTATTGATAAAGGACCATAACTTCTGACCTTAATGGACCGATCACCCATAATCGAACTTGACCGAGAGATTATGGTCATAAACATTGTCATAAAGTTTGAAGATGATTGTTAAAAAAATGAAGACACTAGAGTGTAAACAAAGTGAAATCTGACTTTTTATATTAAAAGGGGCATAACAAGTAATTGGCTGATATCAGCCATAATCGAACTTTAACAAGAAATTATGGTCATAAACATTGTCACAAAGTTTGAGGATGATTGTTTAAGAAATGAAAGCACAGTGATATCTGGCATTTTATATTAAAAGGGGTATACCTCCTGACCTAAATGGCCGATATCAGCTATAATCGAACTTATTATGGTCATAAACATTGTCATAAAGTCTGAAGATGATTGCTTAAGAAGTGAAGATGCTAGAGTGTAAACACAAAAATTGCTGACGACGCACGAAGGACACTCAACGGATAACAAAACCACACCCTGAACGCTGCTCAAGTGAGCTAAAACGTCACGATAATACAGTCGACATTGTATTAAGAGACCGCTCAAGGGACTGCCAAAAAGTGGTCGCTTAATGAAATGGTCTCTTAATAGATTTTGTTTGGAAATCCAGGCAAACAAGTCATAAATATACAAACTGTAAGCTAAATTGTATCATAACGTTAGATTATATTACAACATAAATACGATGTAATAATACCTTGGATCATTGGCTGAGGTTTGCATTTGGTATTCGGTGGAAAAACACAACATTTGACATCGAATTCATGTATTGATTCGGACAATTTCAAGAAAAATATTATTTAGCAATGAGCTTTCTTTATGTCTCTGTCTAACATAAATCCAGAAACCCCCGATAAATTTATTTCAACCGTGCGCCCTCGTCGAGTATCATAAAACGCAAAGTATATACTTATAGTTACGAATTATTGATGGTACGCATTGCATCCGGAAGTATTAATTTACCTTATTCCCAAATTTTCTTTTACCAAAATCCGAAGTATTCGGCATTTGGAGGGATGGTTTCACCTATGTTATGCATAGTAACTTTTGAAACGGGAACCAGGAACTATATTTAGAATTTAGTTGCACATGGTGCAGTCATGCGTGGACAAATTGGTTTCAGGTGAGCACTTATGATCGGGATAATTGTTTGTTTGTTCGGATGTGTTAAAGATGAATATGTACACATGCTCCAGCGTACACGATAATTAGCAACGGAATCAAACACGGTCGCTCAATAAAGTTGATTTTGTGCATAATCTTACGTGCTAGGACTTGGTTTATGTGGTCGCTGGTCGCATAATAAAAGGGTAAGGGAGTTTAATAAAAAAGTCGTTTAATACAGGTGGTCGCATGTACGATGTTGACTGTATATCTCATCTCGGAAATTTCACTTAAAATGTCGTTTAAGTAGATGAAGTGGGTCATATAAATGTATATGTCATTTCCGAAATTAGTGGAACTCGTTATTTAATTTGAAAATATAGTCAACAATATTTTTAGGAAATGAAACAATTCGATATTTTTTCGGCCGTTAGGGCGTTTATTTTCATCCTGACATCCTGTGAAACACACAGTAATGACACGGAATAAAATTAGGCTTTTCATTGGTTATTATATACTTTGCTTAATTCCCATTGGTCATTGTAAATTTAATCAAAAGAAAAGCGGAAACGAGTTCTTTAGATCTCTCTTTGTTTTAAAAGTTGAAGATATCTTCCCCTGCGAACGATTTGTCCCGAATAGTAAGACACTGCACCTTTTTAAGGTAAACTGAAAGAGTAGAACGCTAAAAAAAACACATAGATTTCGGAATTGATTGTTCGACCCTGACAGATCCTATATTCAACAAAAACGTAAAATCCGGTTTCGTTTTGTAGCCTGCGCAGATTTTTTAAGGCTGTAAGTGTCTACCAAGATTGTACAAATTATTTGGATCCGTGGTATTTCAAAGAGCTGCACTGACACAGGAATTACACAACTATTAAACCAACAACAAAATATATTACATGTTAAACCATTCAGACACAAATCATCAAGCTGGTTACCTCGGCCGAATATCTTTTTTTAAAGATATTTCTTGTTTCCTATTTTTATTTAAGTATGTGTTCGTGTGTTTGCTTGGGTTTGTTGCCCCGACGGCACTGTTGTTTTTTTTTTAAAATTATTTTTGTCTACACAATATAGATAAGGTGCTGCCACACTGAGATATATCACGCCGTGTGGTATATAACCACAACCAGGACAAGTCGTATGATACTACGGACAGTCACATTATCCTGATACCGGGTCTACCAGTCCGGCAACCTTTATATTATGTGCGCTAAAGCAAAGCTGAGCTATAACAGTACCAGTTTAGGGACTTTGATATATCGCGACTGTGGATCGAACCCATGACTTCCAGGTTACGTTACAAATACGCTTTACAGTCGGTCACTGGGACATTTTACTATCTAGCATCGATTTCAGTATTTAACTTTCGGAAAAAATGAGTAGATTTCAATGATTTTTTTTAAACGAAGCAATATAAGGTTTTGTCCATTGTATAGGATAACATCGCTTCCACTTGACAGGCTTATTGGAAAGGCATCCACTAAATGGCCAGCTTAATTCAATAAGAACTAGACATATCAATCATTCTCAATTATTAAAATTTAAGTTTCCTATCTTAGCATGAAATTTCTAAAATTTAATATGAAATCCCGATTGGAATATCGGATAAAATATACTGCTGGACATGACGGGTCATGTCTTATTCGATAAGCGATCATACTAAAATCGTACTAGGGTTGTCCAAGTTAAAAAAAAGGTATACAATTTAAAGGAAACCAGAACTGTAGGTTTATACTATATAGTTTTCTCAGTAACTGAAAATACATTTAAGGCGAATGCTTGGACTATAATCCAAAATATTTCAGTTCCATCTTGAAATATGCAACCTAGAAATGAAAAAAAAAATCATTCAATAAAATCTAGAAATATAAAGAATATATTTTATGCATCAAGAAATGCAACTAGGTGTATTCCAGGTGGGTAACGCACTGTTTGTGATGGAATGTCACTTACACGTTACATCATATGGATTTCAAAAGTGTACAGTTTTTTTTAATTTTACATGGAAAATCCATCGTGCATTATTGTAATGAATACCCGTATTTTTATGAAGCTCTACTTTTTGGTAAAATTACTTAATAATAAAACGAACAAACAAGAAAAGGGGGTGGAGAATACGCTAATTTCAGACAGCTCTCATATCTGACCCCCTGACCATTTAGGTCATAAATATTCAATGACCTAAATTGAAGTCATTGATTTAGGTCATTGAATATGACTGTCTGGTCTGGGACTGTTTACTTGGGTGTCGAAAAGCGCCTTAGAGTTAATATCAATAAATATAACAGACAGACAGACAGACAGACACTATACTTTATTGACGTAAACTTTACAGTTTCTTGTCTTATAAACAATGATATAAATTAAGATTTCATCACATGATCGCTGTGAGTGCAAAAGAAAACCACGCATATATATAGTCTGTATAATGCAAATACACAAACTATCGGTTATGAAAGTTGGACAAAAGTAACATGAATATAGAAGGAAAAAAAATTGAACAGTTTCTGCTTTGAAGGTTTTATGAATCTTTAATTGTCCACTTAGTAGAAAATGATAAAAAAATCACTGACGGAATCGGGGCAGGGCGACCGACGCACTATTTCACTTTAGCATTTTTAAATTAACAAATTTCGTGGGGGAGTTCCCCCTGATCCAAAGTCCTACCAGAACTACACGGGCAAAGCGGCAAGTCGCTTGCATTGTCATAGCCTACATGCCACCCCCTTTCTCACCAGAATTCCTGGATCCGGCACTGGATATCATCTCTGCATTAATATGTGTAATTTTCTCTGTGTGTATTCTCTATAGCTATTGTGGTGTATTCTATGTTATAATGGGTATATTCTCCCGTAACATGTGTCAGCTCTCTTCGTCTCTCTCTCTCTCTCCTCGAAATATTGATATGTATATATATATTGTAATAATCTCATATTTTCTTAGGTATATGAACTGAGACTTTTGAATGCTAACCCCCTTAACCCCCTGAATCCGCTTATGCAACAGTCAGTTTCAGGGAAATCTATAGAGACACAAGCTATCGCCAATCATTTGTTTTATTCGTCGGTACAATTCGCTTTGTCGCAGTTGCTTTTATATTCAGTACAATAAATATTTGTTGGATTCATAGGTTCAGTCAACAGGGATGATGTTTTCTATACATAATAATTTTGAAAAGTTTCAAAGAGAAGCATCGATATCAATATTCCTTATTTTTTCATTATTTTAGATTTCATTCAATATCTCAGGCATCCGTTTACTATAAGATATGCACTTTCAGATATGGCATGATTGTTCTTGCAAAATTATTCTTTACATTGCTACCATTTTGTCTGCATCCGTGACAGATTTGCAGTGCTATTTAAATATTGAATCAAAGTCTGCTGTGGATCTGTATAAAACAAGAGGGCCATTAGGCGAAAGAAAAAAAATATAAGTTGTTGGTTTTCATTAATATCTCCGAAAAAAATGAATCGGTAAGTCGGCTAAACTTTTTTTTTATTATTTGATTTTTAAAAAAAAAAAATCTTATTTTTTTAGAGAAAGAGACGAAAAACAGCTTTTTGCAACCGCAATAAACCGAATGCTACGAAAAACAGTCTAGGGTCGGTACAAAAAAAATAAAAAAAATAGTCGGTCGGGTTCATGGAAACAAGTAACTTTTTTTATAACGCCTTTAGGCCCTGATCGCCCAGCACAGTACATAAGCTTATTAAAAACCATTCAAGTCACTTGATTTTACCTGGTTACCTCCAGCAGCATTCAGATTCAAGTTTCAGATACAAATACTTCTTATGTTAGTCAATCATCTGGAAGATTTTTCGTCGGAACAACGATGTTTTAGCTCACCTGAGCACTTGTGCTCAGGGTAAGCTTTTGTGACCGCTTTTTGTCCGTCGTGCGTCGTCCGTCGTCAACAATTGCTTGTGAACACTCTAGAGGCCACAGTTTTGGCCCAATCTTCATGAAACTTGGTCAGGATCTTTGTCTACATAATATCTCGGCTGAGTTCGAAATTGGGTCATGCGGAGTCAAAAAGTAGGTCACCAGGTCAAATCTTAGAAAAACCTTGTGAACACTCTAGAGGCCACAGTTTATGTCCAATCTTCATAAAATTCGGTCAGGATCTTAGTCTACACCTTGGATTAGTTCGAAAATGGGTCATGTGGAGTCAAAAACTAGGTCACCAGGTCAAATCTTAGAAAAACCTTGTGAACACACTAGAGACCACAGTTTGCCAATCTTATAATTGTCAGGACCTTTGTCTACATGCTATCTTGGATGAGTTCAAAAAAGGTCATGTGGAGTCAAAAAGTAGGTCACTAGGTCAAATCTTAGGAAAATATTGTGAACACTCTAGAGGCCACAGTTTTAGCCCAATCTTCATAAAATTTTGGTCAGGATCTTTGTCTATATAATATCTTGGATGAGTTTGAAAATGGGTCATGTGGGGTTAAAAACTAGGTCACCAGGTCAAATCTTAGAAAAACCTTGTGAACCTGCTTAAGGCCACATTTATGGCCCAATCTTCATAAAACTTGGTCAGGATGTTTGTCTATATGATATCTTGGATGAGTTCGAAATCGGATCACATGGGGTCAAAACCTAGGTCACCAGGTCAAAAAAAACCTTGCAAATACTCTAGAGGCCACAGTTTTAGCCTTACCTTAATGTAACTTGGTCAGAATGAATGTTTACATCAAATCTTGGATGAATTCAAAACTTGGCCACATGGGGTGGAAAAGTAGGTCACCGGGGCAAATTTTAGAAAAATCTTGTGAACACTCTAGAGCCTATAATTTTGTTCCAGACTTCATTAAACTTGATAAGAATGATGACTGCAAGAATTTCCAGTTGAGGGGATTTTGATCATTTAGGATCAAAATCTAGGTCACTTAGTCAAATGTAAGAAAAACACTTTAGATGCCACATTTTTTGTCATCATTCCTAACGCAGCAATCTTACTCAGGTGAGCGACACAGGGCCATCTTGGCCCTCTTTTTTTAAGATTTACGGTATACAGCAATGACGTGACAATTTGTGCTAAAAGAGATTAAATTTTACCCATTGGTTAATAGAAGAAGAATTTTGAAATTTCTATATCAAGTAGCCGACCCCCAAGGGACCTCATTCCTCAAGGGATATGTTCTAATTAGCATTTATGACAAAGGGTTATGGTGTGGCCATTTGTGTCAAATAAAATTAAATTCTGACCATTGATTATAGAGAAGAATTTAAAAGTAAATTTCTGCTGACTGCCATGTCAAACTGAGTTCTGCATATTTTATTTTAGCAACTTTTGTGAAGGACCACCCCAGAATCTTTCATGCCTGGTTTCATCGATTTCTACCCAGTGGTTTAAGAGGAAATGTCGTTTAAAGCAAATTGTTGACCAAGGACACAGCTCACCATGAGCTCTGGTGAGCTGAAAACAGAAACAATCTACCTTAACCAATCGGACATGCCAATTATATATATAACTTGTTGGTTCAGCGCCAGCAAATAGTGAATTATACAAGTTCATTGCGTTTATGGCTATTGGCATATGCTTTGTGTGTTATATTTCCTACATATCATATCAAAGGTACCCGGTACGTTGCTGTCCATTAAAAAAACAATGACCTTGTATGATAAGAAGGTAGGTAACTTCTTCCAATGAAAACGTTCATAATGTCGTTTCAATTTCCGTAACTCCTTTGAAAATTGGTCGATTTACATAAAATCGGTTTTATTTTGCGTGGAAGGGATGAATAAAGACTATCAGGTACAAAAAGCACCCCATTGCCAAAGGAATCGCGCTACAACAGTCCGCGAAGTCGAAAACGTGTTTGGTCGGAAGAGATCTGACCGATGGAATCTCGCCAATATCTCTCGTGTAAAACTAAAGAAAAACCAAAGCTACAACATCAGCATTGAATTGTATGGACAGATACTGATAAAAGAAATAAATACCAAAAATGAATACTTGTTATTTCATTTTTCATCTTATTCAGCCTTTTTTCTTCCTTTTTAAAAGTTCACCCGACTCGATCTTGACCGATGATCAGCTACGTTCAAACTGCGGATTCTCTACAGTTTCCATCGAGCGTCTCGGTGATATTGCTGATATAGTTTTGTTTTCGATTTAGTCACAAAATCTTCTAAAAACAGTGGATTTCAAGTAAGCACAAGTGTTCATTTCAGGTATATTTGTTTCTTTCATCAATATCTATCCATACAAATCAACACTGATATTGAGGCTTTATTTTTTCTATAGTTTTTTACACGGGAGAAAATGGCGAGGTTCTGTCGGTCAGATCTCTTCCGACCAAACGAGTTTTTGAATTCGCGAACATTTTAGGGCGATTCCTCAGACAAGGGGGTGTTTTTTTTATCCTATATGTCTTTATTCATCAATTCCAAACAAAATAAGACCAATGTTATGAACATCTTTCACTAAACAAAGGAGTTACGGCAATTGAAACGACATAATGTACGTTTTCAGTGGAAGAAGTTATCCACCTTCTTATTATAAATAAGGTCATTGATTTTCTTTTCTTTTTTAAATGGGCAGCAACGTACCGGGTACCTTTGTATCATTCAATTTGATTTTATTACAACATATCGAAGAAAATATTGTGCATTTTTCACGTTTGAAATTCAGCCACGTTTTTATTTTTCAGAGTTATCTTCTCTTAGTATAAAATCATTTAATATAGATATTGAAACATCAAGTTATACCTTTGTGGATGAAAAGGTCGCAGAAGCTGGTCTCTCATTGACATCAATGACAGAAACTGATAGTTCCTTTGTGAGGGACAGTGGCGGTGTGCCGGAGTCAGCAACTTGTATCACCAGGGACCCATTTCTGGAGGTTGTTTCAAAGTCAATTGCAGCTTCCGGATTTATCTATAATACAACTTATACTGAATATAGAACTGATGAAATAGTAAATATTAAAGATGTTTAATTGTCTAGAAATGATAACAGATGGTGATGCAGAATACAGCTATTTGCATAGTCCTGAAATTAAAGAAAATTATTTATATGGTTAAATATTTAGAAAGACAGAAGTTAGCAAAAGTGGCTGTATTATGTTAGGGTTCTGACAATAAATATAACTAAAAAATAACTTAGTTAAGTTGTTTTGCATATGTAATGTTTTTTTTCATAATTTATTCAATGACCACAATATGCACTACATTTCCAAGTTCAAATACATTGTCTCATAAACAATTATTTTAGCCACCCGTAAAATATTTTTCGCTGATAACTCGTTCAATGAGAAATAATGCAATTACTCTATACATAAAACACTTTATTTTCTTGCTTCTCAATATTTTTCATAATGTCTCTAGTAATTTAAATGTCCCCATTGCCTTATATTCAACGTGACGTCGCTTAAAATAGACAGACGAGAAGTATTTAGCATTATAAAATAATGACATCTAATCTCCTATGGAGTATGATAAAGTTATACTCTACGAATATTGCTCAATATCTTTTCTATAAACATGGTCTAACAGACTCGATAACATCGCGATATTCTATATCGGACGGGGACACGAATAAGCGAGGGTCCAATAACCGCGGGTATTTCCTTTTTTAAGCATATCATTTTCTCCTAATGTAAAACAAAGCAGTTGACCCCGTGACCAGGAGCAGTATTTCCTATATTAAGCATTTTTTCCTGCTAGTTTGAAACAATGCCTCGAGATAGGGACGGTGCTCCTTTTATTTTAAGTGAAAGCGATGGGCGTCATATTCGACCTACAGAGAGAAGGTTATCTGTGATTGTGAACCAGTTGTTCGTGTCCTGCTCCACCGTGAACGTGTACGTCTGTCCCGAGTCCACATCAAGTGCTCCCAACACCCCAACCTTCCTGCCCTGACTGTTCTCCTCTATGACCAGCGTTGTCATGGAAACTCCATCCAGCAAAATATCCTAGAACCATTATTAGCAACATTTATTTTATAAATTTGATAAACAGATCATATCCTATGTTTACAAAGATTGATGTTTATAATTGTGTTTCATAGTAAGCATAATTGTAAATTTTTTGGAAATTTCTTGAACATTTATAAAAGTAAGTAAATATTGAATACTTTTCTAATCTGCTATACTGAGTCTGATACAAACCCTCAAACTGAT